>JAJGOT010000571.1:517500-520640 GCA_022457155.1 Cladopsammia gracilis | reverse complement strand
TCTGACTTTTCCTAGAATTTATCTAGGGACACTTTGGTATCCATAACATGTCAGTGTGATTAACCATGTTGCCATGGCAACCGGTTTTTGACACAGGTTTTCAAAATATTAAAAAATGGTGAATTTTTTATTTTAAGATCTTGTTTTTTGACTTATAGTGCATTTTCTTATTAGAATAGTTTTTTCTTGGGACTAGTTCTTGAAAAACACCAAAAATTTTTAACATCAAATATTTGGGGGGAGGGGTAGGTAAATTTTTGCTCACTTTTACTTATAGAGAAAAATTTTGTACTATTCATTAAATAACGCTTCTAAGTTCATTGTTTGGATAATAGACATTAGTTTGATACGTGTTTTATACATTCTGATCCTTTTCTCTTTTAGATATTTTTTAAATTTTAATTTAAACGAAAAAAAAATAAATCCAAGATGGCGGATCCAAGATGGCGGACAATAATTTCAAAATTATAGTTTTATCGCCTTTTATTGCCTTTTCTCGATTTACAAGTGTGTCCTTGTTTGTATTTATTATGTTTTAATATTAAAGAGATGATTTTACAGTTATATTTGATATTTTAAGTATCTGGATGGAAAAATATCAAAGAAACGTCGGAAAAACAAAAATTACGTCACTGTGACGTCATAATTGGGTGTGGCAGGTCAAAACTGGGTGTGAGGTTTCCTTGTATGGAGATGAACATTGTGTGAAAATTTCATGGTCCTAGCCTTACTGGTTCCAGAGATATGAAGGGGGGGTCCGAGGAGCCCCCCCCAGTCACAGATTGCCTAAAAAAGCCCAGTCTGAATAGGGTTAAAGTAAAATCGTCGCCCCCGCTTCTCTCGCCTTACTGGTCATCTGCCCTCGGCCCCGATTTCCTTTTAAAGAATCACTGGGTCAAGGTCAGAGCACCTGATGCTGATAGCCGTTGGAACGATTTATTCTGGCTGATAGCCCTCCGTGGTATTAAAGTCCGTTCTTCTCTGAAGAACTGGGGCTATATTTCCTCTGACACCTGCGCGTCTTGTCCCGGAAGAGAAACAATCGAACATTGTTTTCTCTCCTGCCCCCGTGTTAAACGCGCCTGGCTCTCCTTTGCGCCTTTTCTCGCTTCTCTGCTCGGCTCCAATTTTGCAGTTAATTTCCTCACAGTGTTTTTCTTCTGCTTTACATCGGGTCGCAAAGATAAAGATCGTGTTCTCATTTTCTTTGTTAAGGCAATCCTGTTTTCTGTATGGGTCTTTCGGAATAAGGCCACTTTTCACAATGGCCGCCACCAGTCTGGCGCCATTGTGAAATTTGCCCTTCATTCCATTAAGGGTCGAGTTAAACTAGATTTTATTCGCCTTTCCCGCACGCGTTGCGAGGCCCAATGGGTCAATACTGGGGTTTGTCTTATACGTGACGAGGTACCGCTCTTTTTGTTTTAAGTTAATATTACTTGGATTACGAGTTTTCAATTAGCTAATAATCTTATGCATGAATTACTTATCGCATTAACTATTGTATTAGCTCTTGGAACATTAAGCCATGCGATTACTCAGCATGAGCTTTTGCACGATGCCACCTGCAAACTTTTATCTCCGACTGAGTTATATACTTAATTACTTTGATTACCTTGATTTAGATTGTAAACCTTAATAATCTTTCTTTGATCAATAAATATCTTTTACAAAAAAAAAAAAAAAACCTGCAAACCACGTTACTATTGAATGTTTTATAAATGAAGGATGTACCACAATGAAGGATGTACCACAATGAAGGATGTACCACAAGGAAGCCAGTCATTCTTGTGAAACTAATATATACCTGACGTGAACATTACTAATGTGAGTAGGGTTGTAGGAGACGCTGTCGTGACACTTCAGTAACGATGTTTTGCCGAAAGTGAGAGTAGCCGGAAGTCACTAAACAGGAAGTGTAAAGAGCAAAGCAAACCGGAAATGCACAATTTAAAATATGCGTGAATAAATTTGCATGCAAAATCGTGACACAAAAAAAAAAAAAATTATAAAAACAAGAGGCTGCAAGCAGCCTATACTCATGCGCATGCGTACGAAAGTTTTATGATATATTTTAAACATGATAAGAAGATGTCCGATATGAAGAAGAGTTACTCCTTTCATTCAGTCATCGTCCCTGCAAACTGCGTTCTTTACTATTGAATGTTTTGTAAATGAAGGCTGTACCACAATGAAGCCAGTGATTGTTCTACGTCTTATATATACCTAACGTGAACATTAGTAATGTAGTAGGGTTGTAGGAGATGCTGTCGTGACACTTCAGTAACGCTGTTTTAACGAAAGTGGGAGTAGACGGAAGTCACTAAACAGGAAGTCTATGAACAGGAAGTGCCAATTTAAAATATGCGTGCATAAATTTGCATGCAAAATCGCGACACCAAAAAAAAATAACAAGAGGCTCCTAGCAGCCTATACTCCTGCGCATGCGTAGGTTAGTTTCATGATATATTTTAAACATGATAAGATGTCCGACATGGCGACGAGTACTCCTTTCATTCAGTCATTGTTCCTGCAAACCAAGTTGTTTACTATTGATTGTTTTGGAAATGAAGCTGTACCACAATGAAGGGAATGATTCTTCTAAGTCTTATATATACCAAACATGAACCATGCTAATGTAAGTAGGGTTGTAGGAGACGCTGTCGTGACACTTGAGTAACGCTCTTTTACCGGAAGTGAGAGTAGCCGGAAGTAACTAAACAGGAAGTGTAGTGGCAAAGCTATGAACCGGAAGTGTACAATTTAAAATATGCGTGCATAAATTTGCATGCAAAATCGTGACACAAAAAATAAAAATAATAATAATAATAAAAATAATAACAAGAAAAACGGAGCCGAAACCTTACCTCATGCCGCTACGCGCATGAGTAATAATAATAAAAAAAGAAAAACAGAGCCCATTTTATAACTCATGCCGCTACGCGCATGAGTAATAAAAATAAAAAAGAAAAAGAAAAACAGAGGGCATTTTTTAACTCATTGCGCTTTGTGCATGAGTAATTAGGTTATGGGCACTTTAACGTCGAAAGCATGACCAGCAGAATGACAACTTGGTCCTCACCGGGTGGTAGGCGCAACAAAAACGACAGGTTGACAAAATTGAACGTTCCCTTCCCTGT
>JAJGOT010000571.1:425000-512500 GCA_022457155.1 Cladopsammia gracilis | reverse complement strand
TGCTCCTGTTTTGCTCTATAGAATCTTTTTATCCAATTAAGTTGTATATTTGGTGGCATTTGGCGTTTTAACATGGAAATTTACGTAAGCGAAAATTTATTTCCGCGAGACAGTGTTCCTTTAAGTAATAGAGGAAATGTCATAAACCTATTTCGTTTTCGCTGTTTCGTGGATTACTAATTACACAGCATGAAAAGGCAAATTTAAGTTGGCGTAATGTTAGCTTAAAGCTTGCGTAAAGTTCTAATTTACACAACTTTACGCTACATTTACATTATGTAAAGTTGTAATTTACGTTATCTTTACGCGAAGGCGTAAAGCTTAAGTAAAAGAACAACTTAAGCTCGTCGTAAAGTTGGTGTAAATGTGCTGTAAAGTCAAGATTTAAATCTACGTAATGGAAGCATAAAGATGGCGTAAAGTTTCACTTTACACAATTTTTACGTATCATTTACATGATGTTAAGACAACATTTTGGCTATCTTTACGCTGTCTGTGAAAAGCTGGAGTAAAGTAGCATCTTTAAACTCGGCGTAAAGTTAGTGTAAATCAGTTGTTTAAGTCCACATTTACGCCACCATTACGCTTATATGTAAAGTTTGACTAGATCTAGTTCCCTTTTTCTTTCTTTTTTATGACACCAAGATGTAAACATAATTATTATGGTACTTGACATCCTTTATTTTGTTGATTATTACAACGTACATGTAGTGTACATGTAGTTTAAGTCTTACACTAATTGTACATGAACCTGTAGTCTGCTAGAACTTATGTCAACATGAAAACCGGTCCCCTAATCACAACCAGACATGGTAATATGATTAATTTCTTAGTTGCAGAACATGAATTTTATACTTTTTGAGGTAACAGTAAGGAAATCGGCCGAAGGACCTACACTACCACTTTAAAAGAACAAATCCCTGTTAAGAATTACATACTGCAAAAAACATTCCGGTTTGAGAACCTTAACTTTTCATTAATTGTAATCCGAAAATCTGAGGGTGGTATGAACATCCCGAACAGATATTAATTAATCAACATTAGAAAGCACCTAGTTTTGATAAAAAGAAATCTTCATGTAGTAATTTGTTGTTGACATGGTTTTAAGCTTCAAAGATAGAATCTCAGGCACAATACATGTACATGTATCCATGCATTAAAGTTGGTGTAAAGTTTGTTTACCAACTTTACGCGGATTTAAGCAAACTTTAATTTTCCGTAAATTTGAATTTTCATGCTGTGTAATAAACAATCTTGAGTTCAGATTCAGTTAATAGCAAAGTAATATCGAATGTTGAATATATATTTTTATACAAGTCATTCAAAATAAAACAAAAATAATTAAATAACATACCAGGACGTCTTTGAAGAACACCTATTGGTGTTAGAGCCTTCCTGTGTTCTAAATAATTATTATTTTCAAGTTACGCGATTTCCTTTCTTTACTGTGTTGAATTATTATTGAGTTGATGATCTTCTCTTAGAAGTTTTAATATGAGTTAAATGTCTAATTCAAGCCTCGCCTTCATGCGAAACATTCCTTTAATTGGCCTTAAATTAATTTCACAAAAGTGAATGCTTTCACAAAAAGTACATGATCAGTTTTTTCACCAGTTCAGCCGGACAAATTGTTCCTTCTTTAATTTGTGCCATAATAAAGGAAGTGTTCCACTTTAAATGTGGCTTTTATTATCAGGAGAGACAGGTGATGTAAACTTTGGCATGCGGGTTGCTAATATAATTTGTTTTATTATTTGCAAATAAATTGTTGTTGTTGTTGTTGTTGTTGTTACTTATATTATAAATTTCACTGAATCAAATGTTGAAGGATTATGGAAAAAGTACATTTATTTCTGGTTTAGGTCCGTTATTGAGGACCGCGCCACCGATATCGATATCGTTTAAAATCATGCATCAGTGTCAGTGTGGCAATAGTATTTTTCTTAGTTTGAAACGAATTATCGTGCATGGGTTTCAGGAGAGACAGGTGATGTAAACTTTGGCATGAACCGCCATAAAAAAAGAAAATATCGAACTCAGAGGATATGGGTATATCTTGGCCATGATTCGTGACGCAGTGCTATTTTGTTTGGAAATGCAGAGATACGACCTCCTTTACGCAAGATATATACGGCTCGAAGAGCCTTTCATTATTATATCAACCGTAGGTTGAACTCCTCAATGAAAAAAAGTGTTCCCTGCACTCCTATAATGGTGAAAAAGTCACTAGAGATAAGAGTGGTCGCATGTGGATTTATGAAACAAAAGCACTCTCTTTCACTGAGTTATGCCGTTTCCAAATACATGTACTAATAATTGACTTTATTTATTTCCTTGGTGCCTTTTAGGGGAAAACGCAAGTGGTAAGTTTCTTTTCCCATTTTATTCACGACACAAATCGAACTTATTTTAATAGTTTGTAAAATAGCCCTAAGTGATTATAAAGACGCCTCTCTTTAGCTGGTGTTACATAATGATATTATGATACAACCTAAAATATCATACCTCGCAAAAAGCTATATAGATACATATACCGCTTTTAATTAATGTGTTACTGTCAAAAGTCAAAAGAGCATCAGCCATAAAAATAGTTCTGTCGAAATTGAAGTGAACTAACATTTTTTTAAAGCTGATTTAAGGCTGGTTCTCGTATAATCGTCCTGGTCGTCCGAGTCGTTTTAAAAAGTGCACGGACTTAAGACGATCGGGACAATTATATGTGAACACTTCTGAGACGACCCGGGACGATCGCAAACAGCCCGGACGACTGGGACGATCGCGGTCGCTTGGATAGAACTGTGTTTTATCCGGACGACTGGGACGATCGTGAAAAATCAAGGACGATCATACGACAACTACTCTCAAGCGACCGGAACGACTGAGGCGATCGAAGCGACCCAAATCTACCCCAGAATGCAGTATTATAGCCCAAAACATGTTGTCGGACCCAGTTTACGACCGCGCTATTGACGTTCGAGACGACCGGGACGATCATATGAGAACCCAAATCGCTTGAGTCGTCCCGATCGTCTGAGTCGTTTGCAAAAAAAACTTTTGAAACGACTCGGACGACCGGGACGATTATATGAGAACCAGTTTAGAAAAATTAATATTAATACTTCCTCTTAAAATTACTTTCCTCTTGGTGTCTTTTTTATGGTCTTTTAGGTGACAAAAGAGAAAACACTCAATTTTCTTTATACCGGGAATATTTAAAACGTTCACTAATAAAGTTATTAATAACATCTGGGGTTTTGTCAAATAGACAATTACTGAGTTTTAGGTCGGGTCTAAAAATATTTAATGTGGAGGTGCCGTGACGTGTCAGAGTGCACTCCTTATGATTTACTTTCCCTTTTTATGTGGACTTACGGAACAAATATGTTCTCATATCTGATCCATTTTTTCCTCTCTTTCATTTGGACGTTTCCAAACACATCAGCTGGTGAGTGTCTACTAACTTGAATAATTGAATACCGTCGCATTAAGTTAGAATAAGTTGACTCACAAGCGCTTTTGGATCGCTTTTGTTCATGACATAAATTACATGCTTATAAACTGGATACAATTACTTTCACTTTCGCGAATGCTAAATAATAACATATGTTAACTGAGAGTCTGGATGAGGTGTACAGATGTTAGTTGACGGTTAAATTGTTCTCCATTTCTCTTTGCCAGTTAGAAGCGATTGATAATTAACAAGGACTGACTCTGATTGACTCTGATGCTTTGTAGCAAATATGTCGTAACATGGATAGTTCTAAGAGGGTAGCAAACGTGGATACCAGCCTCTCGTGCTGGTTTGCGCAGATGCATCATACCGTAAACTTCAAAGTTAGCGCAAATCGGGACAAACAGTCTTCACCGACGCAAAAACAATTTGAAATAAAATGAAAGTTTCTAATGTTTTTATGTAAAGGAAATGTTGGCAAAAGAATACTATAGCAAACAGACTGCTACTTAAAATCTCCAAAAATCTTAGGGTTTTGAAGAATTACTTTGAAGCAGCGGAATGCACTCTGTTGGGAGTTCTTTAGACCATGCACGTGATCTGTTGCGTGCAAGGGTCGGGTAGTTATCGCCAGTCACGCCATATCAGACAACAAAACAAATAAGTTACAACCTAAAAGATCAGAGTATATTAAGGTCCGCCAAACCTTGTGTTAAATCGTCACATGTTTGGCCACTTGTCAGTTCTCAATTAATCCATCCAGACTATTCCACCTAGATGTTCATTTGTAACTTTCAATGAAAATGCAGCATATGAAAGGTCGAGCTATTGTAAGCAACTGCAGGTTTTTTTTAGACGAGTTACCGAAATATTAATATTTTCTTTTATTGTTTTATTTTCTAAATGAACGTACGTTTGTGAACAAATCAGTGTGTAAGTGTCTCTTTACTCTCATTTATATCCCTTTAAAGCCTTTATTTTATCAAAACAATTTCTTATTTATCACACAGGGATCCCACGCAAATCGTGTGACTGTTTGCATCTTTAACATATATTTAAAAAAAGTTTCATATTATCATTAAACTTTGTGAAGGATATTTACGTTTAAGTTCAAAATAACGTAGCGTTACGTCAGTCGTTGTGCTTTGTTCTCCTTACAATCAATCAATCAAACTTTATTCAAAATCCGTGGGGTAGCCCATTCAGCCGAAGCTGGTATCTAGAGGGGACCCTGTATAATAAATAAATCTATACAAATATACAATATCTAAAAGCCATTTAAAAGACCATTCAACATACAATATAACAATATAAATGAAACAAGTGAAGAAAAAAAATTAAATTTGAACATCACAAAATTTAAAAATCATAATTTCTAATATTGGTCTTGAAAGATGACAATGAAGTTAAGTTCTTTGATTTTTGGCGGGAGGGAATTGAACAACAATGTTCCAGAGTACCAACAGGTACATTTCCCAAGGCTTAGCTTAGATTTGGGAAGATTGATGTCTTTTCTTCTTCTAGTGTTGTGTGAGTGGATGCTGCTGTTCTTGACTAAAGTATTACTGTGATTTGAAGGGTTTTGCGTTAGCCCCTAATATATGTACATCCGCACATCTTCAAAATGCGCCGAAATTCGCGTGTATTTCTTTTGATGGGAGCGCATAGCTCCTGGTATATTCCCTATGGGCCTGCTTTTAACTTTTAACGATACAAATGGTCGCACAATTTTTGTGGGCTCCTTATGTTTACAATTTAAAAAATATATAATTATGAAAAATGCAAATTATATAACGACATCATACTGATTGCGAAATTATAACTTCTTCCACTTTCGAAAAGATACGTTAATCTGAGTAAATAGGAAATGAAAACGTAGCAGAAACATCAATTTTTTTCCTCGTAACAGCAAGTTGTTCAAACAAAACGACAAAGGTCTTCACATTCTTTTTAGAAATATATGAGATTATCCTGATAATTGTTTGTTTTATTTCTTTTTTTCTTGTGAATCTGTGGGGACAAATTCAGATCGTAAGACGTGTTCTTTCTCTTTCACTAAATACATGCATCCATTTTGCTTGCAATTACTACCTGGTTGTTATTTTTGCTTAGAGTGCCTCTGTGCGCTGAAATTATATTAATTTATATAGTAGAATGCTACTTTTTGTTGCTCCTAAAACATGATATATATTGTTCATCTAAACACGTGCCCCTCCCTAAAGCTATTTGAGTACATTTATTACTTTTAGTTAATGTGAAAATGGTAATAGAGCAGTTTTCAGTTGAGTATTATAAAACCAAAACCAAAGTAATCACTCTGGCCAATCACAACAGACGCAGACAATCAAATGAACCAATGAGACTTCGAAGCAAATACATGTAGCCGGCGCCAAGCGCGGGAAAACGCGTGCGAACAACCACTTTATTACAATAGTATTTGCAATTCTAGTGTTCTTAAATTAACCTAACGGTGCATTTTAGAGCTGAATTAATGGGTCGAATTATCCATTTCTTTTTATTCTTATTCATATTTGTTTTTTCCCCTTTCTTTTGTGGATTATTGGGGGACAAATCAGGGGGTAAGTGTGAGTTATTATTGTTGTAAGCTAGTGGAGCGCCTATAAAACATTTTGTCAAAAGCAATGACATCTGCGTTTTAGTCTTTGTTTCCTTGCATCGCGCTTGGCCATAAGAGGTCTTGAATTAATGGGTCGAATTATCCATTTCTTTTTATTCTTATTCATATTTGTTTTTTCCCCTTTCTTTTGTGGATTATTGGGGGACAAATCAGGGGGTAAGTGTGAGTTATTATTGTTGTAAGCTAGTGGAGCGCCTATAAAACATTTTGTCAAAAGCAATGACATCTGCGTTTTAGTCTTTGTTTCCTTGCATCGCGCTTGGCCATAAGAGGTCTTGCAGAACGTTTGAACCAACCGGGTGGCCATTTGATTGTTAAACCATCCCTTTCCCTGTAATATATATAGATAGGCCAAGCCTAACAGCGTAGCACTTTGAACAAGCTTAACTAAGGTGAAACTTAACTAAGGTGAAAGGTTGGAAGCACAAGAATTAAGATTGACGAACGGACTGCTATTTTCAATTTTAGCAATTCTCAAAAACAGTAATATTACCCGACCGTCTGCACAGTACATTTAGACCGTACAAAAGTTCATAAAAACAACTTTTCTCTGTCTAGAATAACTAGTACGACTACTTTCCGAATAAAATACAGTTTTTGTTTGTCAAAAATTGCCCGAGAAACTGATTTGGAAATCAAAATTGCAAAAATACACAAACATATTTGCATAATTAAGGCGACGGGAGTGAAGACAGAAAATCTAAGTCTTGTTTTGTTTACATAAAATCGCTTTTTAATCTATGTAATGAATGAACAAAGACATAAAAACGGACAACACAATCTTCTTTCGAAAAATTTTATTCAAATCTCCATTAATTTATGTTTAAAAGCAGAACACGTACCATTTATTCAAGGCAGAGCTGTCCTCGTTGAAATTCAAGATAACAACACGACTTAATTTGAAAGTTTCATAAACATGTCTCCAAACCTTAAGAGAAAACAAAGGAAAAGTGAATCAAAAATTGATATCAACATAAATTCCCATCGAAAAGTGTGATTTATTTTACCTTTAAAGCACTAGACTGCTTGGAAATTCGTTAAAACTCCGCTTCTTCGGTTCTGAAATCCGTACTCCCCGCATTGCTCCTGCATTGATAATACAGTACGAAGTTCCTCGAAGCAAGATTTTATTCCTGAAAGCTCTTCTTTTTCCACTAAAGCGGCTTGTGAGTATTCCTTAATTAGTATCCCTGTCTTGAGTAGCAAACCGCGGAAAAAAAACAAGGGAAATAACGACTTTACTGCTCCGCCTAACACTGCGAAAGATCCAACTTTCTTAAAACTTTAAAAAGTGTTTACCGAGCTGACGGCTAGCCGCGCGTGTGGCGTTATACGCGCATGTTTTGCGGCGTCATACGCGCCCGCGAGCTAGCTAGCCTTGCGCGACACACATGTTGCAGACACGCGCCCGCGAAACATTCCGCTAGTCATGACCATGAAAAATGCGGGCATCCGGCATCGGTTCTATGAGTATGGGGGCTGCGCAGCCTGGCCTTCGGCCCGGCCAGTGCTCCGCTACAAGGCCGGAATTATCATGTTGTCACTAGAAGTGAAACAATGACGTCTGTCTCTTCGTTCATGTTTGTTGATAATCAATATAGTTTTTATAAAAATTTTAAAATTAAAATTAAAAATTAATTTAATTTAATTTTAATTGAATTAAAATTCCAGTTTGCTTCCCTGGGGTTGGGTGGGGGTATTTCAACTCACGTGTGAATGTAAGAAAGTTCAAAGTACCAATGACTATCGTGCATGCTACAAGAGAAGGTACAATGAGACATCAGATGCTCTGAAACTTCTCTGTATGTAATGTACAAAGCTGTGAACAATAGACCTATCTTTTAAAACTGAAGCCATTGAAGTGCTGCGGAGTAGGATTAAAAAAGGACCAAACTGAACGAGGGAAACACGAAAATCTGGTTTAATCAGAACTGAGGTTTTAACTGAGGTAAATTGGCCACCGTGTTGAAAGCTGACGTTTCGAGCGCTAGCCCTTCGACAGAGCGAATCAAACAGAAATGTTTGGTTCTGTGTGGTTTAAATTTAAAACAGGGAGCTCTGTTATTGGTGGAAACCAAGAAAAAATGAGGTGTGGAGATGTGAAAAACAAGAATAAAGAAGTTAAAGAAGAAGAGGAAGTTGATTCCTTAGTTAAGGGTACCAAACAAATGAATTGCTACTGTGGAAAATCACTGTTTATTACGATGGTTTTACGAATCATCCGTCAAATGGATCTTTGAAGTTTCCTAGTAAGGGACTAGGGAGAGGACGTGATCTCGAAATAGGATACCAAGAACACTTGTGAACAAATGAAAGTCAGTCTCTCTCATGTGGAAAATTTAGTCAAAAACCATTTTCGTTTTCCCGCTAGATATACATTTCGAGAAGAATATATCCGTGTGAGACGAATCATTCGTTTCTGGGCACGTTGTTTAAGTCTGTTGGTCCATAATTCGTATTAACACCGAATTAATATTTGCCTCAGACTGACAATTTGTCTCTAGTATTAATTCGAACATTAATACCAGTAATGGTGCCAGTCGAGGCAATTGTCTGGTTTTTGAAGAAGCGAATTAAGGGCTAAAAGGGCTAGAATAATTGAAGAAAAAACGTTCGTCTTTTCTGTTATATAACAGCCAACGCAGAGTATGATTTTGGGCAACTTTTGTTTGCCTGTATCAATCAGCCGCGCTTGAGAACTATCTGAATGAACCCACGAGAAGCTACTTGGTTCAAATTGTTTCCAATGCGTTCAACGACGAACAATGACATCAGAACTTTCGTGTCACCAAGGTGACGTTTACTTTCCAGTTGGATGAAATTCGTGGAGACATTTCTCGTCAAAATACGACAATGAGCAAAGCTGTCCCACCTGAAAGTCGTCTCGCTCTCATCCTGTATTACTTAGCATCGACGGCAGAATACAGGACAGTGGCACATATCTTTGGCGTTTCCACTTCTTTTGTATGCACATGCATTAAAGTTGTGTGCCAGGCGATAAATCGACACAGAGCTATAAAATTTCCACAAGCAATTTTTGTGACTCATTCAGGGTAAACAAAATGCAATATTACATTAATTGATGCAATATCACATGGATGCAAAGTGATAATAATAAGGAGATATTGACAAAATAAAGCTAGAATTAACAAAAGACTGTATATAAAGGGGGGAGGGGTAGTGGTTTGGTTTCGGCTGCTATGCAAAACGGGACAATAAACAACAAAGAGGAGACAGTAGTTCAATAAATGACAGTAGGCTGCAATTTTTCATGGATGTTGAGTGATAATTATTTGGAGAAAGTGGTAATATAAATTAGAAATCTATCAGCACAACACACATGATATGAATTATGGACTGTCATTCATTCAAAATTATTCTTGACACTGTATCATTGTAGAAATAGATAAACAGTCTCCTGAATTTAATAGATATATGCATCGGAACAAGGGAGAGATCCATGGCATCAGAACAACCGTTTTGTCCCGCGTTTTGTATACTCTGCTTGACTCGTGTGAACTTTTACAGTTGTCCAAGGACAACTGTATTTTTTTCTTCGGACCACTGCACAGATCTATTAGGGCCGACCTCGCCTCCACAGACCAGGATTTCCCACGGCTTTTTCCTGCCACAGAGGCGACCGATCTTTCAGAAAACGCCATTTTGGTTTGTTGAAGAACATGTGCGCATGAGCGGCTGAATTTGGGCATGCGGGGCCATTTTTAATTTTGGCAGGCCGAGACTACCTTGCCAGGCGGTCTCGGCCCGCCTAAATTTATGGCACGCGGGCCGATGCAATTTACTTTTACAAGGCAAAAATAAGAGTGCCGTGCATAAATTAATGACCCGCGTGCGGAGAGCCGTGTCCAAAATGTTTGTCGTGTAAACCGGGCTTCAGAATCCGCGCGACATCAACGAAATCTCCAAATAAAAAATTAAACAAGCAAGACTACTCGGTTTTAAGCTTGATGAACGTTTGTAATACAAGTAGAATTATTGAGTAAGTTGAAAATTTGGCTAGAGAAGTATGTTTTGCTAGTTGGCAGTCATTTGTCGAAAGTCGGATGGGAAGAGCGTGAATTCTGTCGTCAATAGCACGGTTGCAGCAATTTTAAGCAGCAGTGTTAAGGAGGCTTGACTCAGTTTTTTGCCGTGGGGTGTATGTTTTGAAGTCAAAATTTCGCAGGGAAGACATGTTTCGATTGCTTTCATACTTGACACCAAGTTTATGGAATGCGATTAAAGTTTTATGTGTCACTGGTTTTCAGCCAGCCGTTAAAATAATGATTGTCCTTTACTCTGAACGGCTGGCTGTTTTAAAATAATATGTAAGTGCATTTTGGAAATATTCTGTTTTATACAAATTATTTGCTTTATTACTGTTTGGTTTATCATGCCCTAAAAATTGATTTTTAATTTACTCGAAAACCGTCACAAATTTTCTTGAAACTAATTGTCTGCAGCTAGTGATACGTCATTACTACAAAATTTGAAAATTTCATTATGGATCTATGAAGAGTCTGACTAGATTAATTTTTGAAAGAAAACGACATTGTTTAAAACAAAGGGCATTAAGGTGGCGTTACTGTGGTAACCGCTGTTCCTTGGAAACCAGTGAAACAAAACTTTAATCACATTTCATAAACTTGGTGAAGTATGAAAGCAATGGAGCATGTCTTCCTTGCGAAATTTTGATTTCAAAACATATACCCCACAGCAAAAAAAAAAAACTGAGTCGAGCCTCCTTAAGAGTAGTTACGACAAGTTCAGAAGATATGGCTCTTCGAATAGGCCATTTGCACGATGACGTCATATGACTACAACTACCAGAATCCTTCAGTTTTTTGTTTTGTAGTGCAAATTAGGGCTATTGTTATTTAAACCGCACTGGGATTACAAAATTTAAATAAGAAAGGAAAAACGAAATGAATTCTGGTAGTTGTAGTCAAATGACGACATCGTGCAAATGGCCTATTGTTGTCAAGACAAGTCCAGTCATCTTAATTTAAGCAGGGTGGCCCTTTCAGCACTAGGCTGGTATCAATAGGGACTCTGCATAATTTATGACTATTAAAAGATAGAAAGTGTATCATCAATATGTACAATAAAAAGTGTAAGTAAATAAAAATAATTCAACATCACATATGATTAAAACAATCTCGTATGAACACCAAAATATTATTTAAAAACAAGGAAATAAGTTGTTGTTTTGTTTTGGTTTTTTTTTTTTAATTTTAAGAGTATGCAGAGTTTTAATTTTACAGATAACAAACATGTGTAAATGGTTAATTCAGTCCTTTACAAGAAAAATCAAGGAACACAAAATTGTCAAATACGTTGAAGGAAACATCCATCTTTAGGTTGGAAATAAATCTTTCATCTTTCCTTTTGGCAACTGGCATGCATGGTAAGATAGCGAAGTAACTTTAACCATGAAAGCTCCTGATTAAACGCACTGACATCGCAACGTTTTCTCAAATTAAAACACATATACAGCTATTTCAATTAACGTTGTCGGGTGAAAGCTCAAAGGCTACAAGTCAAGACCGAAAGAGTAAACCGAGCTCCTGTTCCAGGCATGCAGATAGTTGAGAGCGGCGAAACGAAAGAAACGGCGCGAATGAGCGATGCGACGAGCGGGAAAAAAACGTTTATTTTGCGCCGCTCCCAACTATCTTTGCTTGTAGCTTTGAGCTTTCATCAAACAACGTTAATTGAAATAGCTGAATTCATTCGTAAAGAGCATGCCTACGTGACGGTTGGCGTACAGTAAACCTCTAAATGTTCGCGTGTTTTTCTTATTTTAATGACGCCTAAATAGACCGGAAAATCAAAATTAGCTGTGGCCATGGCTTTTCTGTGAATCTCATGCCACCCTAGATGCTTTTGTAAATACTCTCAGGAGTCACCTTAATACCAATTAAATGCCACTGGGGAGATTGATCATCAGTTAAATGCGATCGGAGAAGAGAAATACCGATCAATTGCGTCTGAGGATGTTAATACTAGTAAAATGCGACAGCGGGGATTAATATTACCAGTCATCAAATACGACTGAGGTGATTATTGATACCAGTTAATTGCGTGTCAGGAGAGACTGATGAGCTTTATAGTCAACACCAGTGGATTGTTTCTGAGAAGATCGATACCCCTTAATACCAATAACTACACGCTCGAAGTAAATGTGCCTACCAACAAGAAACTTGTCTCTCAATGCAGAATGGAATAAGAGCACTGGCAAAGCAGCATCAATCATGACCGGCCTCTCGTGAAAGGTCTGAAAGAACACCATGCGGACTAAAAACACGACGGTTGAGGTAAACGAGCCTTGCGTGCTTAACACACTCCTCATGTCAGTGAGGCATGGGCATCATACACCCGACGGAAGCCCAGCCTTAATACGTTTCCCTTGCGCTACTTCTGTAGAATCGTGGGAATAAAGTTGTAGGATCGTACCCAAATAAGGATTCCTGGGAGAGGCAGGCATCTCAAGCTCGCTGGAAGGATCCCCAAGGACCTGTGGTATATAATCAGAGCTAGCCAGCGGAACAATAGAAGTGTATAGAGAGGACTGGCTCACTTCTGTTTCATGCTGGTCTCAAGCGTTTCTCATTGCCCCCTGATCAGAAACCTTTCTCACCAATTTGAACGTGTTTCTCCATCCCCAATTGACATCAATGAGAACCGCTTCAAACCAGCGAGAAACAGGAGTGAGAAAACAATTGAGAACCGCTTCAAACCAGCGAGAAACAGGAGTGAGAAAACAAATGAGAAACGCTTGAGACCAGCATGAAACAGAAGTGAGCCAGTCCTCTCTATACACTTCTACTAAATTCAGCAGAAGTTTTTTCCCCTCTCAACCGCCAATGCCCCCAAGCCAATGTGGAAATTCCATCTTCACACACAAATCGTTTGTCATCATTTGCACTCAACGCAGTCTTGTTCACAGTTTGGGAAAAGAGTTCATGCTTCAAACTGCGGATGCATTCCATTTGCCGCATTGCCGGTTTTTGACTTTCCAGACAGGCAACAAAGTCTTCATGGGAGATTCGCTTTTTCAAAACTTTCTTTTTCACTCCCTTGCATTTCTTCGTTCCCCCGCCTCCATGCATCTTGATGGAATATAATTTTGGTTTCAATCCCACAAATTCTTCAATGATTCCACCACAAGCTTCATCTTTCATCAGTCCCAAAACCTTTTTGTTTTTCCTCTCCAAAGTTCCATCAACAACGCACGGATGCGTTTCAGAAAATTCAGAAGTGTCAAATTTTGCATCAACATCTCCGGCGATGTCTGCAAACAAATTTTCTGTTTCAATCTCATAGAGCAGGGAGTCAGTGTCAGTGAAACACAACTGCGCTTTTTCCCATTTCTTTTTCACATAGTTATAGTGAAAGTCATAGATCAAAGTTTTTGAAATGTCCAAAATTGCTTGCCCCACAAAAACAGGTTTGTTGAAGACCATCTTAGTTCGCCGCATATGAACTCCAACCAGATTTTCATCAAAGATTGTGAAATGCTCAAAGCTGGGTCGGGAAGAGAGTTTCATCAGTTTCTTTTGCGACGAAACCAAATGAAAGACTATTCTGTTTCGAATGTTTTCCATTGTTTTCCCGAAGACAGCGTTGTTCATCAGTTTGAAGAAATCTTTCTCGAAAGCGTTTCGGGATTCTTGCCTCAACGCAATGTTATTTTAAATGAAAGATGCCAACCATCTTTCTTCCCTGAATTTCACTCCCCTCCAAATTTTCGTCAAGCGGCATCCAAGATCTAGAGCTTGCTTCTGCTTCTATTTCCAGTCCAGGTTCTTTCAAATTTACGGTTATTCACTGACATGGAGAAAGTCAGATCAATCTTTGGGACATTCGTTATTGAGGCATGAAATAACCCCACTTCCACCAGTTTTGTTTTCATTGGGAAGAAAAGAAACCTCGAGGTGCTGCCGATGAATAAAAATTTATGGCTATCATCATTTTTTCGAAAGACGCCGGTTTCCACAATTCTACTCCCAGACAAGTTGTGTCCATTCAAATCCAAGTCAGTCTCCATGACCATTTTCCCGCCCTCAAAAACGAAAGGGGAATCATAAACGCTGCTTTCAACATCAGGTTGAGAACCAGCAACGCCATATATGATCAACTTTGCGGGTCCTTCTGCAGCTGATTCGGCAGTTCCTCTCCATTTCAAATCCAGACAGATTAATTCAGGTGGAGTGATCTTCCATTTATGCATATGGATAATGGATCTGCTGTACCCCGAAAACTTCTTAGTTGATTGCTGATTAATATTCAGACTTGTGCTCACGACATTAACACTAACACCATCCATTGACGCGGGGAAGAATTCAATGCAAATCGTGTATTCTCCGTCTGGGAGTTTGAACATATTGAATCCAAGTCTCCCAGAGTATTCATTAAAAAGATCTTTGTGATTTGCAAGTCATACGCCTTCTTGTTGAAAAGATGCGGCGAATTTGAAAAATCAGTTATCCCAGTTACTGTCATATTATGTTCAGAGCTGGATTCATCCACATCTTCCATCAGATAGCGGAATGCGTCCTTTGGGTGAGAGGTTGACGTGATATGCGATTCATTTACGTATTTTTTAAGTTTCTCTTCTAATTCTATCGTGTGGACTACCACACCTCCTATCGCATTATCCACATAAGATTTTGACGTGGGTTGATGCTTCAGAGTTGGCGCTGCAATATTGTTGATTTGTTGCGAGTTCATATCCAGGTTTCCGGTCATTGTTCCACCTTCCAACGAAAGCTTTTTCCGAGCTACACCATCCACATGTCGCATGTTTGCGCCTTGGTCGGCAACTTCGGGATCTTTCACGTTAAAAATGGCGTGATTTCCCATATCCAAAGCTGTCTCCACTGGAAACGTCTTTTTGCGGCTGAGAAAGATATTCTTGACGTCATTATAAGAAACCAGGTTGTTATAATGCGCTCCCAAATCATGCCATGTTTGTTGTTTTGAATTTTTCACGTTGAAAAGTTCTTTCAAATCGATATCCTTCGTGACTTCATGAGTGTGAGCCGGAGCATCAGGGTGGAATTTTTTCAGAGTGATCATATTCACCGCTGACAAATCCTGGTTTTCATCAGTGTCCAGATTGACGATCAATTTGCGATTCATTTCTATTTCCCCGGGGTTGATGAGTTTTTGTCCCCTGAGATCAAGATCCCCAGTCATATGCGAGGAACCATCCACCTGGAGAGAATCTGCCCGCAATTGCGCCGCAAGCGTGTCAACTTGGTGTTTGGTAATTGCATCCGAATTCCCCGTTCCTTCAGCGACATTGGTCAGGCGTTTCCTTTGCAGGTCGAAGTTCCCTGCTGGCGTCAGCTTGAAACCAACTCCTGGCAACCCATCTTTTCCATCTTTTCCTCCCGCGAAGCGAGTTGTTTCAGAAAGCAGTCCATTTGAACAACTCATTTTAAATGCTTTCATCAAAATTTTTGGCAATGAATTTCCTCGGCTTACCCACATACAGGAAAGAGAAGGGCTGCGCCGTTGCTTTCCGATAATCTTCTTTGCTGACTTGTGTCTCCCTGCAGAGAAGGGACACTTCATTGTTGCTGGGGAATTCGAAGATGCAAAAATGCGAACAATTCAGGCGGATATCTTTTGGTGTTCCGAAATAACTTTGCGAAAGATAAATCACAGAACAATTCTTGTGCCTGCCCTGAATGAAATAATCTATCAATGGCTTTTGGTTCTTTTCGGAAACAAAATCATCGAAAACAACCAGCTTTTGATTCTCCCCTGTCAATTCAGAAACTGGGCGATGATTTCATCCGGGGATGCTTCCACGACGTCATACCCAGCTTCTTTGCTGATTGGGCGAAACGTTTTCAGCAGATGCTGATATTTGGCTTGGTCAAGATTTTTCGCATAGAGGAAAATTTTATCGTAGAAGAGCAGGCGGAGGATCATATCCAGGAGAACATTTGTTTTCCCCGATCCTGAAGGGCCACAGATCAACATTCTGAAAGTTCGATCCGGCATGAAAGGGTGAAGTTGTTTGAAATTTGTGATTGGGTCCTGGCAATCATAATTTGGGATTTTCATTTTTAAAAAGAAGATAACGTTCTTCTTGATATGAGACAACTTATGAGATTATGAGATTATGAGACAACTTGTGAGATTATGAGATTATGAGACAACTTGTGAGATTATGAGATTATGAGACAACTTGTGAGATTATGAGATTATGAGATTATGAGATTATGATTCTTAATAAAATGAGTTTATTGAAATGGCAAGAAATTGCTAAAAGCAAATCTGCTTTGGGCCGAAAAATCAACTTTGTTCATGATGCCATCACCCAGAAAAAGTTGGGTGAAGAGACAGGCCAAATCGGGTTTGAAAAAATGTTCAAACCCATAACAGCAAAATTAGATGATGTTATTACATCGAATTTGAAACCCCCTCCAAGACTTAGGAAAAAGAAAGTCATTGAAGAAACACCAGGCGTTGATTATTATCCAGACGTAGATCCGTTTGAAGAAATGGATGTTGAAGGTTTATTTGATGTTGATGAGGCAGGTGTTGCACCGCAAGAAGCTAAGCAACTTCCAGAAAGACCGCCAACATATGAAGAAGTATTGGCAGAGTTAGAAGATGAACCATCTATATATGAAGAGGGCGTTCCTGATTATGCTATAGAAGAAGAGGAAGAAGCGGAAGCGGAAGACGAGGAAGACGCTCAAGAAGACGCAGTTAATAACATGCTAGATAACATGGGTTTAGCAAATTATGACACAACGGAGAAAGTCTTAGCTCAGCCAAATGTTCCGGTAGAAAAGAAAAAAAAATTCATTGAAAACAGCATTATAAAGCCGGCTTTAAAAAAAAAGACCAACTGAACAGCCGCATCAGCTATCAGAATAAAAAATTCAAAAACGGTGAAATAACGGCAGATGCATTGGCTGTGGCAGTGAAGCCAATAAAGGCTAACAGAAAAGTATTGAATGACTACATGAAATATTATAGAGAGAAACTCAAGCCATCTAAAGGATCGGGTGTCAGCAGAAGGGGTGGATCCATCCGTTTTTTCTCCAACCCCGCAGATCTTCTCCAGAAGCTTGAGGTCATAGTTGGTTCCATTCTTGCTGGGAATACGAATTCGGGCATCAGAAATACCGGGGTTGGCATTCTCGATCTTCTCCTGAAAGAGGGGGTCATCAACAGATCCCAGCATGAGAAACTCTTCAAAAACTATTTCAAACTCTAAAATGGAAATCGAAAGAGAAATTGTCCTGTCATCCTTTTCCGCCAAGACTGGCGGCAACAAACCAGAAAATTTCACAAAAAAATTCAATCGGCCCATTGTTTTGGATCCAAATTCCCAGTATGTTGTTGGGTTGAATCGAGTCATCAGTATGAGTTTTACGTGGCATAATATGAGGGGATGAATAACTTTATTCGAGAAACAACAGGCCCACTCGCAGGATCCACCCCGGGAAAGAATGAAAAATTCCCAATCAATCTTGCTTTCTCTCCCACAACCTTCAGAACGACAATCACACTGGCAGACAACTGGCAACTGGATTTCACCCAATCCAACTTCGGCGATCTCGTTGGTTTCGACCGAACGATTCTGAAAGACAAAGTCAACATTAGCCCCAGAGTTCCAAATCTCAGCCAAGATACTGAGATGTTGAACGTTCATTGCGATCTCACAAGTGATTCGCTTGTTGATGGGCAAGAGAGTGATATCATCTTCTCCTTTTTAACATCTGTGCTGATACCATCAAATAGTTTCACCCTTGAACCCATGAGAACCACATTCAGCCCTGTGAATAAAAACACCATCTCCTCCATTCGGATTTATATCACTGATGGCAAAAGAAGGATTGTTGATTTGAATGGAGCCGATACAGCGTTCTCGCTTATCTTGAAAAAGCAAATAAAATGAAAAGGTATGAATTCTCTCGTTTTTTCCACCCCCAGCTGGGGCGATTTGTCTTCCGGCACAAAGGAACAGGTTTGATTGTGGATAATATTTTCAAACCAATGAGGACGGTCGCTTCAGTCGTCTTCAAGAAATTTGCAAAACCCATTGCGAAAAAAGCATTGGAATCAGGAATTTCTCACGCTGGAGACAAACTCGGCAAAAAAGCAGTTGAAAAATCTGGTGATTTGATCATGAAAAAACTGGGAAATATGAGAATTGGGAGCAAAAAACCACCAGGCAAAAAACAACCAGCTCGGCCATCAGCCCCTGCGTCAACCTCCGGAGAGCGACCGCAGGGAGCGCGACCGAAGGGAGAAAGTTCTGATGCTATATTAAACAGGTTGATCTCTGGACAGGGAGTCCGAAAAAGAAATAAAAGAATATAAAATGGCTTTTCGATCGAATGAATATCTTCAAAGAAATGAATTAGTGCGCGTCCAGCTGGATGACACAATCAGAGCTCCAGCTAATGATCAACCTCAACAAAAAAATGGTTATAAATTCACGATTCATGACCGAGCCGCATTCTATGATTGGTATAATGCTTATTTCGAGGTGCAATTTCAACTCCAGAAAATAGCAGACGGCGCTGGGTATGCGGCAGCTAACAGAATCACAGTGATCAATGGCGCTCATTCCCTGATTAAACACCTGACAATCCGATCTGCGGGAAAGATCATTTATGACACTGATAACCTGCACAAGGTCTGTTTCGCAAAGAATTTGCTGGAATACTCCGACGACTTCAGCAGATCAGTCGCCAAGAACAGTTTCTGGTATTTGGATACTGATGCAACAACCGCTAATACAAATCTTGGATTTGAAGCTCGGCGGGTGCAAACTCAAGCAGTTGAAGACGATGGAACCGGCGGTGCAAAGAACATCAACGTGATTGTTCCCCTGAATCGTTTTTCCTTTTTCGAAGAGTTGGAGGACAAGATGCTTGTTCCTATGCAGCTCCAATTCGAGATAACTCTTCAAGATGATGGGGAACTCATTCATATGGCACACAGCGTTGCTGCCGGAAGAGTTGTGCTGAATCGATTTTTGCTTTGGGTGCCAAGATTGACTCCCAAAGATTCTCTGTATGACAAATTTGTCAGCTCATTCCTGTAAGAAACGCAATGGAAATATCTGAGGGAAATGTATCAGCAATCAGCTCCCGCAAGATCATCAGGATTTTTCCAGATCTCAGCGAGCATCGACAATGTGAGGCATATTTTTGTCTGGCTGAAAAGAACCGCTCCCCCCAATGATGCCCCTGCAGAAGACAATCCCTATCTGATGGACACTTTCAAGCTGAATGAGGACAATGCAGACTTATCCTTGTTGAACTGTCGATTGGAATATGGAAACGGAGTTTTCTACCCGGAAACAGAGTATGACAGTGAAAGCAAAGTGAGGATTTTCCAGGATGTCATGGCTTATGCAATGAGGAAAAATGATTTTAACACTGGAACACAGTTGAATCTGGCCAATTTCAATTCTCTTTTCCCTTTGATCTATTTCGATCTGACTTATCAAACTGAAAAACCAACAAGAGATCCCAAGCAGTTGATATTCAGGTATCGATTGAACGCAGATGCAGCTGCCAACTTCAATGTACATGCGATAGTTCTCTATGAAGAAGAAGTGAAAATTGATAAGATTGGAAATGAGCTGGTTATCGTGTGATCTGAGCGAGCGCAGCGGCTGTGAAAAAACATATCTTGTCATTTAAAATGACAACATATTACCCATATATGCATATAAAGTAAATCTGTCGGAAGGGCAAAAAAGCAAGCTTGGAAGAGCATTCAAAGCAAACTGCGCTATCACCCTGAGGCTGAAAAAAAATCAAACACGCGGAAATGATGAACTGATGCTGACAGTCAACCAAAAGAACCGAATTGCCAAAGCCGCATCTCAGGGAAAGGGAGCTGAGATCAAAATCTCGAAAACGCAAATCCGAAAGGTGATGAAGCAAGGCGGAAGTCTTTTTTCTGCCATTGTTACCCTCGCTCGTTCCCTGGCACCCGCCCTGGCAAAGACACTTGGGCTGTCAGCATTGGCTGGTTTGGCGAGTGAAGGAGCGAGTCAAGTCGTGAAAAAGATAAGCGGGAGCGGGCAAACGGGCGGATTTCTCATTCCCCAAGATAAAATTCAAAAACTGATTGACAATAAACATCTGTTGACAAATAAACAGAAGCAGGATATTTTGACTGCCCTGAAATCAGGGGGACAGTTGGTGGTGAAGCCATCAGCAAAACAATCTGGTGGATTGTTGGGAACTGTGCTGGCTTCCATTGGAATTCCACTGGCACTTGACATGGTGAAAAATTTGTTTGGGAAAGGAGCTCCTAGAGTTGGACGCCCAAAAGGAAAAGGCGCGCCAAGAGTTGGTCGCCCCAAAGGAAAAGGAGCGCCAAGATTGGGAGCTCCTTCCCTATATCACGCGTTGAATCCACCTCCCCCATTTATCGGAAGCTGGAAATCCGGGATGGGAAAAAAATCAAAAAAAGGAGCGGGACTTCTGCTGGGGGAAAAAAGTCCATCCCAATTCTCGGGGCGATATTGTGAGCGAAGGCGCAGCCCCCGCGAAACCGAAATTCACGAACAAACCCCTGAGCAACCTTAATCTTCTCCAGTGAATTGATTTTCTGAAAATTCCCAATTTCAAAGGGATTTTCGCCAGGGATGAAGTGAGGCCCCGAGAACACAGCCCTTGCATCATCAATCTTGATTCGCTTGAAAATGCAGGAACTCACTGGGTGTGCTGTGCCCCCGGACAGAAATGCACGTGGTATTTCGACTCTTTTGGGATGGGATTTCCCCAGGAATTCAAAAGTTCCAAACCAATCATTTGGAACAGCAGTCAGTATCAAAACATCAACAGCGTTCTTTGCGGGTATTATTGCTTGTATTTCCTCCATCAATGGTCGCAGGGGAAAGATTTCTATGATATTCTCAAGCCTCTCAGTCTGACTAATACAGCGCAAAATGAAAAATTCATAAAAGAATATTTCGATTGAAAATGAAGTCAAGGAAAAACTCTGGGGAAATCTGGGAGAAAAATCTGATTGGTGGCAGATTTTTCACTTGTGCCCCTGCAAAGAAAGATTTCTATGATATTCTCAAGCCTCTCAGTCTGACTAATACAGCGCAAAATGAAAAATTCATAAAAGAATATTTCGATTGAAAATGAAGTCAAGGAAAAACTCTGGGGAAATCTGGGAGAAAAATCTGATTGGTGGCAGATTTTTCACTTGTGCCCCTGCAATCTGGCAGAAAATATGCCGCTGAAATCTGGCAGAAAATCCAAGAACGAAATGCCAATGGATCGGATTCAGCATTTTGTCAACCTCCGAAAAATCCTTGTTTTATATGAGAGTTGACATGCAGTTTTTAATGTCGCCCCGGAGTGTCACCATAGGGACATGTGCATGTCAATATTTAGGGGGGGGGGGGTTACATCTTTGTCACCCAATGGTGGGATTAGTTTGGTTCGTCAAGTCTCGAAAAACCCTGGGAAAATATTTTTTTTGTTTGTGAAAAAATCAAGTTCGAAAATATTTTCCCAGAGTTTTTCGAGGGCTGACAAAATGCTGAGTCCGATCCATTGGAGAAAAACTCTGGGAGAGAAAAATCTGGGAAATCTGGGAGGAAATCTTCCGCTGAAATCTGGGAGAAAATCTTTTTCCAGAGTTGGAAAAAGATTTTGAAATTCATTTTCCTGACTAATACAGCGCAAAATGAAAAATTCATAAAAGAATATTTCGATTGAAAATGAAATCATATTGCGTGAAGGAAAAAAAAAACAAACTGAATGCGTGAAACCAACTGGGTTCCAGACCGCAAAAAATGGCAGAAAGATGTGGTTTTGCCATTGCGCTTCCTGCGGAATCAAAAAAACAAGATTTGTGAAAAGTTCGGGAAGCTGAGTCGGCCCTCACAAGGTGAGGGCTTTGGTGAACTTGCGCTGACTGGCGTCGCGCATGCGCTGCCTTGGTTAGGGAAAAAAACAGTTGAAATGGGTCGTTATGGAGCCAGTGAATTATTGCGAAACAAAAAAGCTCAGAAAAAAGCATTGGATTTTGCCCTGGACAAGATGAAACCATTTCTTGCCAAAACCTCTTCCGATATGCTGAATGAGCTGTCCACGGCGATCCGGCCAAACAGAAAATATAAGACAGATCGAGCAGATTTGGATGGGGGTGCTTTAGATGTTCATTCCCTGATTGGGAAGCTGCCAAGACCAAAGAAAGGTTTCACTTTGCCTGGACATAACTTCACCGGGCCCTGGAACCCACTCGAAAAACAAGTCAGATTCGATGAAAATGGAAAGATTCTCGAAATTATGCAGCAACCCACGGGAAAAACAGACGCAGTTGCTATGCAACACGATGTGGATTATTCAGTCTGCGCAAAGAAAGTGGATCCACGCAAATGCAAGAACGAAGCAGACAGGAAAATGGTTGCCGCTTTGGATGCGATTCCATGGAAAGAAAGACAGTGGGGGCATGCTTTGGCGAGAAACGTGATTGATGCAAAACAAAAACTGGGTTTGGGTGCCCCAAAAAACGGGAAAAGATTTTGAGTGAAGGCCGGTGGACTCAAAATCTGGCAAACGAACTTCACCAGCCAATCAGGCGACGCTTTCCAAAACGACGAGTCATGGCATATGGCGTTGACAACATCTGGGCAGCTGATCTGGTCGAGATGGGGAAATTTTCGAGGTGGAATAAAGGGATCAGATATCTCCTGATGGTGATCGATGTTTTCTCAAAATTCGGTTGGATTCGCCCCCTGAAAGACAAGCGAGGTCAAACAGTGGCTGATGCTTTTAAAGACATATTTAAAACGAAGCGAAAACCGAAAATGCTTTGGAGTGACAAAGGATCTGAGTTTTTCAACGCAACAATGAAAAATCTGCTTGATAAGAATGGGGTAAAATTGTATACAACAGAAAATGAAGAAAAGGCATCTGTTGTTGAGCGCTGGAACAGGTCTTTCAAGGAGAAACTCTTTAAAATGTTTTCTGCTAACAACAATACAATATACTGGGACAAACTTGGCAAATTAGTGGATCAATATAATCATCGTTTTCATTCGAGCATTCGGATGAGCCCCGCAGAGGCGAGCAAACAGGAAAATGAGAAAAAGGTTTTCGCTAATTTATACGGAGATTTAATTTATGCTAAACACAACCCGGCAAAATTCAGGGTTGGCGACAGGGTGAGAATTTCAAAATATAAGCGAAAGATATTTGACAAAGGTTTCACCCCGAACTGGTCGGAAGAGATATTTGTGATTGACGAAATATTAAACACAAACCCTGTAACGTATAAATTAGTCGATCTGTTGGGAGAATCAATCACCGGATCATTTTACGAGGCGGAACTTCAAAGAACAACGCAAGATGTGTTTCGAATTGAAAAAGTTATTCGCCGCGATAATAAGCGAAAACTCGCGCTTGTAAAATGGACAGGTTACCCCGATAAATTTAATTCTTGGGTTCCACTAAGTGATGTGGAAAAGCTATCTTAACCATCGTTTTCTTGTGATGATTCACTTCCCAGACATATGACGTCAAAACATTCCACACTTCCCTATCAACAGGCTGAGCCAAAAATAATTTTTGTGTTGAGCTTCAGCGACTCGGGTTGATAGGGAAGTGTGGAATGTAATCTATTGTCTTTCACGTGAAAATTTATTGTAGGCAGATAAGTAGCACGCGCCGGACAAAAGAAGCCAAAAAAGACAATGGGCCTGCAGGCGTGTGTGTGCACGTGGAGTGGCGGGTTATTCTGAGAAAATTTATTCAGCTTTCTGAGAATGCCACCTGGCGATTTCAAAATGACAGATTGCGTTGGCGTGTCAGAATATGAATGTTTCACATTAATATTCACAAAGTCTGTTATTTCAAAACACCGCTTCGCTTCACCCGCTTCGCTTCGCTTCACTCGCTTCGCTTCGCTTTACTTTCTTGCAATTCCCGGTGGATTTCCCAGAGAAGGCCACTTTGCTTTTGGAGTGCATTTTTGAGAATTTTATGTTCCTCTTGGAGATTCACAAATGACTCAAAGAGGAGTTCAATTTGATCTTCTACACACTCCTCTTGTTCTGCTTCCTCCATCTCCGAATCAGAAACAATAAAATCCTCGTCTGAAGGCGAAGCGGTTTCATCTTCGCTTCTTGTTTCTTCTTCTGAGCAAGTGGAACAATTTTCATGGTCGCTATCTTCACTCGCTTCGCTTCGCTCGGCTTCATTAGAAAATACTTTTTCAAGATCCATTTTATTTCCAATGACATTTTTTAAAGATGGTTTTTGTTCTTGTTCTTGTTCTTGTTCTTGTTCTTGTTCTTGTTCTTCTTGTGGTTCTTGTTCCTCCCGTCTTGATGAAAGTTTGAGCAGTTTGAAATCATCTTCATTGGGGTTGAAACCGTTCTTCTTCAACAGGGCGAAAAGAACTTGGTGGCAATTAAGAAACTTTTTTCTGCTGAGATGAAGGTCATCATATGCCAGTGAGAAATATTTAAAATCGTCGATGAGAAACTTCTCCAGGTGTTCATAGTCATTCCCGTCGTGGTCTGTTATGTGATTATAAATTGAGTGATCGTTGCCATGGACTTTTTTCCATTTGGAAGCTTTGATAAACTCCCTGACTTTTTTTCTTGTGATGATTTCGCCACGGGGAATTTGGGAGAGAATTTGTTCTTGATAAAATTCGAGATCTTTGAGTGGAATTTGATTTTTCCCCTGATTTTTGCGGATGATATTTTTGAAATGTTCCAGTCTGGGATTTCTTGAATAATTTCAGGAGTGAAATCGATTTCTTCTTCTTCAGAATCAGACATTTTCTTTTCCGGAGAGAATTTTGTCGCCGCCGGGATTTTTTGGGAGAGAATTTCCATCCTGTTCCGGAAGAAGGGAAAAAGTTCTGCTGAATTTAGTAGAAGTGTATAGAGAGGACTGGCTCACTTCTGTTTCATGCCGGTCTCAAGCGTTTCTCATTGCCCCCTGATCAGAAACCTTTCTCACCAATTTGAACGTGTTTCTCCATCCCCAATTGACATCAATGAGAACCGCTTCAAACCAGCGAGAAACAGGAGTGAGGAAACAATTGAGAACCGCTTCAAACCAGCGAGAAACAGGAGTGAGAAAACAAATGAGAAACGCTTGAGACCAGCATGAAACAGAAGTGAGCCAGTCCTCTCTATACACTTCTACTCGGAACCAGGCGTGTTGGAAGACCAGCTCTGCGCTACAAAGATGTCTGCAAACGAGACATGAAGGCTGGTGACATCAAACTAACAACTTGGCGGCTAAATGCAGTAACTGGAGACAGACAGTCAAGACCGCGCGCAAAGCGAGCAGAAGAGGATTGAGGAGTGGAGAAGAGAAACAAAGACGAGAGAGGGAAACAGCAGTAACTGCAACAAGGCCTGCCGCTATACTATAGTCCACAGAAGCAGCCTATACATGCATGTATATCTCGTTCTAAAAGTGTATGCAGAGAAAGTACACGTCTTTAGTCAACACTACAAACTTGCCAATTATTAAATAAATCCCGGGTACAGGGCGTAACACATTAAAAAGCCTCTGCTGAAACAAGCTTCGAACGCATGTATGTAGTGCCCACGGTTCAAACCAAACAAAACTGCAGACGGCGAAAAAAAACTTAAATTATATTTAGTGTCTTTCATTGTGATTATGCGATCATAACGGAACGCTGAACACCCGCGCGCATCCTATTCCACTCATTAAAATGCTTTCAAAATAGTTGCCATTTGCGCGCTGTAAAAAAATTAAAACTGTAAGCTCGCTTTGGTTAAAAGAAAAGCCTGAAGAGTAACATTACCAAAGAATACCTTCATTACTTAACTCGTAATGATTATACCATCACAACGGAAAGCCCCATGACGCGTTCTATTCAAACATAGAAATGCTTATAATCTATGGTCTGTAATGATGTTAACTCGTTTTGATTGAAAGGAAAGCCTGAAAGCGACAAATTTAAAGAATACCGACAAGCTTGTAACGCCAATTACTCTATTTATTAATTAAACGCGCGCGCGTGAGTAGTATTTTTCGGGCGCAAGCCAATGTTTCATTCGGTGTCATCTATCGCTTTCAGTGATTTCTTGACGACTTTGAATATATTAATAAACATCTAAAAGCCAACCAACAAAAAGCAACAACGCAAAAAGTCTGTATCGTTGATTTGTTTCTTCACAAAATACACTACTCGTCTCTGGGCGCGCTTCCCCATTGATTGTTTTTAGCAATTGTGTCCGTTCATTTTAACATAGCTGCGGTGAGCAAGATGTATCACTTGAAAAAACTCAGTAACGAAACCTAATTTTTTTCACCTTAGTTTATGCCAATTGTTACATTTGTTATAACCAACCATTCTGCCTGTTTCGTATTTAATCAAAATGTTTTGTTTCATTGGTTATCATACTATTTGTTTAATTAAATCTGTTAGTAACAATCGGTATATGAAGTAAGCGGTCAAGACGATGGCTTTTACAATTACAGTCGAACCCCGCTTTGCGTACAAACTGGCTCAATACCGACACCCTCAATAGAACGATTTCTGATACAAACCAACGCGTGCGTAAATACCGTACAAAGCAATGCCCATGCTGTAATTAGTTTATTTTATACATTTGTGATTGGACGAAACGCTTTTTTCACATGTGAGTAAGTCGTTTTCGCCATTCTGATTGGCTGCAAACCCCGAACGGGGTTTTCACACTCCAAATTTCAAAAGAAAATCTCTATAAGTATGAAATAAAAAAGTTTCTCAAATGCGTAAGCTATACTAAACATATAGCCAAATTACATATAGCTGAACATCGGCTTTTCTCTAGTCATAATTATTTGGTGTCTTGGTGGGGTAAGATGTGCTAATTTGCCCGGCCTGACCAATCGATAAAAATCGATGATGGGAAATCAATCGATAACTGTTAGTTAATTGATATCGATTTGTATCGGTCAATCGATAGTCGCATTGAGTAAAATTCCCTTAATTGCATCGATTGCTATCGATTTTCATCGATCACTATTGATTGTCATCGATATCTCGCAGCGTATATAGCCGGATATAGATTTACGTATACCGGGTGGATAGCTTTAAGTTCAATGAAACCAGACTGAGTACTCATTGGTTTGAAAATGTTTAGTCAAAGGTTACTATGCCTGTGAAGTTGGTGAGGCATTTGTTTTTACTGCATGACATCGTCGGGCATCGTAGACATCAGGCCTCCTTAGCTTTAGATTTTAGTACGAGATGGAGTACAAATACGACATTAATTTTGAATTTTAAGACAGCCACATCGCTAGAACTGTCATGACTGTCGGTCCTTCCTGATAAAATAAATGTTTATCTAAAGTAGGCGAACCAGGTTAGGAAACTTGTACTCAATCTTGTACTTGTGGTCCGATCTAAAGTTTTATGTCATTTAATACAGCACGAGAATTAATAAATCGAGGTATTGATTTTTTAAAATGATCGAGTTGACGTAATAAGAAACGATCTAAATGGAAAACAACCAAAAATCGATGGCAGTCATGTTTAAAAAGTCACAGAATTTTCCCTTATAGATCGGTCATCGATTGTTATCGATTATCGATTTAATTGATTAGTCAGGCCGGGAATTTACAACAGTTTTCCGTAAGACTAACAATAGAATGAAGTCATTGACATAAGAACCCGCTGAATACGGACATCCCGTTAATACGGACACCCCGTTAATACGAGCACCCGTTTATACGGGCTCCCCATTAACACGGACACCCCATTAATACGGACACCCCGTTAATACGAAAACCCCGTTAATACGGACACCCCGTTAATACAGATACCCCGTTAATATGAAAACCCCGTTAATACGGACACCCCGTTAATACGGACACCTCGTTAATACAGACACCCCGTTAATACGGACACCCCGTTAATACGGACAGTTTCCGTGGTCCCTTCGGCGTCCGTATTAATGGGGTTTTGTTGTATTTCCCATGAACATATTTGTCTTTTTACATCATATTAAATTGATAAACCCTACAGTTCTAACCTTTATAATTGAATTCCTCGTTAATTTATTTAAAATATGTCCTTCCAGAGTAAAAATCTCCAATACAGAGATAACATTTGAATACAAATATTAACCTTTCAACATCCCAAGCAGCTCCAAGCCTTGTGCATGATCTAAGCACAACACAATAAATTTAAGGGAGCAACAATAAGTTAACTGCTCCTAATTGAATTTTCTTTTCTTTTTCTTGTGGTCGTTCCGTGGACAAATCAGCATGTAAGTATTCTTTTTTCATTCACTTTTATTCAATACACACTTCACTCTTAATTTATTTATTAATAACCAGTAAACAAAAGTTATCGCTGCTTAACCGCCGAATGCTTGACTTGCTTTTGTGCATTTAACTTACAACTTTTAGCTGTCTCTAACTAATGACAAATGTTGCTTCATGCATCCGATCCTATTCCTAATGCGATTAAATGGGTATTAAAAGCGAAAAGGTCGGCATAAAAAGATCACGTTTACCACCTGCAAAAGCTATTGAATGGGAACAATTTAATAGATCTGTCCCGAATAAGTTACGTAAACAAGGCATAGTTCAATTCTGGTCCAAAGAAAAGGGATGACTGACGAAAACATATGGAGCATAAAACAACTAGAAGGATGACTACTGCACCCTAAATGGGATGCTGGTCCATTGCAGGGTTAACAGTTTGCTTGCGCTGGCACCCATTTGTTTATTAATTTACTTTCCCTCGGAGGCCGAAACAATGTGGATTATAATTTCTTGTCCAAGGTTACAAGCCATGGTAGAGACTAAGCTCAAACCACCCTAACCAGTTGACTACCATGTTTCCATTATAACAATTGATTTTTTTTCTCTGTTTCTCGTTCCATGTGGATGTTCTGGGATAAACCAGGCGGTAAGTCTTTGTTTTTATTTTGAATTCATTCAATACCCGTTATTACTTTTATTTCAACCGGAGCAACTTGTGGTATCACTACTTGAAGCATTTCTATACCAACAACGTCGAGATCAAGGATATTGTCCAAAATCAGGATATGTTGTCTATATTAAGTGGATTAATTTTAAAGAAAATGTGACGACTATTATCCAGCCATCTCAGTTGACCTCACGCTTCGTCAATGACGCCTACAGTCTTTTGATTAAACGTTGTCATTGAAATCGGTCTCATCCCTACGCGACCAGACCGAAAAGGATTATGGAGAGAAATCAATTCACATGCAATAGCTGCACATTATCAAAATACGGAACGTCCTTAACGGAATATGTATCGAAGCGACCCTTGTCTTTGCGTAGCACGCGAAGAGAAACGTGAGTTTTGTTCTCCATTGTAAACGCAATAGAGAATAATTAATCGTGCATTTTAATTCACCCATACTCCCTTTCGGTCTGGTCGCGTAGGGGTAAGACCGATCAGTGACAACGTTTAATCAAAGGACTGTATATATCGGTACAAGTTTTTACACCTCGCGATGGCTGACTGAAAGATTTGGAGAAGTAAAAAGATGTCAGTATCGCAGTTTTTCATATTTCGATGTAGTTTTTGAAAAAATAATTCTGGAAATTAATAGGTTTTGTAATAACTATCTAACACAAAAATGATCTTCTTTTTAACTTTCCATGTGGACTTTTGGGACAACTCAGGGAGTAAGTTATTTTTCAATTTTAACAAAATAAAGCAGTATTGTATTGTTGCTCAACTATGGGAATATTTATATCATTTAATGTAAAAAACACAAAATGTATATAGGTTTCTCGCTCTTTAAGAACGTCTTTAAGGGACACTGTCCCGGATGATGTAGCATGGTTTCATGATTATGGCCAGGAGCTTGCTTTAAGCTTACTTACGAAGAAAAAAATTGCCAAATGTGATAAAAGCAAAGAAATATTAACTAAAGACACAAAACAATGCCTAAAAAAGTCAAAATTCCACAAGAATGGCAATTTGGATTTCTTGACCGCCTGTCACGAAATCAAATTTAATGAACTGTAATCCACTTCCATCCTTGTAATCCTGTACTTTTTCTTCAAACTAATGCTGCTGTTTTGCCGCCGCTTTAGAATCTTTTTATCCACGTTGTATATTTGCGCATTTAGCGATATAACATGGAAATAAGGTAAGAAAAAAAATTGTTACTTCGGCGGGACAGTGTCGGGACAGTTTCCCTTTAAGAAAGACACCAGTTTACAGTTAAACCATGATTGTAATAAAATATTACTAATGTTTGAATTTGTTTTTTCCATCTTTTTTCTTTTCTTTTCTTTTTTTCCATGTCCATATGCACTACGTCGACAAACCAGACAGTAAGTGTCTTTTCACCTGATACGCTTTTTTAAAAACTTTCAATAAAACGTTAAAATATCCTTTTTAAACTGCTTTTATCGGTTGTTCTCTTTCATGTCCATGTGTACTGTTGTGGAAAAATCAGAATGTGAGTACTTTCATTAATTGCAAAAACCACTTGATACTTCCGTATATATTAACAAAATTACTTGACGTTGGAGCTGGTTAAATACAGTTTAAAGTAATAAAAAGGGACTGGGACCGAGATTAAGTACAAAACTTAAGAGTTGATCTAAAGTAAGTCTTACACTGCATGCTTAACAGCAGGCCAGTCTACTGAGTGGCAAAAGCGTATTTTAGTCCGCGTTATACACCACAAGGTTGCGGCTGTCTTGAAATCCTTTGAAGGAATCGTTCCCGCTTTTGATTTCGAGGATATCAGTTAGACTGCGAGCCGTCTCTTATTTTTCTTTTAGACGCTTCTCGTGGCTTCCCCGATCGCGCGCGTGCTTACTCGACTAACTAAAAGACAAAAAAAAAGACGGCTCGCAGCCTTAGGATTTGTTAACACTCGGGTAGAGTTGCCACAAACCGAAAATGTTGGTGCTAACTTGCTTATTTCCCGGCGTGTCCGATAGGATGTCAAAAAATATTTATTGAAAACTTCTCTCTGGCGATTCTTATCAAACATGCATTCGGCAAAGATACTGGTTTTTTTTTTTTCGATCACTAGGAATTTGGAAAATCTTGAAAGGCAATCAGATCAAGGCTGTTGTTGTATGACGTCATGACTAGGCAATGCCTTATAAATAAATAAACATTAACCTGGTCCGGCATTCTACTCGAGCATTTATAACCAAAGTGTGCGTTAAAAAAAGTAAAACAAGAATTTTGCACGCGTCAGAAGTTTAATTAGCGAAACGGTAGATTCGCACGTGCATTAAAATAGTTAATTTAACAAAATAACAGTTAACATATGCGCTGCTGACGGTGAAAATGAAGCGTGTTATTTGTGAAAAAGTACCAGGAGACGCCTTCCGTGGACGGGAAGATTGTCATTGGCGCTAGGCATTAAGAGCAACTAACCAACCACCCTTTCAGCGGGCGGTTAGCCCAATGTCAACTTGAACTATTACATAACCTTAACAAAATGACTTTGAACTGTTTCTTGAAAGGGTTTCCTAGTCAAATGAAATCGCTTTTATGATCATATATTCACTTGCCTATTTATGTTAGAAACCAGTTTTTGAAAGCAGCAGTTTTGTATAGAACAAAACGGGATACTGCTCCTTTAGGACTTTGGTTATTTCTCAGTTTCGAAGTTACTCATAATGTTGTGATTATGAACTGTTGGTAGCGTTCACACAGATGTAGCAACACGCACAGTTTCCAACAACGTTGCCATTGAACCATACCTCTAAAAAATCAAGGACAGAATTTCACGTTTACTCATTTTCGACCCCAGAGCTCTTCTCTTTTGCATATGACCGAGGGCGGTCGCACGGCTGAAAAAAAAAAGCTCTGGGGTCGAGAATGACGTTTATTATGTTTAAAAGCGAAGTGCGCGTGCGTGTGCAGTGAAAAGGTGGCAATTTCGGCTGCCGTGCATGCTATTCCATTCTTTCCGCATTGGAGCTTTTTGATTCCCCGATGTAGAATGTGGTGCAATCACAAGGAATCCCGTAAACCACAATGTCTAAATAGTCAAATGGATATAAAATTCAATTATTACAATTTGGATCTCCGAATTCAATTCAATTCGAAAAAGTATTTCTGTCTAAGGTAATAAGCCAATAAGACGTATCGCAAAATGGTCTTTTGTACCGGCGCAAATTCGCACATTAATATTTAAGATAACCTTTAAATATGCTGTGGGAATTTTGCCGAGACCAAACTGAAAAGTTCAGCGTGATAAACTTGTCTTATTAATGGGGTGAGGGTTGAGGGTTGCTGTAAGGAGATGTTATTTTTACTGATGCAGGGATGAACTGCCCGTCGGCACGCTCATGCATCAGGTGCTAATATGAAAATAGTCCACCAGCCACTGTAAACATTTCTCTCGCCTATTTTCTTTTTAAAAGTAGGAGTCTAAACGGTCTGATCATTTCTGAAATAAAGTCAAGATCTTACTTCAGTACCTTTGGATTTAAAAAAAATAGGAAAAATAAAATGAAAAAAAAAAATGTTCATTCTTTAGAAAACTCGGCTCTTTGTATTGGATGTATATTGAAGAATTCCACTAGATTCTTGGCAAATGTAAGATGTGTTATATTAAAGGAATAAAACATCATTTCCCTTGACTTTGTACTCTGATGCATGCAGTTCTTAGCACGTATACCTGGTCTTCGATATGGCGTATAGAGAACCCCAGGCAGAAAGAGATAGAGGGTTCTCTTAGCGATGCTAGGAACCGGGAAACGTGCTATGAACTGTATCAGGGTACAAACTCGTAGGAACTGATGTTTTATTTCTTTCATGACATTGGATTGCCAAGGAATGAAACTGCAATTGAGCAAAGCTACAACAATTTTTTTATCAATTTAGCTGCATTTGAAAACTGACCAAAGCTGAAATTCTAGATACAACAGCTGTAGAACTCGTGGAGCGAGTCTGCGAACGTAGCTCAGATTTATCTCGTTGTTTTCAAAACACAAATCATACATACCTTGTCACAAGGTAACTTGAACATAAAATATTTCACACTCACAGTTTGTCCCAAAATCTTTGAATGAAAAATATACACTCTCAGTCGTAACTTTCTGTATCGATCTCAGACGCGACAAACTTGCACTTTGCAAACAACGTTTTATGTTTTAATCCCCGTGCCTCGAAGATAGTAAGCTAATTTATTATAAAATAGACAACCTATCTCAAATCTCCACTTTCCTCAGTGGTAGTTAAGGTGGTTCGATACAGTTTTCTGGAGACCATACCAACATTTTTCAATCGGCTTTTAAGCGGTCTTCTCTAAGTCAGATCAACGTGAAATTTTCACCACTAACTGGTTTTGAATTGAAATTTTGTGGTAAAATCGATATTACCATGACAACGATAAACAAGAAACTTAGAAATCAGTAAAAGTGAAATTTAGAGCGTTCACGATTTCGCATTGAAAATTCCACATAGGCATCTTAAAATATGGTATATGGCATATATATTTTGCAAGAATAAAAAAATCTGTATGTTTGAATTAAAATAAATCGCAATAACATTTCAAACCTTACTATTTGTGTACTGGTATTAAATTGATCGAGAGATTAACACTGGTTTTGTGAAATTCCTTAATGATAATGTCAAAAAGCAGCTTGATGTTATGTTTGTAAACCTTGAAAGTTTTGTTTACTTTCTCTTTTGCGATCTAGAAAACTACTTTTTTTCCTAACATCGCATCATGTGCAATTTTTGGATAATTTTCGATTTTAATGGCTTTTGCAAAAATCTGAGAAACGGCTCGATGGATTTTTTTAAAACATTCACTGTGCATGCTTACCGATGTGCAAAATATTATCTGAAAGTTTCATTGGCATTGATTCACTGGAACGCCTTTAAATTTAAAGATGAAGACGACGTACGAACCGGCCGAAAAAATGGCGTTACAAATTTACTTTTTTAAGTTATGCTTAATAATGATTTCAAATCAATGCGCACTGCATTCCTCCGTGATTTACACTTTCGTTGTGATCTGCTTTGCATCTATTATTATCTATATTCGAGCATGATTGTACCTTATTACTCTCCTTGCTACTTTCCAGATTCCCTTAAGTCTCTTTTTAGGATTATGTTGAGCAATAAATGCCCTTTTGCGTTTTGAAAACGTTTTTACAGCAGGCGTTTTGAACGCAAAAGAAAACAAATGCAAAGAAATTTGCATCAACGAGTGTACATTGCAATGTTTCAATCACGGAAGAATGTAGTGCGCATTGATTTGAAATCATTACTGAGAATAACTTAAAAAGGTAAATTTGTAACGCCATTTTTTCGGCCGGTTCGTACGTCGTCTTCATCTTTAAATTTAAAGGCGTTCCAGTGAATCAATGCCAATGAAACTTTCAGATAATATTTTGCACATCGGTAAGCATGCACTGTGAATGTTTTAAAAAAATCCATCGAGCCGTTTCTCAGATTTTTGCAAAAGCCATTAAAATCGAAAATTATCCAAAAATTGCACATGATGCGATGTTAGGAAAAAAGGTAGTTCTCAAGATCGCAAAAGAGAAAGTAAACAAAACTTTCAAGGTTTACAAACATAACATCAAGCTACTTTTTGACATTATCATTATGGAATTTCACAAAACCAGTGTTAATATCTCGATCAATTTAATACCAGTACACAAATAGTAAGGTTTGAAATGTTATTGCGATTTATTTTAATTCAAACATACAGAATTTTTTTTATTCTTGCAAAATATATATGCCATATACCATATTTTAAGATGCCTATGTGGGATTTTCAATGCGAAATCTTAAACGCTCTAAATTTCACTTTTACTGATTTCTAAGTTTCTTGTTTATCGGTGTCATGGTAATATCGATTTTACCAGAAAATATATCTTGCCAAACTTCAATTCAAAACCAGTTAGTGGTGAAAATTTCATGTTGATCTGACTTGGAGAAGACCGCTTAAAAGCCGATTGAAAAATGTTGGTATGGTCTCCAGAAAACTGTATCGAACCACCTTAAATCGGCCAAAAAATAAACTACGATTAACAAATTGATTCAAATGGCGATTTTTTCTTTCAGAAAAAAAAAAACATCCACGCTTACTTGGATCCACTGATTTCCCGCTTAAAAATGTCGGCTATCTTTGTTATACACAAGTTGAGGCTGAAATTAACCCAGATTTTAAAAACATGCTAAGAATGTACCCAAGTTGAGACTAAGGGTAAAGCATTTTTATTCAGTTCTGCACGCGTTTTTGCATCTAGGCTAACAAGTACTGAAGGCACGTGTATGTCAAAGGAATTTAATCTCATATAGCGCACGATGGTCTTTTTTAGGGCTTCTGGGTCACGTTCATATCAGTGTTCTGTAATTCATGCTAAGAACGTTTCAGGCTCAAAACGTCAACAAAATAAGAACATTCAGTTTCGGTTCAGCCTCGGCCGCAAAATTAGACCTTATTATATATAAAAAAAGAGGGTAGTCATATTCCCATATGACTACCTTTTTAAGGGAAAATGTCTCGCTACTCACTCAGCTATTTATATATAATACGTCTCTGAACGTTTACTTTTTTTTAAAAAAAAGACCATTTTCTAGGTGCTTGTTTTCAATATGTGTAAAATTAGAAAGTGATAAGATTAGCTGAAGAGATACTTGCCGCAATTGACTTTTTGAAAAGAAAATACTGTAAATTTGTAAGTAAAATACGCTGATCACTCAATAATTGTTTCGTTTTATTTTATTTTATCCTTGCCGTCTGAACGTTTGGAAACAAACTAGGCGGTAAGTGTATTTTCAACTTTAATTTGATCCACATAAAAAATATCACTCTTATTTGTTCAAGTAACTTATCAGCGAAGATGTCAGCCTTACATGCTGCTGCCCTAAATGACACCATTGATCGTCGTATGCGATGATCGAATCATCATGCTGTATGCATCCTGACCTCACTTTTAATTACTGTATTTTTACATTGTACGTAGAAGTTATATTTTATGGAAACTGTGTTTATAGAAAAAAAAACATTTATGTTTACCCATACTGGTCCTAATACTTTGTTATATCTTTTTCCTTGCAATGTTAACTCTTGGGGACAAATCAGAACGTAAGTACATGTAAATAAATCATTTTTTTTGCTTAAAACTTCCTGGTCGATCTTCTCACTTGCAACAAACACAGTTCTAGACAAACATCTAACAAACGTCTAAAAAACCTTTAACTCCAAAGAAGACTTGATTAAGTCGAATTTTTTTAAGTAATATCTTTTTATCCTTATAAAATATGTTTATAAATCGTATGGTATGTAAGGGTTATTGACCAGGAGCGAGGGGATATGTGATATATTTCCAAGGGACAGGTCAATAACATGCTTATTTTTCACCTTGTGAGGTTTTCTAAAACAAAGAAACTGTTAATTTTTCGGAGAATAACATTTCGTTCAATTCAAATGCAAAAAAGCATGATTCCGCAAGGCCGCATAGGGATCACGGCACATGACGAAGCGAGTTGTAAACGTGTTTTGCTTTTGCCAAATTTGCATTGAGCACGTTGCTTCGTTATGAGTAGAAGAAGGGAGAGAGAGAAGAAAATGTATGAACAGTATTCGTGGTCTCGCCATGGCCCAACTGCCCGCCTTCATCTTTCGAAGATCAATGGAGTGGATGTCGGTGTGTTTTCCAAGGGTAACCGGCGGAAACACATTCAGGTTCAAGCGTAAAACGAGGCGTCATACATTATTGAAGACCCGAAACCTGAATCGATGGTACGATACCATCGAATAATGTTATTTACATTTCGCTTTTTGGTCGCGACCGGCAAGTTAATTTCGTAGGAATTATATTGATGAAGTTGTCTTTTTATGTAAACAAAAAATATTGACCGATTCTAGAGTGTTTTCCTTGTTATGCCCTATTTTGTCTTTCCGTTTGTGTCATTCTGTTATGAGGGGAATAAGTCGAGGGGACTAAGGCGAGGGGAATATGTCGAGGGGAACATGTCGGGGGGAATATTTTGGGGGGAATATGACGAGGGGAATATATAATCCTTTGTTTTGCTATTGTTATCAGCTATTGTTTTCAGCCCCGCCTCTCCCCTGTTACAATCAAAGCCGCACCCAGCTTTTCAGACACTGTAATGAATGGGGTTATGTGATATATTCCCCTGAAAAGAACAAAGAAAACTGAGTTAGGTGGAAAATAAGGACAGAAACGCTTCTTTCACATGCATGTATATTAATTAAATTATATCAATATAAACAGAATGCAGAAGTAATATATTTTCGTAACTTTTTATGAAACGAAATTAAAACTCCTAAACATCAATTTTCTCTTTTCCCTTCAATGTGGCATCCTGGAAAAATCATGTTTTCAGGTGGTATGTACATTAAAAGCTTTATTGACAAAACTGTGCATTAAGACCTTTATAATCTACTCAGGGGCGGATCCAAGAATTTCTGAAAGGGGAGTTGTACACCTTAATAACTTTTCAGGCCATGGGCTAGGAGGGTCCACACCGGTCCGAATATTTTACCAATTTTATCCTCTAAAACGACATTTCCAGCATTCCGGAGACTCGAAAAGCGTCAAGATATAAGAGAGAGACATGGAGGAGGGTTTGTTTGTTTGTTTTGTTGAATATTTATTCAGGAGCATCTGATTTAGCATACACAGCTAGTTTGAACAGAGCCCTGTTGGGGTTGGGGGTTGCACCCCCCTCAATCCCTCCCCTGGATTCGCCCCTGCTACTCTGAACTCTGCAAACTGTGCCCCTCTTATTTACTTTCCTGTCCTCACTGTAGGCGCAGGATAGCTTTGACCAACAATGTATTGTTCAATTTTATATCCTGACAATTTTTCAGTAATTGTATGATGTACTATACCATCGCATGGAGAATTCGTGTGATAAGTAATTACGTTCCTTGTTAATTTACACTTCTGATGCCACTGGGGATCTCGGAATACGCTTTTGAAATGCTTCTTCAATGCAAATCTTCAGGTCTTCTTTTAAAATATGATACACTTTCGCATACGATCACCTAGATTTTCCGTTTATACCTTGAAAACGACGGCTCTGCCGGCTTCTCTTACATGTTAATTCACCGAGGCTGAAATTATCGATACCACAGAAGAAGAAATTGTTAGACGACGCTACAAAGTTTTATCATACACTATATCAGTGTTGAGGAAATAAAATCAGGCATGTCCAGTAAACAACTGATCTTTTTCTCTCTAAGCTGAACTTAGATCACAAGTCGTCCTAAAATCGTTGAATGTACATGTACGTCAAAAACTCCAATATTGACTTCCTTTTGAGCTTAGAATCGGCGTACGCGCATTTTACAAAAAAGTAAAATAAAATGAATTGTTTAGACAAAAAACGTCATTCGTTGCTTTGCACGATTCGGTGTCTAGTACCCTGTCAGTGTTGTGATCTTTATTGTTAAGTTAAACACATAGCATCCTCTTTTTCAATGTTCCTTTCACTGTATAATCTCCACCCACTTGCAACTGCTCTGTGGTAGTAGCCAACTCGAAAGCTTGGCTCCTTTGGCTACTACACACTCTTCTTTTGTTATGTTTAAGTCAATGTCTAGTTAGCTCTGTTCTTACTTTTTTTTTATTTCCTTAATGTTGGTATGTTGTAATTGAATAAGTGTGAATAAAATGAACATGAACATGAACGTGAACTTTCAGGCAGTTGGCACATAACTCTTACTTAAACTAAGTGTTTATTTACAATATATCTTTATTTGGCGTTTCTCTGTAAATTAAATCATCAGATTTCGAAAAATAGCCTATATCATGCAACCAAAGAATTTTCCACAACCACGACTACGGAGCACGGCCGGGCTTTGCCTAGCTCTTTTTCTTAATTATGCAGAAAAATTATAAACTGGAGGAACCTCTCCAAAATTTATAAAAAATAGGCAGCAAAATGTAAAGGTAAAGTGTCACGAATCCTTGCAGTTTTAAAAAAAAGAATCGATCGAGAATGCTCACTCGTACATTCCTTAGCTTGACAGATTAAAAACCGGGAATTTCCGTGGAAATTGTAAACATGACAACGTTGTTGTAACTTTTTTTGCCCTTTAACACTTTTCGTTAAAACTCAAATATTCACAGCGACTACGTGGACAAATATTAAAAAAGTGGCTACAATGGACACATTTGTACTCAGTGTTTTTTTTTAACTTTCTGCCACCGTAGGAGGTCTGTCTTACAAACATTTGTATAGTTTTAATTGATTTGTAGTGAAGTGAAATACCTCCATTATTTTGTTTCCGCTTTCCTTGGCCTAGCCGTTAGTTAAATTACCTAATCTGATTGTACTGATCATGTTGTGCAAAAGATCCGGCGGGTACCTCGTTGTTTTGTCACTGTGATTTTGATTTCGTTTTGTGTTTAAACACTCACATCAAAGTTATTTTACTTTGAACTTGATCTTTATTGTGTTTTAACCACGGTAGCTACATTCAGTGGATAAAAAGCATAAATAAATTAACTGGTTTTCAAGAATGCCGTGTATAATGTCTACCTATTGCATCTAATACTAATTACTACACTACGTATCCTTATAAAATATCAATAATTATATAAACCTAGCTATAGTAAGTAATGATAATAACTATTAGTGTATACTAAAACAGTGGATAGCGTAGTTGGCGCGCTCTGATTGGCTACTGAAACTCGGGATAGCAAGTGCTATTCACCTCCAAGCAATTTGCGCGCGAAAATTGTTATCGTTGACAGGTCTGGAATAAATGAGTTAAACATCATCATTTTCGTGCTTTATTATCTCACTGTTCTAGTATACACCAAATTGAAGAAACGTTGTCGTGTAAAAAGCATAAACCATGAACGATGCGATCCAAAGGTTTACTGGGAAGTTGGAAAATTTAATCTTCGTGTGTGACAGAATATACATTATATTAACACAGAATACATAAATCATGCTCTTAAATGTCTCAATCAAAGACAACGTCTTGATTATCAAGAAATAGAATATAACTAGCTTGCCAATGCTGCCTACCCAGAATCCCATTCGGTCTCATCGTTCATGGTTTATGCTTTTTCAAATGACAACTTTTTTTCAATCAGGTGTATACTAAAAATACTATTCACCTCATCTTCGGGCTTCGGTAAATATTCACCACTAGCCACCTCCACTTTGGTAAATAGTTATTAATTATAGCAATGATAAACTATAATGATAACAAATGTTTGCGTCTGGTTTAAAAATTCCAAGGGATTCAGCTGATTCCACATGGTCATATGAGGAATTCCAAATGTATCCGCCGTGAAAGGGGAATCTCCGTTTACCAGCTTCTACGTGGGGGAATGGCATGGCAAATATTTGAGAAAGCCAGTAAAGAGAAAAAAAGTAGTTAGTCGCAATACGGATTCTATTTGTAATAGAAATATGCTGATCTAATTTTATTACGTGTTTTTCTTTATCCTTAACTTGTGGATCCTTGTTGACGAATCAGAATGTAAGTGCACTTAAGTTTATTTGATTTAACCGTCGTTAACTCTGCCCTTAATCTTATTTGCCTGTCATCGTTTTGCCTGCCCCTCAGTGTCAGGGAAGCCATCTGCGATTATAGCGGAGCTCTGCGGGCCGAAGACCCGCCCGAAGCCCCATACTCATAGAACCCATGCCCGTCATTTTTCATGGTCATGGCCAGCGGAATGTTTCGCGGGCGGCGTCTGTCATGTACGTGTGTCCGTCAGTAGATAGGAAACAAGGATTCTGGCACACTTTCAAATACGTAGCATGTTAACACAAGTCAAAATTTATCTTATTTTATGTTAAAATTCAACAAAAAATAATTTGATTCTCGTTCCCCAATTTGTGCTCGTTCGCGAACGTAAAATATTTTCAAACAAATTCCTCGTCACTTTGAGCATAATTGTCAAGTTTGTGTTCAATTGTTCAAATCATTCATTCCCTGACTTTTGTTAAATTTAACATAAATCATGTTAATTGACTTTTTGTTATTTACGTTGGCGAACGAGCAGAAAATCGATCATCTCATCCAATTTTGATTATTCGCTAAATTGAACGTCAACTGACGTCAATTTCTGTTTTGTGTTAACATGCTACGTATTTGAAAGTGTGCCAGAATCCTTGTTTCCTATCTACTACTTTTTTTCCCCTCATATTCACCAGAAAAAAACATATCATTTCGGTGAGAAAATTTCACTCTGGACGACTTCAGGAAAATTCTGTCGCCGGCGATGGCAAAAAAAAAATTCCACTCTGGGAAAATCTGGAGTGGAATTTTTTCCCAAAGGGGGAAAAATTTGGAAAAGAAAAGAAAATGTCTGATTCTGAAGAAGACGAAATCGATTTCACTCCTGAAATTATTCGAGAAACCCTCACAACATGGCAATCTCACAAAAAAACCAGGCTGGAACATTTCAAAAAAAAAATCATCCGCAAACATCAGGGGAAAAATCAAATTCCACTCAAAGATCTCGAATTTTATGAAAAAGAAATTCTCTCCCAAATTCCCCGTGACGAAAACACAAGAAAAAAAGTCAGGGATTTCGTCAAAGCTTCTAAATGGAAAGTCAATGGCAACGATCACAGCATTTTTAATCACATAACAGGTCACGACGGAAATGATTATGAGCACCTGGAAAAATTTCTCATCGACGATTTTAAATATTTCTCACTGGCATATAATGACCTTCATCTCAGCAGAAAAAAGTTTCTCAATTACCATCAAGTTCTTTTCGCCCTGTTGAAGAAGAACGGTTTCAGCCCCAATGAAGATGATTTCAAACTGCTCAAACACCCATCAAGCCGGGCGAAACAAGAAAAAATAATCCAAACCATTTTCAAAAAATGTCATTGGAAAGAAAATAGATCTTGAAAAAGCATTTTCCAATGAAGCCGAGCGAAGCGAAGCGAGTGACCATGAAGATTGTTTCACATGCTCAGAGGAAGAAATAAGAAGCGACGATGAAACTCCCACCACTTCAGACGAGGAATTCATTGCCTCTGATTCGGAGATGGAGGAAGCTGAGCGAAGCGACGAAATCGAAGACTCAATTGAACTCCTTTTTGAGTCATTTGTGAATCTCCAGGAGGAACATAAAATTCTCAGAAATGAACTCCAAAAGCAAAGTTGCCTCCTGTGGGAAATCCACCGGGAATTGAAAGAAAGTAAAGCGAAGCAAAACGGGCCAAGCGAAGCGAAGTGAAGCGGTGTTTTGAAATAACAGACTTTGTGAATATTAATGTGAAACATTCATATTCTGACATTGCCCAGCTGCCAGGTTGACATATGGCGGCCAATCAAAATAGGTATTTTTCCTCACAATAAAGATTCCCACGCGTGGGAAACAATCTTTGTTCCATTGTGTAGATGTTATTTTTAATCCAAATGCTAACTCTTTGATGGTTGCCATAAAAGGCAATGAGACAATAAATATTCCCACGCGTGGGAAACTGAACCCAACGGTGTCCTGGAACCGAGTGATAAACAAGAGAGTGGGAAGGCATATTATTTCGCCAGTTTTTCGGGGGAATAAATTAGCTAACGCGTTAGCCAGTTTTTCGGGGGAATAAATGGAATTTTCCCAAGATTTTTTTTCAGCGGAATATTTTTTAGTCAAAAAATATTTCCCCAGATTTCAGCGGAATATTTTTTCCAGAATTTTTTCAGCGGAATATTTTTTTCAGCGGAATATTTTTTCCAGAATTTTTTCAGCGGAATATTTTTTCCAGAATTTTTTCAGCGGAATATTTTTTTCAGAATTTATTCAGCGGAATATTTTTTCAGTCAAGAAAAAATATTTTCCAGAATATTTTAGCGGAATTTTCCCAGATTTTTCAGCGGAATCTTAGCCACTTATTTTTTTGAGATAAGTTCTGTAATGCATCACATCTTCACATGTTTCTTTATATTTTTTGATTGTGAGAAGATTCTCGCATGTTCTTTTGATTTCTTCCAAATAAGATGTCACTGGTTGTCTTTGGAGAATTGAGTTGAAATAATTCATCGTTGCTGTTTCAATCTTTTTCGTTTTTTCATAATTCTCAGAAAGTTGGTCTTCATCCCAGCGATGAATCGCATCAGGCTCGCTAAGACCAATATTTCTTAGAAAGTAGTTTTCCTTCAAATCAAATCGATGTCTGACATTCATTATTTTAGAAGAAAACATTAAATATTTTTAATTTCAATGATTGACTTTTTCAGCCCAGCTTTTCCACATCACTCAGTGGAACCCAAGAATTAAATTTGTCAGAATAACTTTTCCATTTTACAAGCGCGAGTTTTCGCTTATTATCGCGGCGAATAACTTTTTCAATTCGAAACACATCTTGCGTTGTCTTTTGAAGTTCCGCCTCGTAAAATGATCCAGTGATGTTTTCTCCCAACAGATCGACTAATTTATACGTTACAGGGTTTGTGTTCTTTATTTCGTCAATCACAAATATCTCCTCTGTCCAGTTCGACGTGAAACCTTTGTCAAATATCTTTCGTTTAAACTTTGAAATTCTCACCCTGTCGCCAACCCTGAATTTTGCCGGGTTGTGTTTAGCATAAATTAAATCTCCGTATAAATTAGCGAAAACCTTTTTCTCATTTTCCTGTTTGCTCGCCTCTGCGGGACTCATCCGAATGCTCGAATGAAAACGATGATTATATTCATCCAGTAATTTGCCAAGTTTGTCCCAGTATATTGTATTGTTGTTAGCAGAAAACATTTTAAAGAGTTTCTCCTTAAAAGACCTGTCCCAGCGCTCAACAACAGATGCCTTTTCTTCGTTTTGTGTTGTGTACAATGTTACCCCATTCTTATCAAGCAGATTTTTCATTGTTGCGTTGAAAAATTCAGACCCTTTGTCACTCCAAAGCATTTTCGGTTTTCGCTTCGTTTTAAATATATCTCGGAAAGCATCAGCCACTGTTTGACCTCGCTTGTCTTTCAGGGGACGAATCCAACCGAATTTTGAGAAAACATCGATCACCATCAGGAGATATCTGATCCCTTTATTCCACCTCGAAAATTTCCCCATCTCGACCAGATCAGCCGCCCAGATGTTTTCAATCCCATATGCCATGACTCGCCTCTTTGGAAAGCGTCGCCTGATTGGCCGGTGAAGTTCATTTGCCAGATTTTGAGCCCAGCCTTCACTCAAAATCTTTTCCCGTTTTTTGGAGCGCCGAGGCCAAGTTTTTGTTTTGCTTGAATTGTGTTTCGCGCCAAAGCATGCCCCCATTGCCTTTCTTTCCAGGGAATGGCATCCAAAGCGGCAACCATTTTCCTGTCGGCTTTGTTTTTGCATTTACGTGGATTCTTTTCCTTCGCGCAGACTGAATAATCAACATCGTGTTGCATAGCAACTGCGTCTGTTTTTCCTGTGGGTTGCTGCATAATTTCGAGAATTTTTCCCTTTTCATCAAATCTGACTTGTTTTTCGAGTGGGTTATAAGGGCCTGTATAATTATGCCCTGGGAGGGTGAAACCTTTCTCTGGTCTTGGCAGCTTCCCAAACAGGGAATGAACATCCAACCCGCTGCCATCCAAATCTGCTCGATCTGTCTTATATTTTCTGTTTGGCCTAATCGCCGTGGACAACTCATTCATCATATCCGCAGAGGTTTTGGCAAGAAATGGTTTCATCTCGTCCAACGCAAAATCCAATGCTTTTTTCTGAGTGTTTTTATTGCGCAATAATTCACTGGTTCCATAACGGCCCATTTCAACTGTTTTTTTCCCGAGCCAGGGAAGAATATGAGCCACGCCAGTCAGCGCAAGTTCACCGATGCCCTCACCTTGTGAGGGCCGACTCAGTTTCCCGAAACAAACCGAGATTTCATTTTCCCGCAGGAAGCGCATCGGGCTTTCACCCTTATCCTGTTGTTTTTTGTTGTGACGCGGTGTTCTGAACCGGGTACATTTGGCGTGTATCTTTTTTCTTTCAAGCAATAGATTTTCATTTTCAATCGAAATATTCTTTTATGAATCTTTCATTCCCCATCGAGTCAGTCAGACTGAGAGGCTGGAGAATATCATAGAAATCTTTCCCTTGCGACCATTGATGGAGGAAATAAAGGCAATAATACCCGCAAAGAACGCTGTTGATGTTTTGATACTGACTGCTGTTCCAAATCACCGGTTTGGAACTTTTGAATTCCTGGGGAAATCCCATCCCAAAAGAGTCGAAATACCAGGTGAATTTCTGTCCGGGGGCGCAGCACACCCAGTGAGTTCCGGCATTTTCAAGCGAATCAAGATTGATGATGCAGGGGCTGTGTTCTCGGGGCCTCACTTCATCCCTGGCGAAAATCCCTTTGAAATTGGGAATTTTCATAAAATCAATCCACTGGAGAAGATCAAGGTTGGTCAGTGGTTTGTTCACGAATTTGGGTTTCGCTTCGCTCACAATATTGCCCCGAGAACTGGGATATTGTTGAATGGACTTTTCGATCCCAGCAGAAGTCCCGCTCCTTTTTTGGATTTTTTTCCCATCCCAATTTTTCGTCCCCAGGTTCCGATGAATGGAGGCGGGCGTTGGAAGGGAGTGCCCAATCTTGGAGCGCCGTTTCCTTTTGGGCGCCCAACTCTAGGAGCGCCTTTTCCTTTGGGGCGTCCAACTCTAGGAGCGCCTTTCCCAAACCAATTTTTCACCATGTCCAGCGCCAGTGTTATTGCGATGGAAGCCAGCACAGTTCCCAACAATCCACCAGATTGTTTTGCTGATGGTTTTATCGTCAGTTGTCCTCCTGATTTCAGGGCAGTCAAAATATCCTGTTTCTGCTTATTTGTCAACAAATGTTTATTGTCAATCAGTTTCTGAACTTTATCTTGGGGAATGAGAAATCCGCCCGTTTGCCCGCCTCCTTTCAGTCGAGGTCGCTGCGCTCCCTTCCCGCTTATCTTTTTCACGACTTGACTCGCTCCTTCACTCGCCAAACCAGCCAATGCTGACAGTCCAAGTGTCTTTGCCAGGGTGGGTGCCAGGGAACGAGCCAGGGGAACAATAGCAGAGAAAAGACTTCCGCCTTGCTTCATTACCTTTCGGATTTGCGTTTTTGATATCTTGATTTCAACTCCCTTTCCTTGAGATGCGCTTTGGCAATTCGGTTCTTTTGGTTGACTGTCAGCATCAGTTCATCATTTCCGCGTGTTTGATTTTTTTTCAGCCTCAGGGTGATAGCGCAGTTTGCTTTGAATGCTCTTCCAAGCTTGCTTTTTTGCCCTTCCGACAGATTTACTTTATATGGGTGATATGTTGTCATTTTAAATGACAAGATATGTTTTTCACAGCCGCTGCGCGTGCTCGCTGCGCTCGCTTCACACGTCACACGATAACCAGCTCATTTCCAATCTTATCGATTTTCACTTTTTCTTCATAGAGAACTATCGCATGTACATTGAAGTTTGCCGCTGCATTTGCGCTTAATCGATACCTGAATATCAACTGCTTGGGATCTCTTGTTGGTTTTTCAGTTTGATAAGTCAGATCGAAATAGATCAACGGGAAAAGAGAATTGAAATTGGCCAGATTCAACTGTGTTCCAGTGTTATAATCATTTTTCCGCATTGCATAAGCCATGACATCCTGGAAAATCCTCACTTTGCTTTCACTGTCATACTCTGTTTCCGGGTAGAAAACTCCGTTTCCATATTCCAGCCGACAGTTCAACAAGGATGAATTATTATCCGCTGCATTCAGCTTGAAAGTGTCCATGAGATAAGGGCTATCTTCTGCAGGGGCGCCAGCGGTTCTTTTCAGCCAGACAAAAATATGCCTCACATTGTCAATACTTGCGGATATCAGGAAAAATCCTGATGTCTGCGTAGGAGCTGATTTGGAATACATCTCCCTCAGATATTTCCATTGCGTTTCTTCCAGGAATGAGCTGACAAATTTGTCATAAAGTGAATCTTTGGGAGTTAATCTTGGCACCCAAAGCAAAAACCGGTTCACAACAACTCTTCCATCATCAGTGCCGTTTGCCATATGAATGAGTTCCCCATCATCTTGAAGAGTTATCTCGAATTGCAGCTGCATGGGAACCAACATCTTATCTTCCAGTTCCTCGAAAAAGGAAAAACGATTCAGGGGAATGATCGTGTTAATGTTCTTTGCACCGCCGTTTCCATTGTTTTGAACTGCTTGAGTTTGCACCCGGCGAGCTTCAAATCCAAGATTCGTATTAGCGGTTGTTGCATCAGTATCCAAATACCAGAAACTGTTCTTGGCGACTGATCTGCTGAAGTCATCGGAGTATTCTAGCAAATTCTTTGTGAAACAGACCTGGTGCAGATTATCAGTATCATAAATAATCTTTCCTGCCGATTTAATCGTCAGGTGTTTAATCAGGGAATGAGCTCCATTGATCACTGTGATTCTGTCAGCTGCTGCATAGCCAGCGCCATCCGCCAGTTTTTGAAGTTGAAACTGCACCTCGAAATACGCATTATACCAATCATAGAATGCGGATCGGTCATTAATCGTGAATTTATAACCACTTTTTTGTTGATGTTGAGCATTAGCTGGAGCTCGGATTGTGTCATCCAGCTGGAAGCGCACTAATTCATTTCTTTGAAGATATTCATTCGATCGAAAAGCCATTTTAAATCATTTTTTTCTTTTTCGGATGCCTTGCCCAGAGATCAACCTGTTCAATATAGCATCAAAACTTTCTCCGGAGGTTGACGCAGGGGCTGATTGTGGTCGAGCTGGCGGTTTTGTTGCTCCCCTTTCTCATATTTCCCAGCTTTTTCATGATCAAATCACCAGATTTTTCAACTACTTTTTTGCCGAGTTTATCCCCAGCGTGAGAAATTCCTGATTCCAAGGTTTTTTTCGCAATGGGTTTCGCGAATTTATTGAAAACTGCGGATGCGATCTTCCTCATTGGTTTGAAAATATTGTCCACAATGACACCTGTTCCTTTGTGCCGGAAGACAAACCGCCCCAGCTGGGGGTGGAAAAAACGAGAGAATTCATAACTTTTCATTTTATTTGTTTTTTCAAGATAAGCGAGAACGCTGTATCAGCTCCATTCAAATCAACAACCCGCCTTTTCCCATCAGTGATATAAATCCGAATGGAGCTTATTCTGTTTTTATTCACAGGGCTGAACATCACTCTCATGGGTTCAAGAGTGAAACTATAGGAGGCCTGCAGAACAGATGTTGAAAAGGAGAAGATGATATCACTCTCTTCCCATCCACAAGCGAATCACTTGTGAGATCGCAATGAACGTTCAACATATCAGTATCTTGACTGAGGTTTGGAACTCTGGGGCCAATGTTGACTTTATCTTTCAGAATCTTTTTCTCAAACCCAATGAGATCGCCAAAGTTGGATTTCTCGAGATCAAGTTGCCAGTTTTCTTCCAGCGTGATTGTTACTCTGAAAGTTGTGGGAGAGAAAGCAAGATTGATTGGGAATTTTTCATTCTTTCCTGGGGTGCTGCCTGCGAGGGGGCCTGTTGCGTTTCGAATTGCCGCATTTATTGTGGAATAATCCCAAACCCCAGCGGGAAAGGTGATATCGGAAAATGTTTTCCCACCGTCAGAGCTGAATCTGATCAGCTGATTTTTCAATGCCGCAGTGATGTTATACCACGTAAAACTCATATTGATAATTCTGTTCAACCCAACAACATATTGAGAATTTGGGTCCAAAATAATGGGCCGATTGAATTTTGTTGTGAAATTTTCTGGTTTGTTTCCCCCAGTCTTGACGGAAAAGGATGACAGGACAATTTCTCTTTCGATTTCCATTTTAGGGCTTGAAATACTTTCTGAAGAGCTTCTCATGCTGGGAACGATTGATGACGTTTTCTTTCAAGAGAAGATCAAGAATACTAACCCCGGTATTTCTGATGTCCGAATTCGTATTCCCAGCAAGAATGGAGCCAACGATGACTTCAAGTTTCTGGAGGAGATCTGCGGGGTTGGAAAAAAAACGGATGGATCCACCTTTTTTTCTTTTTTTCAACCCCGAACCCGTCTTCATCTTTTCCTCCATCATCTTTCCCCCTTTTTCTTTATAATGATCTATGTATTCAGTCAGAACTCGGGCTGCGTAATCTATCCTTCGATGTTGCAACTTCTTTTGCTCTTCCGTTATTTCCCCTCTTTCGAATTTTTTGGTCCAGGATGATTTGTAACCTTTCAACTGATTTCTGCGGAATCTTGCTATGTTCACAAGATCACCGAGATACTGGATTTTCCTCGCTGTTGTAACATTTTCCCTGAGAGTTTTCTCCACAGTATTGTAATCCGTGAGGTCAAATTCTCTCAATATTTTATTGACTTCATCTTCATCTTCATCGCCCGGTTCCAAAGCATAATCTGGGAAATCGTCTTCTTCATATTCAGGTGGATCTTCCCCTACCTCTTGCACAACTTCTTCATATGTTGGAGGAGCTGCTGGAATTTGCTTCTTTGTTTGGGATGGAACGGCCTCATCAAACAAACCTTCGACATCCATATCTTCAAATGGATCGACTTCGGGGAGATAATCAATCTCCGCCGGTTTGGCTTTTTTCTTTTTCCGGGGAAGTGGCTGAAGCGACCCCAAATTCGACTCAATCACCTCATCCAGTTTCGCTGTGATGGGTTTGAATGTTTTTTCAAGTCCGATTTGACTTGTCTCTTCGCCCAACTTTTTCTGGGTGATAGCATTGTGAACAAAGTTGATTTTTTTCCCCAAAGCAGATTTGCTTTTAGCCATTTCTTGCCATTTCAATAAACTCATTTTATATCCCAGAAACATGAATTCAGGATGAAGAACAAGATGTAGAACAAGATGTAGAACAAGATGTAGAACAAGATGTAAAACGTCATGTTCATTAATAAAATGAAGATTCCAAATTATGATTGTCAGGATCCAATCACAAATTTCAAACAACGTCACCCTTTCATGCCGGATCGAACTTTCAGAATGTTGATCTGTGGCCCTTCAGGATCGGGGAAAACAAATGTTCTCCTGGATATGATCCTCCGCCCGCTGCTCTTCTACGATAAAATTTATCTCTATGCGAAAAATCTTGACCAAACCAAATATCAACATCTGCTGAAAACATTTCGCCCAATCAGCAAAGAAGCTGGGTATGACGTTGTGGAAGCATCCCCGGATGAAATCATCCCAGTTTCTGAATTGTCAGGGGAGAATCAAAAGCTGGTTGTTTTCGATGATTTTGTTTCCGAAAAAAACCAAAAGCCATTGATTGATTATTTCATTCAGGGCAGGCACAAGAAATGTTCTGTGATTTATCTTTCGCAAAGTTATTTCGGAACACCAAAAGATATCCGCCTGAATTGCTCGCATTTTTGCATCTTCGAATTCCCAAGCAACAAAGAAATTACGGCGATCTGCAGGGAGAACAATGTCAGCAAAGAAGATTATCGGAAAGCAACGCATGATCCGTTCTCTTTCCTGTATGTGGATAAGCCGAGGAAATTCATTGCCAAAAACTTTGATGAAAGCATTTAAAATGAGTTATTCAAATGGATTGCTTTCTGAAACAAGCACCTCCCAGGGAGGAAAAGATGGAAAAGATGGGTTGCCAGGAGTTGGTTTCAAGCTGACGCCAGCAGGGAACTTCGACCTGCAAAGGAAACGCCTGACAAATGTCGCTGAAGGAACGGGGAATTCGGATGCAATCACAAAGCTACAAGTTGACACGCTTGCAACGCAATTGCGAGCAGATTCTCTCCAGGTGGATGGTTCCTCGCATATGACTGGGGATCTTGATCTCAGGGGACAAAAACTCATCAACCCCGGGGAAATAGAAATGAATCGCAAATTGATCGTCAATCTGGACACTGATGAAAACCAGGATTTGTCAGCGGTGAATATGGTCACTCTGAAAAAATTCCACCCTGATGCTCCGGCTCACACTCATGAAGTCACGAAGGATATTGATTTGAAAGAACTTTTCAACGTAACAAACTCAAAACAGCAGACGTATCATGATTTGGGAGCGCATTATAACAACCTGGTTTCTTATAATGACGCCAAAAATATCTTTCTCAGCCGCAAAGAGACGTTTCCAATGGAGACGGCTTTGGATATGGGAAATCACACCATTTTTAACGTGAAAGATCCTGAAGTTGCCGATCAGGGCGCAAATATGCGATATGTGGATGCCCAATCCGCGAAAAAGCTTTCGTTGGAAGGCGGGACAATGACCGGAAACCTGGATATGAACTCGCAACAAATCAACAATATTGCAGCGCCAACTCTGAAGCGACAACCCACGTCAAAATCTTATGTGGATAATGCGATAGGAGGTGTGGTAGCCCACACGATGGAATTAGAAGAGAACATCAAAAAATACGTAAATGAATCGCATATCACGTCAACCTCGCATCCAAAGGACGCATTCCGCTATCTGATGGAAAATGTGGATGAATCCAGCTCTGAACATCATATGACAGTGACTGGGATAAGTGATTTTCCAGATTCGCCGCATCATTTCAACAAGAAGGCTTATGACTTACAAATCACAAAAGATCTTTTAAATGAATACTCTGGGAGACTTGGATTCAATATGTACAAATTACCAGAGGGAGAATACACCGTGTGCGTGGAATTCTTTCCCGCGGCAATGGATGGCGTGAGCGTCAACGTTGTGAGCACAAGTCTGAATATAAATCAGCAATCAACTAAGAAGTTTTCGGGGTATTCCAGATCCATCATCCACATGCACAAATGGAGGATTTCCCCACCTGAATTCATCTATCTGGATTTGAAATGGAGAGGAACTGCCGAAGCAGCCGAAAAAGGAAATGCAAATCTGATCATATATGGCATTGCTGGTTTCCAACCTGATGTTGAAAGCAGCGTCTTCGATTCCCCTTTCGTTTTCCAAGCGGGGAAGATGGTCATGGAGACTGACTTGGATTTGAATTCGCACTCCTTGTTGAATTTGCCGCTTCGCCCGTCAAAACACTTCATTTTTGCAAGATTTGTGAAAGGAAAACACGGTGATTGTTTGATCTTCCCAAATGAAGAGGAAGATGAAACAAATTATTAGCAACAATTTGGATCTGACTTCCGGATTTTGAATGTCACGGTTTTCATTCTTCAACGCGGTTCCAACCCAGTGAGTGGAGCAACCATCATCATGACAAGTGTTGTTAAAGGAGATCGCATCACTCGGAAAGCAGTCAGACCTTCCACCAATTCATTTGGTTCACTGCAGTTCACCTTCAATCTCCATGTTGGGCAGGAAGAAGCTTTCTATCTGGCTCTCTCGGATGGAAATGCCATTCAAAGAGCAAAAGCGACAATTCTGATTGAAAAATGATTTTCTCCCTGAAAAATGAGAGCGAGCGAGCGAAGCGAGCCGAGCCGCGCGAAGCGAAAACAAAGCATCTTTGCTTTCAATCACATCAACCCCGCAATTCGGGAAGAAGAACTGGAAGAGATCAAAAAACTTTTTCGATTTTATCACAAAAGATTCTGGTGCCTGAAACGACTTTACAGTCGATTCAAGAAGTTGAATCTTTCCCTGAATTTGACTTCCACTGGATTGGTGGCAATCGGCACGATTGCTGGAGCTGCGACTTTGAACCCAATCGTTTTGGGAGTTATCTCCGGAGTGGGATTGCTTGTGAAAACGGTTCACGAGATGAAGAACCTGAAATCAAAGATCGACATGGCTAAGTTCGCCTTCACCACTTATGAAAAAACTCTGACTGAGTTGAGATTTGCTTTGAGATCAGGAAAATTCGACAGGGACGAATTTCTCCCTGCGATGGAAGCGATTGACGGGATCGTGATCGACTTGGGGTTGAATCTGGAGAGATTTGAGAGGGAATATGACACTCTCTTTCAATAATTTCATGAAATCACAGCTCACTTAGGAATTATCTGAACTCTCCAATACCATTTCCCAGCAAACTCCCTAACATCCAGGGGAAAGATCGGCATCCAGAGATCGCTTTCCAGGATTTCTCGCGGCGGGGCAGGAAAAGGAAAACCAACCTCCAACGAGGCAGCAGTCGGTCCCATCGCCACGCAATTATCAAAATGCTCACTGGCCACCAGAAACTGCATTTTGTCGTTGTCTTTTTCGGTGCAAGTTTTCACCCGAAATCCCGGGGGAAGAATTTGGCGCATATTTCTGAGGAAGGCAAATTCTGGATCCATTGGCGCATTTTCGCAACGCTTCCAAATATCTGGATGGAATGGATTTCGCTCACTCTCGATGAGTTTCAAGCGTTTCGTTTCATTTTTCTCCCATTCTTCATCCATCTTTTCCTCAGGAGAGAGCATGTCCTCGTTTTCCTCTGCCCAAGCCACCATTTTTGCCTCATCTTCCAGTGCGTGTTTTTCGCGGTTCGCGGCAGGTGTTTCCATCCTGGTTGGTTTCTCCTGACCTTGCAAAACAAAACAAAACCAGGGCTCAAATTCAGTCTCGCTGATTCTCGCTGAGAACTTCCAGACCCCTTCTGCGAAATAATTCACAAAGTCTGTTTCATAGGGGTAATCCAAATACCGCATGTCAAAATAATCTATAAAATCCTGCCAGACTTTCAAGGGAAAATTACTGCCGGTGTTGGGGTTGAAAAGCACCCGCTTTGTTTGAAACTTTTCCATGTCGGGGGTCAAAGTCACTTCCCATCCCGGATAGCGATTTTTCATCCACTGAAACTTCATTCCCCAATTTCGCTGCACATCATCCAGCGCCTTCTGACCCACCACATCTGCGGGGCGGGGAAGAGATTTCTTCTGTGGTTGCAGCGATGCTTTTTCAACTTGGAATTTGACCCCATCTCTTCTCCGGGTGAAAGAATTTCTCCCGCTTTTCAATGCATCATGAATTGTTCTCGCATCGATCCCCAACTCAGATGTTGCCGCCGAAACATTGGGATAAATCTTGGTTGAACTGGGGGAAGTGACTCTGACGGGAATCGCATGCGGTTTTTGGGTGATGGCTGGGATTTTTCCAGCCGCTTCGGGAAGAGAACCCACCAGTTCCTTGTCAGCAATTCGTTTCATGAAATGATCTTTTCCATTTTTCCTGATTTTCCAACTCTGGCACCAGCCAGTTCTTTTGAAAGCGCAAGAAACGGCTTGCCTTGTGACTCCGATCCATGCTGCCATTTCGGTTTCGGTTTCAAATTTCGCCAGCGGAGGATCACTGGGAGATTCATGAACTGAAAAACGAGTGACTTTTTGGTCGACAATTGTCACTTCCCTCCCGCGAAACTGAAATTTGTTTCTTCCTTCATTGATTGCTTTGTTCAAAGTTTTAGGAGAAAAATGCATGAATGCTGCCAACTTCGCCTGGGACGAAAATCGCTGGCTGAGCCTTTCTTTGGAAACTGCATCTATCAAAACCCACATTTTGATAGGTGGAAAAAAATAAATGATTTTCGGAATCTTCTGGGGAACTTTGTTTTGTGGATTTTCAGGAGAAATGCCAACGCCGCAAATCTCAGGAAAAATCAGGAATTTCTCGACGAATCTGAATTCTCCGGCGAATTCAGGGGAAAATCTTGACAAATTCAGGGGGGATAAAATGTAAATTCAGGGGGAAAATGACAAATTCAGGGGACAAAATGACAAATTCAGGGGGAAAATGACAAATTCAGGGGGAAAAATGAAACTTTCCTGAATTTTTGAGTTCATTTTCGCAAGAAAAAGAACTCCAAAAAGTTGACTTCCCCCATCACGTGGGTGGGGAAGCTGAAATCATTTTTCAGGAAGAATTTTGATTTGCTTTTTGAATAAATTTCTATAAAACCGTTTGGAGAAATAATTCCCAGAGAAAACCTGGGAATGGATAAAATGCAATGAATTTACTGTAGGAAAAGAACATAAAAACAACTTACCCAACAATGTTTTTATTTGTAAAACATGTTCAGCGATGGGGGTCAGGAAAAACGCACCTATTTTTTCTCCGGGAAAAAGAATTTCGCCAAACCCACAGACAGTTGTGGGTTTTTTTGCCATTTTCTCCTGAGTTCAGCAGAAAAGCAGGGCACAGAGGGCAGTTTTTTCCCCACAAGGGCCCAAAATAGACCCCGGATTGCAAGAATTCCCCCCGGATTCATTTTTTCCATGTGAGAATCGTTGATTTCCCCAGTGTTTTTTCCCTGGACAAATTCAGGGGAGCAACAAATCCGGGCAAAAAATCGTTTTTTCCAGATATCAAGTTCAGAAAAAAACATTTTTCCAGAGCAACAAATCCGGGCAAAAAATCGTTTTTTCCAGATATCAAATCCGGACAAAAAAAACCATTTTTTCCAGAGCAACAAGGCCAGAAAAACCATTTTTTTCAGAGCTGCTTGGACTTTTCTTGCATCAGAATATTTTCCAGAATTGAATTCTGGAAAAGATTTTCTCCCTGATTTCAGCGAGATCAAACTTCATCGTCCTCATTCTTGTCCTCAAACTCATCGAATTCCGAGGCAACCTGCACTATTTCCTCCACCAAAACTTCATCCACGATGCATGTGATGGCTTTCAGATTTCCGCAGAAAAGATGCTTGATCGAAAAAACGACTTGCCCGCGGAGAGGCATGCCAATGAGTTCTTTTTGCTTCAAGATGGGTTTTTTCTTCCCATCATCGCACAACTCCCAAAATCGACACGAGAAATCCGTTTTTGGGAGTTTGGAGGGATAAATCTTGACATAAATCTTTTCCTGCTCGGATTTGTCAGTTTTCACGAGAATGAAATCTCCCTCCTGAAATCGAGCAAAAGACGGGGAAATCTCTTTGATTGCCTGCTTCTTTTTCATCGCAGCAGAGTTGAAATGCTTTTCCAAATCTTTGAAAAATTTGATGTTTTCTTCCGGAAGAGTGATTCCCAGAGAAAACGAGTCGCCTTGATGAGCGAAAATCTTGAATTTGGTTTGGAGTTTCACTTTGAGCCATTTGTCATTGTGAAGGCATGGGAGGAGACAGAAAGAGATTTTGCCAGAAGATTTTTTCACGGGGTTGTCGAGAGAGCATTCAGAAATTGTTATTTTCGCGGGATTCATTTTCTTGGGTGAGATAAAAATGATTTTTTAAATCACGAAAAATCCACTCCGCAATAAATTCGCGATCCTCTTCCGATCGGACTGGGAGAAAACCAGTGGCCATATCCACAGCTTTTTGAAAGTTTTTTTCCATTTCACACGCTTTTTCCCAGATTAGATCTTGTTTTTCTTCGTCTTGGGAAGGTCTGGATTTGTTTTTTCCTGACATTTTTTCTCCGAAAAATAAAAAAATTTAAAACGTGGCTTGAAAATCTTCAACGCATTTGTCCATAGCAGCATTAATGCCGGTGTAAACTTTGGGCATTCTTTTTCTTGCTCGAGAACACATAAATTTTTCATCCGCAGCCTTCACTCTCATGAGATTCAGGAATTTCTCCAGTCTGGGAGAACTTCGCTCACTTCCTGAATTGAAAACTTCATTTTGAATGAAATTTTTTTTATTCAAAATGCCAACCCTGAAAGAATTAAGAGATCATGCACGTTCGGAAGGAATGGTGGGATTCTCCCGGATGAAAAAAGCTGATCTGGAAAAAGAGCTGCAAAACCCACAGAGAAAAATCATCAAGAAAACATATTTTCCTGCGGTGAAATCAACTATTCAAAAAATTCTTCCAGAAAGAGCCGCGGCAGTTGTTGAGTCATCCATTGATTCAATGAATTCCTGGTTTGGAAAGATAAAGAAAAGAGTTGATTGGAATCTGAAGGAAAGAGCCCGGGAAAAACTGTTGAAGTTGAATGCGAAAATTGGAGAGATGTTGAAGAAACCTGAATTTGATATTGAAGAAAAACCAGGGTTGGGTGGATCGACTTTTGTTGTCCAGGGAAAAGAAGGATATGGGGCAGAAGGATTCTTGAAGAACGTGAAAGGAAATGTGATGGCAATTCTGAAGAAACATTTTGGGTTCAAAGTGAAAATGGTTTTGGTTTGCAGAATGATTTCTCATAATTTGGCAGAGGAAACATCCATTGAAAATGACGCCTTCTTTTCTTCCCCGGTTGAAGAAGTTTTTGAAGGAACTGACTTGGAACAATTGCTGAAAAAAATGAATGAATGGATGTTGGAAAACATGCGGAATTTCCAAAGAGGAAGAAGCAACTGGAGATTCTTGCGAGTTGAAAGATTAGAAATTCATCTGGATGAAATGACTGTTGGAAAATTCATTCCACTTCCTGATTGGCTTGCTGCTAAAAAAGCTTTGACAAACATGCAAAATGAAAATGATGATGAGTGCTACAAGTGGTGCATGGGAAGATGGAAAAATCCTGTGGAGAAAAATCCACAAAGAATAACTCCTTTGTTGAAAAAACAATGCGAGGAGGAATTCAATTGGGAAGGAATTTCATTCCCCATTTCATGGCGAGACATTGATCGATTTGAAAGACAAAATAACATTTCTGTGAATGTCTTGGGGATTGTTGAGGGGAACATCGCGACTTTGAGAAAAGCAAGGGAAAAGAAAGAGAATCATGTGATTCTTTTCAAACTGAAAAGCGGAGAAAATGAACATTTCGCTTTGGTGAATAATTTGAATCGTTTGTGGTTTGGAGAAGATTCTAAGAACAAAAACCAAAGGCATGTTTGTGATGGTTGCCTCAATTCATTCAACTCCAAAGAAACACTCGATGTTCATCAAGAATTTTGCACGGATGATGGAGTGAAAGCTGTTCTCCCTCCAGCAAAATCAATTATGAAATTCAAGAAAGTGGCATGCGCAACAACCGTTCCCTTTGTCATCTACGCTGATTTTGAGTCGATTTTGGAGAAAACAGAAAAGCAAATTGGGGAAAAAACAAAGCAAATTCAGCATCATATTCCCTGCAGCTTTTGTTTTCTTCCTGTGAGTCGAGTTGGGGTTGATTTTTCCCCAGTTTTCTTTCGTGGAAAAGAAGGAGATGATGTTGGGAGAGAATTTCTGGAGAAATTAGTTAATCATGTGAAATGGATTCTGAATGATGTGCGAGGATCAATGCTGAGAAAAAATTGGAAGAGAATTCTTTGGAAGAAAGGAGAAAAGGAAGCATTTGAGAAAACTGCTATTTGTTGGTTTTGCAGGAAAAAGATTGTGGAAAAAAAAGTTGCTGATCATTGTCACCTGACTGGGGAATTTCGCGGAGCTGCTCATAAATATTGTAATTTGCAAGCGAAAGTGCCAGATTTCACTCCAGTCTTCATTCACAATTTGGATGGATATGATTCCCATCTTTTCATCAAAAACATGGGAAATGAATTTGGAGAGATTGATGCAATCCCAAACAATGATGAAAAATATGTTTCTTTCTCCCTGGAAATTGTTTGGGGAACATTTGAAGATGAAGAGGGGAAAAAACATGATTTGAAACATGAAATTCGCTTTGTTGACTCCCTGAAATTTATGAATTCTTCTTTGGCAAATCTTGTTGGAAATTTGGGGAAAAATGATTTGCATTGCTTGAAAAGATTTTTCCCAGAGGATGTTGATTTGCTTTCCAGAAAAGGAGTTTTTCCCTATGAATTCATGGATTCATTTGAGAAATTTAATTGTGAACTTCCTGGGAAAGATGCTTTTTTCTCCCAGTTGTCGGGAGAAGAAATTTCAGATGAAGATGTCGCTCACGCTAAAAATGTCTGGAAAAAATTTGAAATGTCAAATCTGGGAGAATATCACGATCTTTATCTCAAAACGGATGTTTTTCTCCTGGCAGATGTTATGGAAAATTTCAGGAAAGTTTTATTGGAAAATTATCTATTAGACCCCGCATGGTATTTGACTGCTCCCTCTTTCTTTTGGGATGCTATGTTGAAAATGACAGGAGTTGAGTTGGAATTGATTTGCGAAGGAGATATAGAAAAGGTTCGTCTTTTTGAAAGGCAAATTCGTGGAGGAGTTTCCACAGTCTTTCATAGATTTTCTCGAGCAAACAACAAATTCATGGAAGATTTTGATCCTTCCCAACCATCAAAGTTCATCGTTTATCTCGATGCAAATTCTCTTTATCCAACTGCGATGGTGCAACCACTCCCTGTGGGAGGATTTGAATGGTTGAGTGAAGGAGCTTTGAAAAAATGGGAGAAGATTGTTGATGCGACAGGTCTTGGATGTGTCCTGGAAGTTGACATGGAATATCCAGATGAATTGCATGATTTCCACAATGATTTTCCTTTGGCGCCGGAATTGCTGGAGGTAAATGGATTCTGTAAGTTGATTCCCAATCTCAAAGATAAAGAGAAAATGGTTTTGGATGGAAGGAGTTTGAAACTTTCTCTTTCCCTGGGAATGAAACTGAAAAAGATTTGGAGAGGAATTGGATTTCGAGAAGAAGCTTTCATGAAACCTTTCATTGAATGGAATACGAAACTGAGAACAGCCGCCAAAAATGATTTTGAGAAAGATCTTTTCAAACTGGCAAGCTGTGCTGTTTATGGGAAAACCATGGAAAATGTGCGGAACAGAATTAACATGAAACTGGTGAATGATAGGAAGAAAAAAGCAAAGTTGGTGAAAAAGATCAACTTCCAACACACAACCAAATTTGGAGAAAAAGTGGCTGCTATTCACATGAAAAAAACAAAAGTTATTTTGAACAAACCAATTTTTGTTGGAGCAGCAATTCTCGATCTCTCCAAAATTTACATGTTCAAATTTCATTATGGTTATGTGAAAAAAAAGTGGGAGAAAGTCAAAGTTCTCTATTCTGACACAGATTCACTAATTTTGGAAATTGAAACGGATGATTTCTTCGCTGACACTGCTGGAGATGTTGAGAAATGGTTTGACACATCGGCATACCCGAAAGATCATTTCGCTGTGGAAAATGGCTTTCCTGTTGGGAAGAACAAGAAAATTTTAGGAATGTTTAAAGATGAAGCAGGAGGCAAAATCATTCGTGAATTTGTTGGGTTGAGACCAAAATCTTATTCCATCAAGATAGATGAGGGAAAAGGAATCAAGAAAGCAAAGGGAACAAAAAAGAATGTGGCGAAAAATAAGATTTCACATGAAGATTTTGTGCGCGTTCTTCATGGGGAAAAATTTCCTCCAATGAAAAATGTTTCTCTCCGGTCACATCTACATGAGATTTTCACTGAGCAAATTTGGAAAATGGCTTTGAGTGCTGATGATGACAAGAGAGTTGTGATGGATGATGGAGTGAACACTTTGGCTATTGGTCATTGGAGATTGAGATGAAATTCATTTCTTTGGAAATGAATTTTTCAGTGAGTTTTGGAGAGAGTTGCCATCGCCAGATTTTGTCGAGTGCAACTGACTCGGCTGGGAAGGTTTTTATCTGGTGAATTTTTAACTGATTTAAACCAAAATGATATGTTTTTTTCTGGTGAATATAAGGGGAAAAAAATAGTAGATAGGAAACAAGGATTCTGGCACACTTTCAAATACGTAGCATGTTAACACAAGTCAAAATTTATCTTATTTTATGTTAAAATTCAACAAAAAATAATTTGATTCTCGTTCCCCAATTTGTGCTCGTTCGCGAACGTAAAATATTTTCAAACAAATTCCTCGTCACTTTGAGCATAATTGTCAAGTTTGTGTTCAATTGTTCAAATCATTCATTCCCTGACTTTTGTTAAATTTAACATAAATCATGTTAATTGACTTTTTGTTATTTACGTTGGCGAACGAGCAGAAAATCGATCATCTCATCCAATTTTGATTATTCGCTAAATTGAACGTCAACTGACGTAAATTTCTGTTTTGTGTTAACATGCTACGTATTTGAAAGTGTGCCAGAATCCTTGTTTCCTATCTACTTCCGTCCGTACGGGCTTTGTTTTTCTTTGTTTTTCAGCCGTCAGTTGTTGGATCTTTCGCTGTGTTCAGCGGAGAAGTAAAGTCGTTATTTCCCTGCGTTTTTTGCGCGGTTTGCTACTCAAGACAGGGATACTCAGGCCCGGTTCAGACACCGAATTTTTCATGAGCCGAACTTAATTCGAATTTGGACCGACCCAAATTAACAAAAGTACGCCTGTTGATTCAGACGCTGAACTTAATTAGCCGAACTTAATTCAGTTTGAAGAGAAACAAATCGAAAGGTCAGCGATTTTCAGGCATATAATAATTTATGCATCAGGTTCGGCTCATGAAAAGTTCGGCGTCTGAATCAAAGCCGTTCCAAAGCCAAACTTCCCGGCTGAGCCGTTCCAAATTCAAATAGCCGTTCTTAACTGATTCAGACGCCGAACTTATCATGTACTTAATTCAAGGTATTAATGTTCGGCTCATGAAAAGTTCGGCGTCTGAACCGGGCCTCAGAAGCCGCTTTAGTGGAAAAAGAAGAGCTTTCAGGTATAAAATCTTGCTTCGAGGATAGGAGCAATGCGGGGGGATGTTTGTCACTTCGGGTTACAGAACTGAAGAAGCGGAGATTTAAAGAATTTCCAAGCAGTGGAGGGACTTAAAGGTGAAACAAAATACACTTTTCGATGGGAATTTATGTTGATATCAATCTGTGATTGACGTTTTCTTTGTGGTCTCGCTAGTTTTGGAGAATTGTTTATAAAACGCGCTAAATTAAATTCAGTTGTTTTGATTTATTTCATCGGAGACATCTCGGCCTCGATTAGCTATAAATGCCGTGTTTCGCGTTTAAATAGCCTAAACTAAACTTATGGAGATTTGAATAAAATTTTTCAAAAGAAGATTGTGTTGTCAATTTTTATGTGTTTGTTCATTCATTACATACGTTGAAAATTGATTTTATGTAAACAAAACAAGACTTGGATTTTTTAGTTCTAAACTTCGCGTGGTCTTATGCAAATATGTTTGTGTATTTTTTGCAATTTTGATTTCCAAATCAGTTTCTCGGGCAATTTTTGATAAGCAACAGGTGTATTTTATTTGGAAATTAGTCGTACTAGTTATTCTAAACGGAGAAAAAGTTGTTTTTGTGAACTTTTGTGCGGTCTAAATGTACTATGCAAACGGTCGCGCAAGTCTGTTTTTGAGAATTGCTAAAATTGAAAAATAGCCCGGTCGTCAATTTTAATTATTGTGCTTTAGCTTCCGACCTATCACCTCAGTTAAGTTTATCATCGGCTTTCTGTTCATAGAGCGACGCTGTTAGGCTGAGCCTATCCATATATATTATTTATGCCACAGTCTAACATGCAGGTAATATCATGAGTTTCCATCACACGTAGAGCTCGCAAAACAACGTTAAATATTATACGTTCTTAGTCATTTCGGAGTATTGTTTTTGCAATAGCTTTTAATAATTACTCTGACATTGACTCTGAAAATGAGCAACTGCATTTCGCTGGCGTGAATATATTCTCGTTTATTGTACTGTTTCACAGCCTCTCTGTTTTACTTGTTTTGGAATATAAAAGTTACTCATTGAAACTTGTAATTAATAAATTATAACCGATTAAAAGCACTCTATCACACAATAAGTTCTGGCCACAGACTCTCTTCGCCTATCCATAACGGCTTATTATTATATTGATGAACGACAAATTCTAGGTCTAACAGTTAATTATTATATGTAAATATATTTCTCGTAATGATTGATTTGAATCTGGGGGGACAAATCGGGGAGTAAGTGTCCTTTCAGTTTATATTGTTACTTCCTTTGTTTATTGTTAACAAGGTTTCCAGTTTAGTGTGAGGTGTTTTAAATGGTAAAATTAATACTCTAATGGTTATTAAAATAGCCAACAGGCTAAGATAGTAATATAATTGGTTACATCTGGGAAGGTAAATCAAAACAAAAACATCCTTAAATCCGTTTATGGGTAAAATAAAATAACAATATTTACATTTCGAACAATTTAACTATATAATATTCGATCTGGAATAAACGAATTAAGCAATGTAAAGGTTTGTTTGTTTTCATATGGAAGATAGATTTTATTTACGTTCGATGTAATTGTTGAGTAAGTAAGACTGATATAACTCTTAACAGTAGATTTTCTGTTTCCTTTTTCACGTGCACTTGTGGGGACAAATCAGACGGTAAGTGTCTTTACAACTGTTTTACAGTTAAACCTGTATTAAGCGGACACCGTATTAAGCGGACACCCTCCATTAAGCGGACAGTAGCTTAAGTCCGAGAATTTTGTTCCGTTGTTTACTGTAAAGAGTACCTGTATTAAACGGACACCTCTATTAAGCGGACGCGGACACCTAAAACTTGACCACGGCGGCGGGGTGGTTATTTTAGCATAACCTTAAATGTATTGAGCATTTCGTTACCAAGCTGGGCACTGAGTAATAAACAGAGGACATGCACCAAATTATGTTGACACCAATATTGACAGGAGATATAAAATTATGACGTTATACTTGATGACGTCATGCTATGCTCCAGTGTTTTTGAAAATGGACAACCAGAGAAGTAAAAATTGAAAACCGTTTGTCGTATCACAAATATTAGATGAGATATGACACTTTAGATTTTGAAGAGTGCTTTGCCCAGAAAAGAGTGTCCCACCTAGATAAAAAATATCACAATTTAAGTTTTTTAATGTCTGCAATTCTAGTTTTGTTGCAGATTGATTGTCCTAGATGAGTAGAACAAGAATAATTGAAAAAATCAGGAATTATAGTTTTTCCTAACATTATTTACTTCAAAAACCTGTAGTTTTATGACGTCATAAAATGTGACGTCAAAATTGTTTTATCGCTTCAATTATAGTTTAGAGGAAAAAACCGTACGATTTTTTTTAAATACTTATCACTTAACTTAACCAAATTGTTAGTTTTACTTGAAAAAAAAAACTGAAGAAAAAATACCATAGGATATATTAGCGACATATATGAGATAGGTGCAGTGGTTCCAATCTCATTATGTTCTAGCTATGGCACACTGACGAGGGCATAATAAGCCCGAAACAGCTGTCTGTGTCTGCTTTCTAGTTTTGAGCGCTGATCATGTCAGGTTTGGCCGACCGTAGTGCCATTTCGAGAGAATGCCTTTTCACATTGTTTGATCGGTCCTTGCAGTGGTCTGTTATCACTGTTTGTATTTGATCCAATGTGACGCAATGGATCGTTCACGGTATCTGCAGTTTAGTTGATTTAAACTTCATACTGTATTTTTTCTAAGTCTCTCGCGAAATGACTTCCGGTGAGTCGGGTCGACAACAGCCTTAGTCGAGGGTGGTAAAGGGGGGGGGGGGGGGGGGGGGGGGCGGGGTGGGGTCTGGATCACGGTTCACGAAAAATAAAATTGTCATTTCACGTTTCACGGTTGTTTGTTTGTTGTTTGTTGTCTTCACCGACTGTCCACTCCTCGTTCTTCCTGATGTAAAAAGAAAGCTGAGTTCTTTGTTTTGCTGATGTTGTGTAAAATTACCTAACCTTGTAGAGTGACCTGGGGTCCAGAATGACGGTCAGTCACGGTCATGCATTCGTCACGCAATTTACCACCGGCGTAGTTAAACGCTTACTGGATATATAATTTTTTTGGGAAGAAGAAAGAATCACGGTTTACAGTAGCATTTCACGAGGAAAAACCAACAGTCATTTTGCAGTGCTCATGTAAAAAAGTCGATTCACGGTTCACGGGTATGTAACCAAATCACGTTTCACGAGAAAAAAAGCCATTTCACAATTCACGGGAAAAAAAAGAAGGCCTTTCACAAATCATGAAAAAACCCTTTATCACCCTCTTAGTCGACCCGATTCAGTTCGGGTGTACTGGACAACCTTCCCCAGATCTCACTCGTGCTTGTACTGACCGTGGGAGATGTGGGTACGAGCTTATCGCTTTAATTTAGACCGAACGTTTGATTATAGATCTTCTCTAACACGACGATATTTAGTTACAAAACTTAAACGACGGCCGGTAAAAGGAGTACATCTCAGTAAGTCTGCCCGACCAGGGCGGCGCCGGGAATTTTTCCTTGGTGGGGCATAACTGGAAATATGTGTAATATTGGCGCAACAGCGGCGTGATGGCTCGTATACGACGACTGTATTGTGATGTATTGTGTTGGGTAGTGTTAGGTTGTATTGTATTGTATTGCATTGTATTGTATTAGGTTGTATTGTATTAGGTTTTATGACGTCAGTCAGGTCGTCGCCATGACCCCAACAGCGCCAATGACGAGTGCCGAAGGCACGAGAAACTAGGGGTGTCTGGGGGCATGCTACCCGGGGAAATTTTTAAAATTTAAGTATTCTAGGATGCAATCTGGTGCAATCTGAACGCTAAAATTTGGTAAACACCAGGATTTCATTGTGGTCAAAAAAGTAAGAAAAACTTAATGACCTTTTCCACCTTAGCAAAAAAAGAATTCTCAAACTTGAATACTTTCGTAGAAAACTATTGATTGTCAGTTTGTTTTAGCGTTCAATACATGGTTTGAAAAAGTTTTAATTGACATGGAATTTTCTAAAGCGATTTTGCCTGTCATTTGATGCTGAAACAAACTGATTTCCAATATCTGCCATGTTCAATTTGTCAGTCATTTCCTTGTGAACGTGGAGAATCAAAATTTTCAAGGTCAGGGAAAAGTCAGGGAATTTTGCAAAAGGTCAGGGAAAATCTTAGTTCTTGTCTAAGTCAGTGAAAAGTCAGGGAATTTTGTTTTCAGTTTGGTGAAGTCAAATGCCATGCGTTCAAAATCCCGTGAAAAACGTAAAGAGATCGCTGAAAATGAAGAGAAGAATATTGATGGTCTGCAAAAGAAGCTGAAGCAAATGTAATAGTGGATGTCGCTTATTTGATAATTCGCCTAATGCAAAGTCAGTGAAAACTGTTTTGAGGTCAGTGAAAAGTCAGGAAATTTTTTATGTTCTAATGAGTGGCAACCTTGATCATGCAGTGATTCAATCTTTCTTGCGACATAGTTGTTCGAAGATGCGTCTTAAGCCTTCTAAGGGCAGAGGCCGAGCGCTCACTCGCAGCATTCGTGGCAGGTACAACGAGTAAAAATTTCTGAGAAATAAAGATTTTGATTTCTTTATAAAGTCACAGAACATTTCTTTTACGAACGAGTCTAATACATTAAATCGCCTCATACAGTGTAAACTATGATCATCTGGTCCAAGGATCTTAGCTTGCCACACTAATTAAAAGTATATCTCAGCCTACGCGATTTTGAGTTGTCCCAAAGTTGAAAGTTGGTGGGGCAAATGCCCCACCTGCCCCACCTGTAGCGACGCCCTTGCCGACTAATACAGGAAGTGAAACGAAAACCTTTTGCGAGTTCCTATCACCAACTGAGATCATAGGAACGTATGGCAGTATTCTTGTAACTTAGGTTATGTGAAACTGGCTGCGAGTGAATTTCAAGGCCTGGACAATATCCCGCTTGCCGGTTTCAGTGCATAAGTTTAGGCCTCCTCGCTATTGTTACCTCTATTCTTTTTATATTAATGTGTTATTGTTGTATGGAAAATAAAATAAATAAAAAATAAATAAAAAAAAGTGATCGCACAGGGAGCCCACACAACCTGTGTGGCCGTATTTTTAAATAAAGAGGAAATGTATGGGAATATCGAAAGGCTCATCATATCGTAAAATATCGCGATGAATATTTACATATAAGTTCAGACTGAATAAACATTATCTTACCTTAAATGTTGTGTATTGTCGTCCTTGTAGCTGACAACGGTGAGTTTTACCGATTTGAAATGGTTTTATACGTCCAGGTAAACCGCGTTAGACGCACACTCCTTCAAATTTGATATCCCATACATTTCCTCTAAATTTAATAATACGAACGGTCACACAGGTTTTGTGGGGGCCCTGTGGTGACCTGCTTTTTTGCCGTACGATATTTCAACATTTTCATAAAGTGTCTTCTACAACATAAAATGATCATGTGCCAATAATTACATGATAAGACGTAAAATAAAAAAAAAATAAATGATCTTTATTTACCCTTGGTACATGTTTAAATATAGCACAACTCTCAGCAACAAAAAATAAAACACAAACAGCGGTGATAAACATGATAAACCAACGCATTTTTATAATAAACTTGACGTTCCGTATGCTAAGCAACACGTATTTTCAAAAGTAACCGTTGCTTAGCATACGAAACGTCAAGTTTATTTTAAAACTGCGTTGTTTTACCATGTTTATCACCGCGGTTTGTGTTTTATTTTTAATCAAGTTACGATGGCCTAAGAACAAGAGTTTATATGTTTCAGTAACAAGGTTAAGAATCCCATCTTGTAGAAAGCAGACCAGTTGGCTAATTTACAAGCTTGGCCGAGGAGTTAAATATGACCTCCCTACCATCGTGTAGAGCCGCAATCTTTTTTTTTACCGTAATGATTCGAATTGGCGTCCGGGGCGCTTATTTTCTTTTGGTAGATCAAGGAAGGGCACTTATTGGAGAGGGGGCACATGTTTTTTTCATTACGAAAAGCATGCGAACGTGAAAAAAGCACTTTAATAAACAACAGAAAATGTACAATTCGCGTAGTCAGAACATTAATTCGCTATAAAACCTCAATGTACTCAATATAACTTTCTTCGATAAGATAGGTCTTTAACGTCCGATTCTGTGATCCTATCAAAAGGATCGCTTTCGCGGGATTTGTCGATAGCTTGGTGCAGTGCCTTGATCAGCTCTTAGCTTCTTATCCTTAAAGCAGTGGGGGATTGGGGGGGGGGGGGGGGGGAAGGGGGCAGTGCGGGTGGAGGCACTTTTTAGAAAGGGGGCGCTTATTAACAAAACGACACTCGAGGGGAGAGGCGCTTATTAGAAAGTAGGCGAAATTGCCTTTATTGATCCAAAATTTATAAAAAAAGCAATAGAATAGTGCAAAAAAACTTACACAAATAAAGATACCATTGAAACATACAAAAGAGAGAAATTTAAGATGATAAGAATAACATTTAGATATTTCTAAAATACGTGAGATTGGAAGGGGGAGCGTTGGCATCCCCCCACAAACATATGGAAAACTAATTCAACATTATTTTATAAGAAGAGCATAATAGCAAAGCGCACAAATGACGTCAGTACTCATGTTTGTCTGAGTTTATAATTTACTCTTGTTTATTCTTGCATTTCTGACAATAGAAATTCCTTATTAGGAATCCCCTGAGAGTCACTTTTGGTTTGTTTGTCTGAGTTTTAGTTCTATAAATAGTAATTGTGCGCTTCGCTATTTCAGTCAGTATTTATCGGGTCGGGTAAAATTAATGAACCTTTTCAAACTACTTTAAACTGAAATTTTAGAAATTTAAAAAAAAAAAATTGTTAACCGGCGTTTCTCCATGCATTTTTTTCTGGCTTATTATTCATTTTTGGATTTTGAACGATATTCGTTAGTGTCTATCGCTTCCTTTCTCCTACGATTTGGATAAGGAACGTAAGCATAATATGAACTAATCAAGTATCCACATAGCGTCAAAAGAAGCTAAAGCCGAGAATCCCAAACATTCCGTTCTTTGTCAATTGTCATGTTATTACCAAGTCAACCTTTATCCAGTGACCAGAGTTACTTGAACCACAAGAACCAATCCGCTAGAACCAAACCTCCGGTGCAATTGAAGAAAAAAAGTTATTATCGCTGCTTAATTATTGCGGTCACTGAAGTGATATCATCTTGGCTAAACTAAAGAAGGATCTAAGAGCGATTGATAGTTACTTTTGATAGTTATGCAATACAATAATTTACAATATTTTCCGTATCAGAATTAAAATTCAAAATGTTAGGTATACGGACATTTGATAGAGTATTCCTATGGTACAAGTCTTTTTTATATATATTGATTTTTTATTTTAATTTGCAATCTAACATTTTTGAGTCCACCGCTATACCAGGTTGCAAAAAGTAAACTCAATCAGTGACGAGTGGCAATAAAAGTAACGAAACGTTCTTTGCAATTGAATCCTTGATGTTTCTCTGTGTTGCTAAGGTGTAAACGCATCTTTATAGCTACCTTGTATTTAAACGCTGAGAAGGCAGCTATGTGTGAACAAAGTCCAGGGCCACTTTCTTATCGAACAACAGGCGTTAGTCTTGCTCACACCTGCAGAAGAAGTAATCAGTTACTAATAAATGTTTAGAAAATAAATCTTTTAGTTTTGTCGTAGCATAAGCTTTTGTATTTGCTCCCCCCCCCCACCCCCCCCCCCCCCACCCGCCTCGGTTGTGTCCTCTACAAATAAGGTAGTCACGTGTCGATAATCACATACCTCTATATGACAACGTCACACGTCAAAATGTGTCCGAGGAAAAACTCAGCAGCTACTAAAAGCCTTGGGTTCCCAAATTAAAGTCGCGAAAGAAATGTACAAAGATGTTGACAGGGGAGTGGCACCCAACCCCTCCCCCTCCCCGCCCATAAACCCTTCCCTTTGTACGCCCAAGTGTTAAAAATTCTCAGTATAATACATATAATCATTTATCTTGTCATTTTTTCTTATCGTGGACTTTTCTGGACACAACAGCTTGTAAGTACATTTTCTATTTCATTTAATACATGCATTTCCTTTATTATAAACAAGTAGTAACTGGGCTTTTTTTAGGCCAAATACACTATTTCTACTGAATTACTAAAATATACCCTTTCTAAAAGCTGGTTTGCCTTTTTTTTTTCCTTTTTATATGGATGTTTGGCGACAAACTAGGTCGTAAGTATCTCTTGACGTTCATTCAATGCACGATTCAGTCTTGTATGGACTGACACCTTACTTTTCATTCTGGCAAAAACTGGTTCTATATGTAAACAGTGTCTGATCGTTACGATTATTGTATTTTTCTGTTTCATTACATGCACGCATTTCCCTTGTTATAAACGAATAGTACTGAATTGGGTTTTTCAATCAATCAATCAACTTTATTCATGTGTCAAAAACGTTCTAGCTCAATTTTTCAATTGAGCTAATTGGTGACACAAACTAAGAACTTAAAATTAAGAAGAACTAAACAAAAACCTAATAACTAATTTCTTTAATATTCACAGATTTACACTGACATTAAAATTCCTTAGTAGTAATAATAATAATAATGTAGATTTAAAATGTTAAAAATTAAAATAATTAGCTGTTACGCGTGCATAAATAGCAAAACCAAATCCACTATTTCCACTGAATTACTACCGTGCGACGCGCCTTACGGTGAGCACCCAACAAACGTTTTACAAGTTTTGTTTCCAAGTTTTGTAACTAACTTTGCAATCCTGTGATAAACACGAAGCGACAAACGATTAAGTGTAATGTTGTCGCTTCGTGTTTATCACAGGAGTGTATAGTAAGTTATAAAACTTGTTAAAAAGTTTGTTGGGTGCTCACGGTAACTGGGCGCGTCGCACTAAATTAAACTCTTTCTAAAAGCTGGTTTGCCTTTTTTTTCCTTTTTATGTGGATGTTTGGCGACAAACTAGTTCGTAAGTATCTCTTGAGGTTCATTCAATACACGATTCAGTCTTGTATGGACTTACACCTTACTTTTCATTCTGGCAAAAACTGGTTCTATATGTAAACAGTGTCTGATCGTTACGATAATTGTCTTTTTCTGTTTGATTCACCGGCATGCATGCATTTCCCTTGTTCTAAACGAATAATAATTGGGTTTTTCAATCAAAATCAATCATGCGTCAGAAACTTTATGCACTTTATGAACTTTATTCATGTGTCAGAAACTTTCTAGCTCAATTTTTCAATTGAGCTAATTGGTAACACAAACTAAGAACTTAAAATTTAGAAGAACTAAAAAAAACCTAATAACCAATTTCTTTAATATTCACAGATTTATACTGAAATTAAAATTCCTTAGTGATAATAATAACTATAATAATGATAATAATAATGTAGATTTAAAATTTAAAAAATTTAAAAAAGTAGCTGTTACATAAATAGCAAAACCAAATCCACTATTTCTACTGAATTACTACCGTGCGACGCGCCTTACGGTGAGCACCCAACAAACGTTTTTACAAGTTTTGTTTCCAAGTTTTGTAACTAATTTTGCAATCCTGTGATAAACACGAAGCGACAAACGATTAAGTGTAATGTTGTCGCTTCGTGTTTATCACAGGAGTGTATAGTAAGTTATAAAACTTTTTAAAAAGTTTGTTGGGTATTCACGGTAACTGGGCGCGTCGCACTAAATTAAACTCTTTCTAAAAGCTGGTTTGTCTTTTTTTCCTTTTTATGTGGATGTTTGGCGACAAACTAGGTCGTAAGTATCTCTTGATGTTCATTCAATGCACGATTCAGTCTTGTGTGGACTGACACCTTACTTTTCATTCTGGCATAAACTGGTCCTTAAAACAGTGTCTGACCGTTACGATTATTGCTTTTTTTCTGTTTTAATACATACATGCATCTCTTTTATCATAAACGAGTAGTAACTGGTTTCTTTTTTAAATGAAATACACTATTTCTACTGAATTACTAAAATATACTCTTTTCCTTTTTTTTTCCTTTTTGCCCTTTTTATATGGATGTTTGACGACAAACTAGGTGGTAAGTATTCCTTGAAGTTCATTCAGTGCACGATTCAGTCTTATATGGACTGCGCCTTACTTTTCATTCTGGCAAAACTGGTCCTAAACACTGTGTCCTTTACGATAATTGCCTTTTTTTTGTTTGATTCATTACATACATGCATCTCCTTTATTATAAACGAGTAGTAACTGGTTTCTTTTTTAAATCAAATACACTTTTTCTACCGAATTACTAAAATACACTCTCTAAAAGCTGGTTTGCCTTTTTCCTTTTTATATGCCATGTTTTACGACAAACTGGGTGGTACAGGTAAGTATCTCTTGACGTTCATTCAATGCACGATTCTGTCTTGTGTGATTGTATGATACTACGATTATCAGTTGAGCAAGGCACAAACGATGTTTGGTGACAAGTTTTGCCGTTAAAACTACGTTGTTGTCAACGGCAACTTGCTACGTTTCCAATGGTAACACGTTTTGTTACTGATGACGTCCAATGACAGATAAGTTACCGTTTGAAACGTTGCAAGTTGCCCTTGACAACAACTAGCTTCCTCCGCAGGCATCTCTAAAGAAAAATCTAGGGAAAGACCGGGCTTACTGTGGTGAAGGGAAGGGAAAAGGAAGAGGAGAGGGGACTGGGGAAGGGGAAGGAGGGAAGAGAGATGGCGTCTCTCTCTCTCTCTCTCTCTCTCTCTCTCTCTCTCTCTCTCTCTCTCTCTCTCTCTCTCTCTCTCTCTCTCTCTCTCTCTCTCTCTCTCTCTCTCTCTCTCTCTACGTCGAACTTCACATGTGCCGAATCGAATTTTAAATTATTTTTTATATACAATTCTACATTTTATATTCTATAAAAACTCGCTCATGAATTCAACGTGACTCTATTAAATTCGACGTCTTAATCAAATGTCGAATTTGATTATTTGAGTCGACCCAAATAGGTATTAGAATCAAAGGGCTCTTAAAGCCATCTCGTTAATGCGAGAGAATGTAAGGTTAATAAAAAACAACAACAACAACAAGAATTGGAAAAGTTGGGTGCCTTTGATAGGTAAATGTAGTAAAGACGTGATAGGTAATATGTGTAAAGCTGCTAAATGGTTTATTGAAGTTGAAAGATTGAAAATACCTGTAGGTCTAATCGAAGAGTTAGACATTGCAGTCATAGAGGACTTAAGGGCTCTATTTCAATAAAAGTCATGAGCAACAAAATAATCACGAGTATGAATGTAAATAATTTTCATGTTAATTTAGCGTATTTGTTCAAAATAGTCTTCATTTTACAGCTGAGGGGAAACTTCAACTTGATTATATTAAGCGAACAAGAAGCTGTACACAGCTTGAACTCGTGGCGCCTTTAACTTATTGCAGCATTGATTCCCAAGTGATTTGAGTGCTTTAACAGAGAAACATAAGCTTGAAATTATGTCTAATCAAAGGCTCCTAAGAGCCAACCCGAGAAGAAAAAATGCTAACGCGTAACGCGTAACGCAATATTGCCGTACGCTTACGTTTTCACACTGACACAGTTCGATATATATTTTTTTTAATAAAACGTAAGGATTTTTGACGAACGAAAAATAAAGTACATCACTTTCATAATGTCCAGTTCGAAAAAAGAAAAAAAAAAAAAGAAAAAAAAAGGACTCTCTGGAGAATCGAACTCGATCAATCACTGCGCTGTCCAAGAGCACATACTGCCTACGGACTAAATTTTATTATTTTAATCTAGATACGCATCAGAACGCGTGTTTAGGTTGCAAAATCCTTTTAGATCGATTTTAATGTTGCACTAAAAACTCCAAATGCGAAACATCTGTAACCTTATTGTTGTCTATATTCGTTTACATCAAATTAATTATTGTTATCGTTGGATTCACGTTGAATTCCTGTTACGAAACGTGTTCGTAACAAAGCATTTGCTCACTAAGTTTACAGCTGATGGAAGGAGCGAGTGAGTGAGTGAGAGAGTGAATTTTATTTAAACACCCTTGCCGATAGCCTGTTCATCATGCTTTCACGTATACACCGGTTTAAAAGTAAGACCACACTGCATTCACTAGATTCAGTAGCTGACACTTAAACTCGACCCGGAGCTTGATCGCTAAGCGTCCTAAGCAAATGGCAAGTTTAATATACAAAACACAACTTGCCAGAGCAAAAATCCCACAGGAATAAGCAGCGAACACAATATTAAACGGCCTATCCATCCATGAACGCCTTGAATTGTCTTGAAAGTGTGCAGTTGTACGCAGTAGTTCTTTATCTTGCTTCTCGAGTACACACACGGAGAGATTTTACGGTATGTATTTCATGGCCGAAAGCCATATAGTCGTCGATATAGACTTAAATATGCGTGCATAAATTTGCATGCGCTAATGTGACACGAAAAAAAGAAAAACAAGAAAAGTCAACGCCGGATTTACAACTCGTGTGCTTCGCCACGAGTAATGAGCCGAGGCCAATTTGGTTGCTGCGGGGGGAAATTATGAGGAGGGATGGGGGTGGCAAAACTACTTAGATTCAATCTATCTTTAGAGAGCCCTTTTACTTAGTTAATTTTCTATGTTTTGTATCAGTCACAGTATTTTAGTAGCAATGACTTGTATGGCACTACAATGGCGATTTTCCTATCAACCGAAATTTGGGAAAGATGTTCGAAGGTTAAAAAATATTTACTATCTTTATTTATTGATATTTAAACAAAACTAAAACATATTGCAACGATTTTCATTTGGGATTAAAATTGATTTACTAGCAATGTTTTTAAACAGCCAATTAATATGTGCAGTGTATATGTGGATGTATGAGACAAAACAAGAACTTTGTGCATGTGAATAAGTTCAGTAAAAAGACTCAGTAAAAAAGGAATGTTTTATCTAAATACTTCACTAAGGTAGACTATTGTAAAAAAGGCAAATGAAAATATTTTACTTGTCGCTTTTTCCGTCAACTAAAAAATTGTGTACCTTCGGGCAGAATGGTGTCTCTTGTGGGAATAGAGCTGGTGATTAGATTTCGTTTCCTTTTATAGCCGAAGCTGTTTTCAAAACATCTCGGCTTAAAGAAGCCTTGGTAAAAACGACAAGCGACGTGGCCCCGAAAATTGCCGACATGAGACGTTCTGAACAGCGAGAAGCGGCTCGATTCCGCTTCAAAAATACGACAAATTACGACAGCGACTTTAGAAGGTTGTGCAATTTACCAATAAAATTAAACATTATTGACCATATCGTTCATATCAACACCCGACGGCCAACGGTCTTTTACATGCAATGATCAATTTGTTATTGAAACGTCTACCAACCTCGTTCCCAAGGCCCCTATCTTCCTCTCTCTTGGATCGGACGTGCAGTTAGAGTACACCCTAGACTCCCGGTATACACATACATATCCGTGACCTTTGATTTTTGATTTTTTGGCGCAAATTGGTTTTAACAAGCTTAATAATTTTCCTTCGAGCATTTTTATTTTAAAAAGAGACTTTTCTTTTTATCTTGATGAAAAATTGCACTTTATCAAATAAAGACAAATAAGTGACAGGTCACGCGTGTGGTTTCCGTTCGAATTACACGCACCGGCTCCCCCGACGGTGTCAATTTGCGCGAGGGCAAAAGTAACGACCCTCCCCTCGGGTGAATGTCATTTTGTCTCTGTGACGCGGTCGCTAAGCTTTAGTATTCGAATTTCGTGGTACAAAAAGATGGCCAGAATCGCTCCAAAACGGAGCCCTTTTAGAGACCGTGAAAGGGAATTTGGAAGCTAGCACGAATCGCACGGGTAGACATTTAACCTGCGGCCTCACTGGTGGCAATTCGGGGAGCTTGAGTTGAATTGTTTAGAATTTATTGGCTTTCGCGTGGCGAGGGTTCGCTCAGAGGTCTCCAGCCTTCCCTTCTTTTATAGTGGATGGTGGGGCGAGTGACAAAAGTTGTAAAAATGCATTTAAACCGGTCAGGATACATCAAGAGACAATAAAGTAAAGGTGAGAAGACTTTGTGTAATGTGTAGTGTGTAATATTTTCGATTTTTCTATCGCTTATCAATTCCGTGACAAATCGTATTATTACCTAGTATATTTCATTACTGTGCACTGGCTTCGAATCTGTAACTTGATGTCACTCACATCACTCACATCTGCCTGTGGGATCATCCAATTTAAATCTTTGATGTGTGCCACAACGCATCGGATAAATGTTTACGCTTATCCGCGTTTGTAGATCTTTATATATAAGATATAAACATCTAAGAATTTTACGGAGATTTTAAAGAAGAAAAGAACTGATCCATGACCTATGGTCGCTACAATGTCTGTCATTGATCGATCAGAGTCCGTTCACGCATATTCATTGCTATTTTAAGACTTAAATTCAGTCAGGAAGTCAAGACAAAAAAGTGCATATCCTTAGAATTCCTCTATTCCTCAAAGAAAAAATTGAGCAAATATATATTTTTCCAACGTTAATTTCATTTTTACAGTTTTGAGATTCGCTCATTCCTGTTCTTTTATTATCTTCCGGAAACCGGACATTCCACAAAGATAACAAGGTATCGCAAATCGGACAAAATTATCAACAAAAGCGGCGGCAAAGAAACTTTTGATAACTCAGACGTCAGATGTGGGTGGGCTGAAATATCTGTTTTCCGCTTAGTTGTCAATGCTTGTTAAAGGAAATATTTCACGCAGTTGTTGTATGTTGTTATCGCTATCGATATGAAATGTTTTGGAAAGTGAAGCGGGCATTGATTTTTCTTTTGTGGAGAGTTGAAAAAGAAATGGCTGCATAAGTTAATGTTATACATGAATGGGTTATTTGCGAATATATAGTAGTTCTGTCTTTTTTTATTCGAAAGTCGAGAGTTTTCTTTTTCCGGTATCATGTGTTTAGTAACTATTAGAGATTAAATGGGTCTGCTTTAAACCTCAAAATATAGTGTTGACAGTGTCTTCTTGACGACCCCCGGGGTCACGACCGCAGTAAAATTTCGTGAAATATTCTATTAAGATCCAAGTCTTATGCGATAGTCATATATTGGAATAGTGGGATCTTGCAATTGTTTTTTAATAGCTCCTCAGAGTTTATTTCGCGTGTAAGTGTAATGTGTTTCTCGGAGTTAGGCAGTATCTCCATTGTCAGAAGTATAGCATCATTACATACAGTTTTAAATATTTGAATCTCCAGCATGATAGCTGTACACTTTAATCAAGTTTCCCGGAAAGTGACATCATGAAACTTAGCGCCCCAATTTCTCAAATTATAACATTTGTACTAAAGTAATCAAACATGCGGGATTCCTGACCGCAGTATTTTTCAAAACCTTTTTCTGATCTGCCGGAGATACAGGCAAGGTTGTCCGTTGTTGCATTATTATGCAGTATTACTTTATTTTGTATTAAATTTTCCACCGCAGAAATATACTCGCGCAGAAAAAATTACTTGTTTTAATGATGTATATCGGCTTAACAAGAACTTTTCAACAGTGAATATATTGCTATCATAACTCCGAGGCGACCGGCACAACAGTCATCTGTATTCCCGATTCAACTCCACACACGTCCTCAAAAGAACCAGAGACTGTTATCATAATACTGATACATTTTTACAACAACGTACAATAATTCACTCACTAGTTTTCTGGTTGTTTATGTTCATATTGGCGCCAGAACAGCAACCATATAACTAGGAGAACTATAAAAACCTCCGGTCAGGAAGTGAAATTGTTTAATACCGATGCCTTGGATTTTATTTATACTTGACCAGAAATCCGCAAACATTTCCTCCCAGCAGAAATTTAAGCTGTCCCGACCGCGCACAAAAATTTCCTTGTGCACGGTAGCTAAACCAATAAAACTATGACGTCTTTCCCATACTATTGCATACAAACGCAAAGTTCATGCTATTTTGCTCTGCCATATCGCTCATATTAAAACACAAACTTTCCCGTCCAATAACGTCTCCATTCGTAAAAATAGACTGTGAAATTCTCAAACTACGTTTCCCAAGAAAACGTATTTGACCTATTTTTACCATTCTCGAAAGCAGCTTGAATGGCTTTACGACAAATGATTGAAAATTTGATATATTGATACGTAACGTGAGATATCGAAACTAAGAACTTTAATATCTTTGCGGTGACGTAATGTGAAATATGACAAGTTCATCACAAGTTCTGACATCCCAATACCCTAGGGAAATTAACAATAGGACCGGGGGTGTTCCTCAAATATTTTGGTGACGGTATGTGACGCCCTTCTTGAAATCCTAACCGCTTTAACCAACCATATCCTCAATGCCCTAATATAGCTTCTATGAAGAAGAAAGAAGAAACTCCCCCCCGGAAAAAAGTCCACAAAAATTTGTTAACAGCTTTTGCCCCTTTTTTCGTGGTAATTTCGAAATCTCGCTTAATGCGCATGCGCATTAACGAGATAAAAAGATGCGGTACATGTGCGGGAATGCAACGTTTAAACCGGGCTTTACTTTCATTGTGACAAAAACTGGTCCTAAACAGTGTCTGACCGTTATGTTCATTTTCTAAACCATGTTCATGCTGAATCGACTCAGACCGTGTACAGTAGCCATGGGTTAACTGCGAAGCGCGAGCGTGCTTACGTTTACTTTATAAACGGTGCGGACAGCGAGTCTGTTAGGAGGCCGCAGAGAAATAATGCTTTGTCTTTGTTGAGAAAAATGCGTTTTATCAAGAACAAACTACGTCCAACTCTAAAAAATCATTGCTCAGCATTTAAGATATACATTTTGTTATGATTGGTTTGTCTCTTTCATCTTTTATGGACATGATAATTAATGACCAAACCTGCATTCATTACGCGCATGGCTTTATTTCTTTAACTTTTTACGTCTGTCCGGAGTAAAGCTTAACTTTTTATCCCCCCAAAAGATGTTGATTTGAATTCGTACATTGTTTTAAATAATTTGATCATTAGAAAGTTACATGAAGCCAGCAGAAATAACGTTGGCTGCACTGGGGTTTTTAAAGTTAAAATACTTTATTAGAGTTAAAAAAAAAAAAAAAAAAACATAAATTGTATTACTCCTGCACTACACTTTCTTGTTTTTCTTCTCCATATGCCGGGAATTTTGTGGACCCACAGGGCAACGTAAGTATCTTCATTTAATACATGTTTGTAGCTTCACTTTTATTTCATGCAAAGGTTATTTTACTGAGTTTAGTAATTACTTTGTATATTAATTATTTTTAATAAGTTTAAAAAAGTCATGGAAAGGTGGGCCCTGACAGTCACATTTGTCGCAATTTGGTTAAAGAATTGGGGCCGTATTCACGAAACGCTACCTAATGTCACGATAGACTTTCTCAAAGTCCGTTTTTGTCGTTTTGGGCCGACGTCGCTCGCTTTGCGCGACTTCGTCGCGCTCTCGTCGGGGGCTTCGTAGTCGACTTGTGTGCAAGTCTAATGTCACGAGTGCTTGTGCTTATCACACAAGTGAGAACCATGCTTCAGTGTGTGGTCTGGATAAGTTCGTACCGCGCACGATAATATAGTCTTCAATATTTGGGAAGAAATAATTCACCGAAATACGACGTTATCTGTAAATGTTTAAACAACACAGGTACTTATTTTTCCATGTGGCTTGCTTCTACATGTATCTGTTCTTTACGGGTTATTAAATTCAATAAACCTTGACAATTTCCAACTGTCTAAAAAAGCTACGTAACGTAAATTGTCGTAATATACCGGCACCTGATCGAAAAAAACGTCGGGTAAAAAGTATAAACCATGGACGATATGACCGACTGGAAGCGGAAAAAATTGTGTTCTCAGATAAATTCACATTATTATAACAAAGTATACCCAAATCATCTTCCGAAAATCTTTTAGGAAGGAATAGATCTTAAAAATAGTTATACCAACAGTGGTAATAATATTGTGTGTATCCACGGTTTTATGGATTGTGAATTTTTTCCTGATAACGTTTCTTTAACAAGGTATTTATAAATATTGGCCAGACTAACAGCGGAGGTCTCAATGTTGAACGTTTACTAGTTGAACGAGAGACAGACTCGAAAGTAAACGTTTAATAGTCTAGCCCTCCGTTTATTACGATGTATCTGTTCTCTGACCGACGAAATATTCAAAGCTCAATCTACTGAGTTAACTACATACCTGCTTAAACGAAGTTTACCACAACTTAGTTACTAGACAAATACAACGCGCTGTTGACATTCTCCAGAGACTCACTTTACAACGGCCAAAGACACTAACAAACCCAAACGGGTACCTTTTATTATGACTTTCAATCCTTCACTTCCTCGCAGAAGTATAATAGCGGCAAAACCACAGCGACAAACCAATGAAGAGTGCCGGATCTATCGTATTAGATCTGGATCAGTAAAAATCTTGAAATAGTATAGGTAAAAACGGCAAACTGATCCTTACGACAAGGCAGAGGAGAAGAGATTGAGACAGAAGTGAAATAAAAAAAAGAATTGAATATATTTGCCTGATATTTTGGTTTGCAAAACAAACCTACGGGAGCTAAAAATCAAAAATGAATACAGATATAAAATGACCGTTACATGCATATAAAACTTTTGAAATATGACATAACAGAAAATGATTGGTAAGAAAGAAGCTAAATGTCACTAATTACGTTCATCACGTCTATTTATACCATGACGATCAAGTGTCATTGCTTCAAGTTATCTATAAAGGCCCGTTTACACAGGCAATTTTTTGTGCAATTTTTGTCGCACTTGTCGATGCAATTTTTATCACGCGCAAGTTGCATCTTCAAATCGCATGTGTAAAGGGGCGGCGATTTGGGCGCGATTTGTTGCGCGTTGTCGCAGGGGTTTCGAACATGTTCGAAACCTGATGCAACTTGGCGACGATTTTTAGGAAATTACAGCAAATTAAAGCAAATGTCGCACCTGAATCGCACAGGAAATCGCCGCTAATTTACACTTGCGACAAAAGTTGCATTGGAGAGCGCGACAAAAATCGCATGTGTAAACGCGCCTTAAGATGGGCCACGCGTGCCTTTCTGACAGAGTCGCGGTTGTTGTGGATGAGTTCCAAGGGAATGAACAGGATGTTGCTGATAGAGTGGCCAGGTTGGTTAAAATGTATTGAAACAGGAGTAGGATTGATAAGATGGTGGTGATTGAGGATGGAGCGGCCATCACCAAAGCGTTCATTCAGTTGGCGTTTGGTTTCCCCAATGTACTGTTTTGCGCATTTCTTACATTCCCGGCATAGTAAATCGAACCCAATCGAACTAAATTTCGATCGAACTCAATCGAACTCAATCGAACTCAATTCATGGATTGAGTTCGATTGAGTTCGGCAATCGAACGAAATCGAACTCACCGAAAAGAAAAAAAATCAATCGAACCCAATCGAATGTTCAATTTTCGAACTCGTGATTTGTGTAAAACAGGCGTTGAAAATCCATAACCAGATCTTGGAAGCTCGAGTTACTTCAGCCCGGAGTGTAACGCACGTGTTTTTCGTAAACGAAGAAATTCCGCAGAAATAGCTTCAGATGCGCTGTGGATTGTACTAGTAAGCTTCAAGTGCGTAGTAAAAGGCTACCAGGAATGCCGCTTTTTTGCATAAAAGTAACCCAATCCATTTAATTGTGTTCGATTGAGTTCGGTTTTCCGAACTCAGTCGAGCGCAATCAGATGGATTGAGTTCGATTGAGTTCGATTTGTTCGATTGAATTCGATTTGTTCGGAAATCGAACTCACGGAAAGTCCGGTGTTCGATTTCGTTCGATTGCCGAACTCAATCGAACTCAATCCACGGATTGAGTTCGATTGAGTTCGATTGAGTTCGATTTACGAACGTTCGATTTACTATGCCGGGTACATTCAATTAAGTAGATTAATATCGGGCAAATATATTCAACTGTTTGTTTTTTTATTTCACTTCTGTCTCAATCTCTTCTCCTTGCCGTAGGGATCAGTTTGCCGTTTTTACCTATTCTTGGCTTTCACTTACGTCATATCAAAATTCAGAAGCATTCAAAAAAAAAGATTTCGAATCCAAAAAGTTTATAGAATTGTAGAGAGTTTAAAACTACACATCTTGGCCAATGAGTTTCGTTAGTTTATATACTCGATATATCCTTGGGTGGGGAGGTGCGGCCCGGCCCCTCATACCCTGACCCTGTTTAAGACAAAAATCGCTGATTTTCCTACCCTGTTTATGACAACATTCCGATTTTTGATACCCTGTTTAAGACATTTACCCGAAAAAAATTTCCTGTAGTTTAGTTCGTAGAAAATCTGCGCAGGCTGTTTATCGTCCAAGAAAAGATACCCTGTTTAAGACAACAATTGATAAAATCGATAAAATGGGAATGGGTATCCTGCTGGTATACGTTGGATCAATGGTGATCTGATCGGTTTAACAAGTGAAATAAACTAAAAAAGCAAGGACCGATACAACGTAGATACAAATTTAAAAGGTGTACTATATTTCGGCTGGCCAAACCAGCCTTCTTCAGGTACAATGGGGTAAAATTTACATTGGCTTTTTATATATAGTTGACATGTATACGTAACAACGGAAATACGTAGGGCTACGCCTAGAAAAATAACAATGATAGATAGAAATAAAAATAACTGATAATGAAAATTATACAGAAAACAATGAAAGGAAACTAATACAAAAGTGAATAATTAGTATATTTCTTCGCGAATGTTAAGGCCGTGAGGAAAAAGTGTTCTACCTTTTGAAATTAAAAAAGCTTCTTTGGCCTTACGTATTGAGTCTCGGTTAGAGAAAATTTTTTCAATGGGGATTAGTTGCATGTCATTAGCAGTGTGATTAGGAGAGGAGAGAAAATGTTCAGCGGCTGTAGTAGGTTTAGACTTGGTGTTGGGATTATCTATAGTACGGCGGTGTTCATTAAATCTGTCTTTTAAACGTCGTTTAGTCTCTCCAATATGTTGTAAATTACAGCGGTTACATTGAATCATGTAGATTAAATTTTTAGTGTCACAGGTCAGGTTAGATTTAATAGTACGCGTTTCACCGGTAGAGAAGAAAGTATAGTTAGTAAGTCCGTCAGAAATGTAGGGACAAGTACCCGGCGTAGCTAATCGAACATTCGGTAATCGAACCTAATCGAACTCAATCGCTCGATTGGGTTCGATTGGGTTCGGTAATCGAACTTAATCGAACTCACCGAAAAATTTTGCCAATCGAACGCAATCGAACGTTCGGTAATCGAACGCTTCAACAATCGAACGTAATCGAAGTCATCGAACATAATCGAACACTTCAACAATCGGAAATATAAAACTAGTTTAATCTGGTCTGAAACAAAGCATTGCGGTCAAGTAAGTTATTTTTTGGCTTCTATTCCAAACACGAGTACAAGATGTCGGACAGGGCAACAGTCGTCAAACTTACCACTTGCAGTTTTAATAGAAATCTACTTTGAGGTAATGAGAACACTTTTAGCGTTAGTGGTAACTATTCTGTACACACTGTACACCGTTGCGTGTGTCCAGATCCAGTTGCAGTGGTCGTTTTTTAGTAATCTATCCGAAACTTTAGCGACGACGGTATAAACATTTTAATATTATCCCCGTTCGGTGTTATTCCGAGCGATATGAAGTACTGAGCTGTTAATGTTATATTGTGAATTAATCAATTTCGAATCACCGTAACAATAAAGATTTTAGTTAATTGAAATGTGTTTTTAAAATATCTCTCACAATTGCTCCGCTAGTAAAGGATCAGTTAAAGGGTGAAATTCTTCCACCAAACAAAATCGAACCAATCGCCTCGATTGGGTTCGATTGGATTCGGTAATCGAACTTAATCGAACTCACCCAAAAGTTCCAGTTCGATTATGTTCGATTGCCGAACCAATCGAACTCCAATCGAACGATTTAGTTCGATTGGGTTCGATTGGTTTTTGGTTCGGATTCGTTCGATTAGCTACGCCGGGCAAGTAGCGCAGTTCTTTCCGCAACGGAAAGAACCACAAGGGAGCTGGGGATGGGGGGTAGTAGAGTTAGAAGGGAGTTTAGCTGAAACTAGTATATCACAGAAGAATTATCTGGTTGAATGTTAGCGGGTTTAGTTTTACGTCGGGAACGTTTACGAGGGGAGACAATGGATGAATTAGGAGAGGTGTTTTCCGTAACATTAGATGGATTGTCGTTAACGTCAGTATTGACCTGTGGGTTAAGATTATTATGACCGAGATTGTTGTAATTAATACGCCGGCGGATGGGAGCAGTCTTCTTAGCGCGTCTGTTAGTGAGGAGAGACTCAAGCGATAAGGCCATAGAATCCAGTTTAGTAGTATAAAATAAAAATGCGTCCGGTGTAGAAGAGTTACGTAAGAGTTCCGTGGTATGGTACTACATGTCTCTACTAGCCTGACTAGCAACTCTACCAACTCAAAAGACATCAAGTGGTCATCATACACTCGATATTCTACATTTTTGTTATCATTTGTTTTACTGTTTCTTGTCTCATCCCTTACGATATGCATGGATATCGAACCCAATCCTGGTCCTATTTCTATCACAATGGAACACTCTTCAACAACTGCCAACTCCTCAAATCCAACCCCTCCGACGCCGCCTCTATATACAAGCCTATTCAATGCCACGAAAACGATCCAACTTAAACTAATCCGATTCAAACATCACCTTTTAAACTATTCCTTTTACAAAGAAAACAACTACATCCCAGCATCACTCTTTCCACGCAAACCGCCATTGTGCTCATACAACCAGAAATTTCACCGCAGATGGAGATACATTTCATACTCTGCTGCCTACCGCCATCTGAAGTTACTTATCACCGAATGCCGACACAAGATAAACTCACTCACAGAGGAACTTTCGCACCGCAAGGAACTCTTACGTAACTCTTCTACACCGGACGCATTTTTGTGTCTAGTGCGTAGCACGTAGACACTATGTTAGAGTAAAATTCGATAAATACTTCATATACGGTAAGATATGATGTAATGTTCATATGGTTTCACCGAAGTTTCCCTTACGTGACTTGTTACATGAAGTATAAGATCAATGCGTAATGTAACCACGTCGATATTTTGTCGTTTACAACAGTCGGAGTATTCGGAATTGGGGCTCGATCCCCGGAGCAGACGCGGAGCAAGCAAAGGGATATTCGGGACCAATTGAATCCAGGGAATTGAGTCCGAGCGAAAGGTCTCGAGTAAGCTTATCTTCGTAAAAAATCATCTGCTTTTTGCCTGATGCGAACGACGCGAAACATGATGCGAAGGACGCGAAAGGCAGTGAGTTTGGTGAGTAAACCAAGTTCTTTCTCACTTTTATGATGAATTTCTTTAAAGTTACTTTCCCAATATGCCACAGCTTTCGAAGTATGTGTCAATCTGGGGGAACGAAAAGCTTTAAAAGCTGCTTTTAAGTTTTAAATCGATATAAGCTTAAGCTTACTCGGCTACAACGGAATAACGATGCTGCAATGTTGAGAGTAATCACTCCGGTGCTTCGAAAGAAAGAAATCAAGCTTCATAAGCCCCATTTGGGAAAAAAAGCCCTTCAAAGGAACAAATGAGCCCCGTTTGGGGATGATCGAGCCCCGTTTGGGGATTACAAAGCCCGTTGAGGAATTAAATAAGGGCCATGTGGGAAATGTATTTCATGTATTTCAGAGATATAGAAACTCAACCGCCGCTGAAATGAAAACATCTTTCGTCGACCAAACATCTACGAAAGCTGTGGCCTGTTTATATGGAGAAAGTCATACTAGACCCATACTAGAAATATAATTAGTTCCCAGTTTGAAAACCATGTAAGCATCAATCAAATGAAACCTTTCCATGCAATATTATAAATCAACATTGATGTAAGAGATTTTATATTTTGTGGGCTTGCTGTGAACATTGTGTAAGTAACACCAGCAGGTGATCTTCAGTCTCAAGAACTTCATCACAATTACTATTGGTTTCAATATTACCACTACTGTTAACATTAAGTGTATTTTGTGACTGTGCATTTTGATTTTCAACAGTACTACCATCTAATATACAGTTGTCACTATATTTTACTCCCCAGTCTTGATTTATTGTTATTCCTTCTTGTCTATACAGACTGCTGATAAGCCAGTTGGCTGCCTGGACAACTTTATGCGGTCTTATGTTGAAATAGTGCTGTGCTTTTGTATTGCAATCTTATCTTTAAATTCACCTTAATTGTCCCTGTTTCAGTGGGTAACCTTAAGTAACATATTGACAGTATCAGATACTTCTGCTGGTACATTTACAATAATGCGTGGGAATTTTTTTTTTTCTTAAGAATTTACTGGGATTCTTTTCTTTTGCTCCATTCCTATCAGTTTTCTAATGGTGCATCTCTTAAATTTATATTATTAATTTTGTTGCAATTCATTGCTTTTTTATAGCATCAGTGATTCAACCGTAAATATAACGTGAAAATAAGTTTAAGATTTTTAAAACAAGTATCTTGCATAAGATGAACATCAAGTTCAGATGTAAGTAATTCTATGACAGTTAATATTGTATAACTCATTCTGTTCCAGTTCTGTTACACTTCATGGATAATCAGTGAAACTAAACACTTCAGTTTGTCTTAATAAAGCATTAATTTTGAATTATTCAACCGTGTCTGCTGGTCCTTTACATGTTTTCTTCTACATGTAATGTACCGTATTTTCTCAATTAAACGCCCCTGGTGTTTATTTCAAACTTGGCCTCGTGGACCCAGCGTTTCTTTGAATCAGCAGTTATTTTTCGGCCGCCATTTTTGAAGGGTTAATTCAAAATGCTATAATAACTGCTGCAAACACTAAATACAATTACAAAACCAAACAATAGATAGCCTACATCATGCACAGACGAACTGTAAACCACTGGACTTAACCGGCGATGCAAGCTACACCAGAGATGGTTACACAAATTCACATCATATCAACCTTGCACTAGACACATGTTCGCATTGCGGACCTATTTTTATTTTATACTACTAAACTGGATTCTATGGCCTTATCGCTTGAGTCTCTCCTCACTAACAGACGCGCTAAGAAGACTGCTCCCATCCGCCGGCGTATTAATTACAACAATCTCGGTCATAATAATCTTAACCCACAGGTCAATACTGACGTTAACGACAATCCATCTAATGTTACGGAAAACACCTCTCCTAATTCATCCATTGTCTCCCCTCGTAAACGTTCCCGACGTAAAACTAAACCCGCTAACATTCAACCAGATAATTCTTCTGTGATATACTAGTTTCAGCTAAACTCCCTTCTAACTCTACTACCCCCCATCCCCAACTCCCTTGTGGTTCTTTCCGTTGCGGAAAGAACTGCGCTACTTGTCCCTACATTTCTGACGGACTTACTAACTATACTTTCTTCTCTACCGGTGAAACGCGTACTATTAAATCTAACCTGACCTGTGACACTAAAAATTTAATCTACATGACTCAATGTAACCGCTGTAATTTACAATATATTGGAGAGACTAAACGACGTTTAAAAGACAGATTTAATGAACACCGCCGTACTATAGATAATCCCAACACCAAGTCTAAACCTACTACAGCCGCTGAACATTTTCTCTCCTCTCCTAATCACACTGCTAATGACATGCAACTAATCCCCATTGAAAAAATTTTCTCTAACCGAGACTCAATACGTAAGGCCAAAGAAGCTTTTTTAATTTCAAAAGGTAGAACACTTTTTCCTCACGGCCTTAACATTCGCGAAGAAATATACTAATTATTCACTTTTGTATTAGTTTCCTTTCATTGTTTTCTGTATAATTTTCATTATCAGTTATTTTTATTTCTATCTATCATTGTTATTTTTCTAGGCGTAGCCCTACGTATTTCCGTTGTTACGTATACATGTCAACTATATATAAAAAGCCAATGTAAATTTTACCCCATTGTACCTGAAGAAGGCTGGTTTGGCCAGCCGAAATATAGTACACCTTTTAAATTTGTATCTACGTTGTATCGGTCCTTGCTTTTTTAGTTTATTTCACTTGTTAAACCGATCAGATCACCATTGATCCAACGTATACCAGCAGGATACCCATTCCCATTTTATCGATTTTATCAATTGTTGTCTTAAACAG
>JAJGOT010000571.1:370000-422500 GCA_022457155.1 Cladopsammia gracilis | reverse complement strand
ACAAACTTCCCCTGTGGTTTCCTACATGTGCACATAATTAGTCTGCTTTCTGGAAGTTTTCAAGTGATTTCCTTGAATTCGCACTTTTTCAGGTCCAAAAAGCTATGTTTATGCAAATGAGCTAACAAGCAATAGGTCAAATTGTCATTCTCTTTTCAGACCAAAATTGCGATTGGCAACAGATACAGACATCCCCTTTCATTTTCATTAACTAGACATACCCAGAGTGTTCCATGCAAGATTTCAAGTTATTTGTTTTAATTCCTGGCTTATGAGGTCCAAAAAGGTCTGTGTATTGACCCCAACCCGTATAAAGGTCTGACTAAAAATGTCATTGTGTTTTCACATCTTTAAGTCTCAAAGGTGACACACACAAACTTTCCCTGTGGTTTCCTACATGTGCACATGCTCAGGCTACTGTCTTGAAGTTTTTAAGTGATTTCCTTGAATTTACACTTTTTCAGGTTCAAAAAGCTATGTTTATATGCAAATGAGCTAACAAGCAATAGGTCAAATTGTCATTCTCTTTTCAGCCCTGAATTGCGAAAAGCAACAGATACAACCTCTTCTTTCATTTTCCCATATCAATACACACTCAAAGTGTTCCATGCAAGATTTCAAGTCGTTTGTTTTAATTCCTGGCTAATGAGGTCTAAAAATCTGTGTGTCCCAATCCGTATAAAGGTCTGACTATTAAATGTCATTGTGTTTTCACATCTAAAGTCTCAAAGGTGACACACACAAACTTCTCCTGTGGTTTCCTGCATGTGCACATACTCAGTCTGCCTTCTGGAAGTTTTCAAGGATTTCCTTGAATTCTCACTGTTTCAGATCCAAAAAGCTATGTTTATGCAAATGAGCTCATAGGCAATAAGTGAAAATCGCATTCTCTTTTGGGGCGGTACGCAGCTCTTACAAAGTCTTCTCTGATTAGCTGAGAAAACAATAGAACAAACAACACAACAATGGCTAACAATAGACCCTAGACCTAAAAACAATAGAGCTGCGTGGTATACAGGTCCAATGAAATTAGAGGTTCTAAAGAGCTGTGTGGCTACTGTCTCTTTTAGCAGGGGTGGGAGTCACAAGACAGTCGTCCTCTTCTTTCTTCTTCGTCATTTTGGGGCTCTTGCTATTGGTCTTCGGCGTCCTCTAGTAACCGTTAGCCAACCTCATTTGCAGTTTTCTTGATGACAAACGTTGACGATCTATTGCCGACATACTATAAACAGTCATAGAACACTTTAGCAAAATTATAAACGCAGTTAACATTGGCTAGGGGACTGATTAACACCGATACAACAGTGCGACGTCACGATTTTCCCTTGATTTAGAACAAAGGTTTTTGAAATCACATATGCCCTTTGCCAGTCCAGTTATTTTTCTGAAGTATTTCCTTCGTATCTTGGTCGCGGTCGGAAGGACGTCTTCCGTCTACGATCTTGATACTTCGATCTTCCCGATTTCGTTTAGCGCTTGCAGAAGATTTTCTCTTTCCGATGTCAGGTGCTCCCGAAAAGATCTCTTCGATCATAATAGTTTAGAAGACGTGAATTACAGCGACAGATTTTAACATTCGCAACTTGCACGGCTTTTTCGAAGTTTCGCTCGATTCGTTCATGTTTGTTTTTCTAACTTTTTGCGCCGAGCCAAAACTTGCCCGTCAGGTCCGGTCTGCCCAGGAAAAATTGCGCCGTTTGTTTCAGTTTTGGCGCGTACAAAAATGAACCAATCGGATGCATTTGCATTGTTTCACCCGAAAACCAATCGCAGCTAACTCTGACACAGGCTTCCCCAGAGCTCTTCTCTCCGTCGGTCATGCGCAAAAGAGAAGAGCTCTGGGGTCGAGAATGGCGTCCATTTTGAAAGTGTGAAGGTATAGTAGACGTATCTGGAATAGATTTCAAAGGTTTCGCCTTATTCAGGGAGTTTTTCGGTTTTGTCTTGCCGAATTGTAACCACGGAAATAAGAGCAATAACCGGCGTTGGATTACTGTACACTTTTATCGGACTGCCAAGGCTCGAGATCATGTATACCGGATTCACTCAGTGGATGAACTTAAACACAGTTAAAGGAGGTAAGCCTGAGATATTTATGGATATGACATTATGTTTTACAAATATACTTTATACTAGCTTCCAATGGAGACGTCCGTAGGGCACGCAACACGCTTCTCTCCCACAAACGTCTGCTAAACAGAGCTGTCAAATACATACATACATAACTAGGTGTGCAGTGTTTATTTTGGACATGTACACTGTACACAATCATTGCTGTCTTGTACAATGTACTTGTAATTTAAACTGACTACCACTATGACTGTAGCCCTAGATTTTAGATACACATGTACAGTACATGTATAGCATGCAGTCTCAACCTGGCGCCTATGTATTAGAAAAAAGTTAATTTTGGACCCTACTGTACGTGTATATGTACCTGTATGTCAAAATAATGCAAGTTTTAAATCAAAACAATGCTCCCGAAGGAATATCATTCTTCTCGACTTTGCATGTGATTCCTAAAATGAATGGTTGGTTTGGTTTGTATGGAAGCTGTAATTTTATTGTTATATTTAGTTTTTGATACTTTTTTTGATGGACACAAACTTCATGAGAAAACAGTGCATGAGATACATTGTATATTGTTGAAGGTACTGTAGCAGGGATTCAAGTTATCCGGTAGTAATTGACTGATTAGTAATTGAATGATCCAAAGGAAATGAGTCAGTGTTCAAGTTAGCAGGGTGTTTGAGTTATCTCACTGTGTGGTTCTACACTGTACTGTATTATTTATTGTATCAATAGAAAATTAATATAGAAAAAAAGATATGTACATGTACTTTTTCTCAAGTTTTACAGTGTACAGGGTAGTTACATTGTACCTACAGACTGTAACCATTCCTCATCAAAGTCAGTCCTGTTTTGCTTTGTGGTATCGCCATATATTTTTTTATGGTTTAAAAGTGCCAGGTCCAAGTGCCAAATTGTTGAGGTGTAGTGGTTAGCATGTTGGACTTATTGAAGGTCGGTGGCTTGAAGCTTGTCATTGTCATCATGTTGTTTTCTTTGACAAGAAACTTTGCTTTCTATTCTCTGTTATGGGGGGAAAGCACATACAGTACTGTACATGACTTACATGTACATGAACACTGACTGTACATGTACATGGTTGTTGTCCTTTACAGTGTAGTCATTTATTAATTTGAACTCATGAATACAATGTACGTAAAGCGTTGACCGAGGACAGATATCCAAATTATTTATTTTATTTATTTTATTTTATATTATATTATTTCATGATTCACACATTTTCTTTTGTTATTCAAGAACCTTTATTTAACTTACAACCCAGGTGATTAGTACACTACAGTGTAATTGAAAGTCTGGGGAGGGCTTGATAAAGTAGCAGGGAAGAGCAGGGCTAATGAATTGAAATTATGATTAAATCATATATACAGATCCCTGAAACGAGGGATTTATTTGTATAAATCCCTCATTAATAGTCATAATTTCAATTCATTGGCCCCGCTCTTATCTGCTACTTTATCACTGCCCTCCCATGACTTTCAATTTTAAATCCACTTCATTACGCTATTATAAGTGAGCCTACTTCACAGAATCAAATTGTTCCTCTGGATGAACTTAACCCATTGCAAGGCTGTGCTCTAAAGAAAATTTCAGGGAAGGGCTCCCAAACATTCCAGCTGGGGAGCCCAGGCCTCAAAGTTGGTCGCCCAAATTAAATAATCAATTAATTAATCAATTAATTAATGATTAAAGATCAAATTAATTTTCTTTTTCTTTGAACCGATCGTCTTCCAAGTTACCAGTTTTTTTCCTTTATCTGTCAGTCCAAGAGTTGAAACAATGCAGCAAGATCTTCGTCCATCTCTCTTTCTTTGAATTGTTACATATTTAGCCATCAACAAAACAAAGCTTCTGATCCCTTATCTTGGTAATTTTACAAATGTAGTTTTCGGGTGAGAAAAACCTGCATCTTGTCATATGAAACCCATCAAAGTTTTCACGCCATACCATGAAACGTGGGCAATGGTGCCACATTTTTCGGGTTTTTAAGACGAAAAATTAAAGATTCCAGCAGGTTTTACAAACATAGGAACTGTACTTTTTACTGGTTATTTAGGTTAAAATAAATCTTCAAAGGGTGAATCAATGTCGCCTGAAATAAGTGACTGAAATCCCGTGGAGCTTCCTATGAAAACTGCCGTGAAACCATGGCGGCGGCCCCAAAACTTTTAAATAAATTAATTTGCTGTATTACATGTATCAGTGAAATGTTTAGGTTAACTGAGCTTTTCATGGATTTGGTCTTTTGCCGCTAAATTTATCCATTGCAAATTTATTTCTAGTGATACATGTATGTAAACAGAATGATTTGTCACGAAATCAAAAACAACGCGGGGTTGCCCTGTTTCTAAAAAGAAACAACAATCATCTCTTTTCTAAATTCTTTCCACCATTTTGCACGTCAAAATAAATAAAACAAAAGACTGTTACTTACGACAAACAAAGACAAAGGAAAAAACGATCACTCTACCATTTGATTTATCTTCATGGTTTTTGCTGTTTATTCTTTACATTTTTCACGTCGCTACCGTTTACCCAAGCACCAAGTGCACGGAATCACTCTCCGACACTTTACTCTGCCCCTTAGGTGTTGGTAATTAGACAGATTAAAACGAGCAATCTATAAAACGGCGAATAAAACTCAGCTCACTGAAGTTCACAAAGAACTGATTATTCTTCCAAATTTTTTCTTATAAAAGATAACAAGCCTAACACAAATCCTGCTCGTCACTAAAACCATTTTAACCCAGCTTTAGAATATTCAATAAGTCTACCCCAAGTACATGTACCTGCCTCATACACTTTTCTCACCACCCTAGACGCAATGAGAGCGCCCGCACCTAATACCTTTAACTATCAACATTCTTTTTTTATTAACCTCACATTCTAACGCATTAACAAGATGGCTTTAAGAGTCCGTTGATCAGTTTTGGTGAACTCCCTTTTGGTTTTGCATGAGGCATGTATGTACACTGCAAGCATGTATACCATTTTCCATGGGTTATGTACATGTACATGTATTACTCTAACAGTGTAATTAATGGATATCTGAGAGAATATTGACAAGATTATAATTTTTATTAGTGCACTGCACTGCAGATGTAAGGTCAGTTTTAAGTAGTTTTAGCTATTGACATTGCAAGCAGTTGCAAAGAAAGCCTAAAGAAACAGGCTGCAACTGAATTGACACCCATCAGTTTGAGTTATGTACATGTACAATGTAATGGTACAACACTCTTTGCAACTGAGCTATCAACTACAATACAGTGTTCTCACCAGGATTTTGCCTTGGGGAATCACAGGGCCCCCTCTACTGAAAATAGGGGTCCTGTAAGAATATTAGAGGGACAAAGTCACTCCAAAAGGTCTGTTACATGAAGTACCTACCTGATCCAACATGGCAAACAAGATGTTTATGATTTGATAGCGATGCTTATGCAAACCTTCACCATGTATGTGTGACCAACGAGGGTAAAGGCAATGAAATTAAAGGCTTTAAATTTTTTGATAAATGTTTTTATTCATTTGTACAAGCAAAATGCTGGGTGTTCGATTGACCATTAAAATACTCATAAACATTCAAAAGTCTGTTTGACTCGAAGCTTGCTCCTGCACCCTAACGGGCGCATCGTCTTGGCTTTTGGTGCGCCATCTCAATTTCAATGACCTTAAAAGCAACATGCCCAAGCCCTTCAATTGTTTTCACTTACGGTACATGTATTTCATTTAAGTTGTGCTTGTTTCACAAATTTTTACAATCAGTTCAAGAGTTGGGAACAGACTTTCTGAAATAATCACATTATGCACAAGAACCAGTAGCAGTGTGTCTGTTGTTTTGTGTTTGTACAGCACTTGTACAATGTACTTATCTCATACATGTAGTGGGAACATCCTTTTTATTTCCTAATCTGATACTTGTAAGTAGGAACCAGGATTAATATGGTACTGAGTCTTTGGTTCTTGATATGTAACAGTTACTGTACAGTACTGTTAGGGAGTGATGAAAGTTACAGTGTACATTGTGTTAGTTTTACACGCCCAGTTTTAATGTATTCATGCTTAAATTAGTAATTTTATAGCTTATCTCGTTTCCACCAATGATTTTTATCATCATTTATAAATTAACTATAATTATCTAGCCACGTGGCTTATTACCCTAGTTGGGCGGATAAGAATTTAGATAGGAGAAGCTAAGCTAGGACAAGGACCACCCTTTCCTTACGAAACGAGGAGAAAAACGAAACACAAGATTTATCTTGACTGATACCTCTGGAGACTAAAGTAAGTCGTCTTAATTTCATTTTCTAAGATAGACGTTAGGTTATTCGTTATTCTTTGGAATTAGTTTGCATGCTAGCATATTATCGTGTATTTTCACTTATGACTTGATCGCGTGATAGAATTGTAATGTAGTAAGGTAGTTTTCTGTTCATTTTATGTTCTAGTTCGAACCGCACAATCGCACCGAACGTACCAAAGCACGCACTAAACTCATCTACTGAATCACATTGAACTGCATCAAGGATCTTGATTGTATCTGAAAGAACTTAGAGGAACCTGAACTTAAACATTAGCGAGAATAAACTGACAACACTGAACAGAATTGCGTGTTCGAATCACTCTCCATATTGAATTAATTTGCTACATCGTGGGTTGGTTGGTTTAAGATCGGAATTACGCTGCCCGCCACCTACATTAAGTTCGAATTTACTCCTTAGAACCTTCAATTTGGACACTGATCGATACCGTGAATTTATCCATCGATTTTGAGCTACTGCTGAAACCGCGTTGGTTTTCGTGGATTTGCGCTTTCGTGCTGGAATGATCGGAATGTTCCGAACCTAACTCACGAAACACTAAGAAACTTGAAACTAGATTCCCAAAGAGTATTGAAGACAAACATGGCTTCGAAAAGTATTTCATCAGAGCCTGCAAACATCGGAAAGAGTCCAAACATCACATTCGATAAAGGTGCCGAAGTCGAAAACGTACGTCAACTAAAGAAACTCCGCAGTACAGCGAAAGGATTAGTAACCAGAAAACGAAACGAAATAAATGAATTACTCTCAACTTCTATGCCGAACATTGATGAATTGAACAAAAGGACCCAAGATTTAGAAACAGTGACGGAAAAGTTTCGAATTGCTCACGCAAATTATCACGAAAATCTGCAGGACGAAGAAGATATTGAAGAGTCGAACGAGTACTTTGAAGCCGAACAAACAAGAGTAAATTATTTGATGGAAAGAATCGCAAATCTGATTGAACATCAACTACCTATTGTTCCGCACGTCATCCATCCTCACGACTCTGTCAGTAACACCGGAAAAAGTAAATTGTTCGCCTCGAAGCACTCCAAAATAAGCCACAAATCTGGCTCGCGCACTTTATCTTCAGTCGGAAGCACAACTTCAAGTGCAAAGGCAAAAGCTATCGCAAAAAAGGCAGCCTTAGAGGTGGAAGCCGCGAACTATAAGAAAAAAATGGCGTTGCAACAAGAAGAATTGGAAATACAACAAAAACAAGAAATGCTCGATCTCGAAATAGAATTAGAAAAGGCAAAAGCGGAAGAGCGAGCGTATAAGGAAATTGAAAAGGAAAATCGCAGTACGCACTCTGACCATCTTCAGAAAGACCCGCAACTCCCGCCTTCGCAAAAAATTAACCAAACTCCAGTGCAAGGCTGCTCAGGAGACGAAAGGAAACACGAACAAGAAACGCCTCTTAAGCATCAGCCCTTAAACCCAAATGCAAAAGAATGGCCGCGTATCTTTAACCCTGGTAGTCAACTGACCTTGAACAATGCGAACGAAGGGGTTGAACCGAACTTGTATGGAAATGCAGTACATAGCAGCGACACAGCTTACTTGATGAACATGCAAAATCAGCAAAATCAACAGCTAGAGCGCTTGATGATAGAACAACAACGTTACACCGCAGCGTTGTCGCTACCACAGCCAGAAGTTCCGATATTTAGAGGAGAGCCAATAGAGTATTGCAGTTTCATTCGCGCGTTTGAAAACCTTATCGAGAGCAAAACCGCCAGCAGTAATGCGCGATTGTACTACCTCGTGCAGTATACAGCCGGAGACGTGCAAGAACTAATGCGCAGCTGTCTTACAATGAGCCCAGAAGAAGGTTACCGAGAAGCGCGCAGGCTGTTAAAAGAGAAATACGGCCAGAACTACAAGATCGCTGCAGCCTACGTTGACCGACTTACTAATGGTCCACCTATGAGAAGTGAAGACGGTAACGCACTTCAGAAGTTCTCCGTTCTGTTGACAAGCTGTAAAAACGCTCTGAAAGACATAGGCTACCTGAACAAACTTGAGAACCCGGATGCTTTGAGGAGAGTCGTTGAAAGATTGCCCTACGGACTAAGACAGAAATGGCGCGAAGTTGTTGATGACGTCATCCAACGGCAGAACCGCGACGTTACAGTTGAAGACATCGCTGCGTTCGTGGAGAAGAGAGCTAGAGTTGCGACTCACCCCATCTTTGGGAATATAGCAAGCGATAGTAGAAGCAACGACGCGAGAAAGGCGAAGAACAATTCTGGAAACGGCATGCCCAAAGGCTCTTCTTTCGGTACGAATACTGATCCCGAGCAGCAGCCTCCCACCGGGCCATCCAACGTAAAGTGCCAGTTGTGTAGTCGAGAACACCGCCTGTTTCAGTGTTCAGAATTCAGGAAGAAATCTCTGGAAGAAAGGCTTCAATTTGTGCGCAGGAAAGGACTTTGCGACAACTGCCTTGCCCGAGGTCATATCGCAAAAATGTGCGAAATGCCGTCTTTCTGCCGAGTGAAAGGCTGCGAGTTTAAACATTCAACGTTTCTTCATCCTCAAAGTAACGGAAATGAGAAAAGGGACGACAAGGCCAAACCTCCCGAGAGTTCAAACCCGGAAAGGAAAACTGAAGATCGACCGAATGAGAAGACCGTTCAAAGTGCTTATGTCAACACTGGAGAAAACCTGCGAAGCCGAAAATTACGCCCTCTGCAAGTGACCAGCCTCGCAATTGTCCCAGTAAAGGTGAAGGCGAAGGGTAGCTCAAGAACAATTGAAACATACGCATTCCTGGACGGAGGGTCGAATACCACATTCTGTACCGAGCGTTTAATGAATGAACTGAAGGCAACTGGAAAAAGGACCACATTATCTCTGACGACTATGGCTCAAGAAGACAGCCCAATCGAAAGTTCTATCGTGAGTTTAGAGGTTTTCGATCTACACCAAGAAAACTTCATCGACCTTCCCAACGTGTTCTCCGTAGCCAAGCTACCGGTGTCAAAAGAGAACATGGCCACTCAGCACGATGCAGAGAAATGGTCCCACCTCGACGGTATTGAAATACCGGAAATTGATGCTGAAGTTGACTTGCTGATCGGAAGTGATGTCCCTCAAGCGCTACAGCCATTTGAGATAAAGAGAGGACAGAAAGGAGAGCCGTACGCCACGAGAACAGCCCTTGGTTGGGTCGTAAACGGCCCTCTCCGTAGATCCGGCGGCGCGTCACATTCAGCCAACTTCATAAGTGCAGACGTACAGCTGAATCAGCAATTCGAGAAATACTGTAATATGGAGTTTAATGATTCCACCTTCAGCAACGAAACTGCAATGTCTCAAGAAGATCGTCGAGCCTTAGACGTTATGAATAAAACTGTCGAACTAAAGGAAGGACATTACGAAATGGCGTTACCATGGCGACAATACCCACCTGATCTGCCGAACGATAAATCACTGGCTGATCACCGATTGAAGTTACTGAAAAGAAGATTAACTAAAGATGCACCACTACATGAAAAGTACACAGGATTCATGGACGACCTTCTTCGTAAAGGTTACGCTAAAAGAGTATCCACCGAGCAGCTTGAAGGGCCTAGCGCACCAGTCTGGTATTTGCCTCATCACCCAGTCTTTCACCCCCAAAAGCCTGACAAGGTTAGAGTCGTGTTCGACTGTTCTGCAAAATACCAAGGAACATCATTGAATGACCAACTGCTACAGGGGCCGGACTTGACGAATACCTTAGTTGGAGTTCTAACTCGATTCCGCGAAGAGCCGATAGCGCTAATGTCTGACGTAGAGGCGATGTTTCACCAGGTGCGAGTTCGCCCGGACGACTGCAACGCCTTGCGATTCCTGTGGTGGCCAGACGGTGACCTTAGTAAACAAGCCGAAGAATTCCAGATGACGGTGCACCTGTTCGGCGGTACATCATCCCCAAGCTGTGCCAACTTCGCTTTACGAAAGACCGCTGACGACAACGAAGGTGACTTTGACACAGAAAAGATTCAAACTATTCGAAGAAATTTCTACGTTGACGACTGCCTCAAATCAGTGAAATCCGAACCAACTGCTGTTAGACTCGCCGACCAGCTGAGCCAGTGTCTCGCGAAAGGCGGTTTCCGTCTCACAAAGTGGATCTCAAACTCGTCTGCAGTGATTGAGTCGATCCCTGAGTCCGAGAGAGCTCCCTCTATTAGAAAACTCGACTTCGACAAATCAAAGCACGTCGAGAGACCGCTTGGAGTTCAGTGGAACGTTGCTACAGACAAGTTTGGGTTTAGCATTACCATGAAAGACAGACCACTTACGAGAAGAGGAGTTCTCTCTGCGGTGAGCTCGATCTACGACCCCATGGGATTCGCTGCTCCCTTTATCCTACCTGCAAAGGCGATCTTACAAGACCTATGCCGAAAGAAGCTCGGTTGGGATGATCCAATCCCGCAAGATGACGCACAGCGCTGGCAGAAATGGCTGTACGAATTACCAAAGCTAGAGCAACTTACAGTCGACAGATGTTTTAAGCCTTCCGATTTCGGAGAAATCGCCTCACAACAACTGCATCATTTCTCTGACGCATCGCAGCAAGGTTACGGTGCTGTTTCGTACCTGAGAATCGTCAACACCCGCGGTGATATCCACTGCTCTTTCGTACTTGGGAAATCAAGATTATCCCCCCTCAAGCCTATGACTATCCCAAGAATGGAACTGTCAGCGGCTGTCCTAGCGACTAGATTAGAAAAAATGATTCAACAGGAACTTAGCGAGCAAACAACGAACGAGTCTGTTTTCTGGACAGACAGTACTTGTGTGTTGCGCTATATCGAGAACGAAGACAAGCGATTTCAAACCTTTGTCGCGAACAGGATCGCCACCATAAGAGATGCGTCTTCGCCAAACCAGTGGAGATATGTCGACACAACGTCCAACCCCGCCGACGACGCATCGCGCGGATTGTCAGTCGAGTCGTTTATTGAAGAAAAGCGGTGGCTCAACGGTCCCCATTTCCTTTGGCTACCCGAAGAAACATGGCCTCAGCGACCATCCGGAATGGATAAAAAGGTCGAAGACGAAGATCCTGAAGTAAAGAAGACATCAACGAATTTCGCAACTAGCGCGAACACCACCACCAATGCCATGAGTAAAATCTTCGAACGAACTTCGCCCTGGTACCGTTTGAAGAAGTTCGTCGCGTGGATGATGCGCTACAGAGAAAAACTTAGAGGACAGCGAATGAAACGTCAGAAAGGAGAATCAACGGTCCTTCAATCGGAAGATAAAGTCACTCCTCTAAGCGTTCAAGAAATGATGATGGCAGAAAAAGAAATTCTCAAGCATGTCCAAAGGGACAGCTTTCCTGAAGAAGTTTTATCCCTGAAACCGATAAAGAAATCAAGCACAATTTACAAGTTGGATCCAAGAAACGTGGATGGTCTACTCCGCGTCGGAGGCCGATTGAGACATGCCCCGATTGAAAGCGATGCGAAGTATCCAGTGATCCTGCCCAAACGACACCACGTAGTTGAGCTGATTATCCGGGAATACCATGAAATGTCCGGTCACTCCGGCCTAGAGTATGTCTTATCGCTGCTTAGACAACGATTCTGGATCATCAAAGCAAGAAGCACTATTCGTCGTGTTCTTAACTCGTGCTTTGACTGCAGGCGACGGCAAGCGCCCGTTGGGACCCAGAAAATGGCGGATCTTCCGGAGGATCGAGTCACACCGAATGTACCCCCCTTCACTAATGTAGGCGTGGACTGTTTTGGCCCAATCATGGTTAGACGTGGCAGAAGCAACCTGAAACGTTATGGCGTCCTTTTTACGTGCCTCTCAACCAGAGCGGTACACATTGAAATAGCACACAGCCTCGACACCGACTCCTTTATTAATGCAATGAGACGATTCATTTCGAGGAGGGGTCAACCTCAAGAAATCCGCTCCGATAACGGCAGTAATTTCGTGGGCGGCGAGAGAGAATTGCGAGAAGCTGTAAGCCATTGGAATCACCGACAAATCCATGAGTTCCTGCTACAGAAGTCAGCGAAATGGATATTCAATCCACCAGCTGGCTCCCATCATGGCGGAGTATGGGAGCGCTGCATACGAACAGTTAGGAAAGTCCTTACAGCCCTTCTAAAGGAGCAAACACTGGACGATGAAGGACTGCTCACTCTCATGTGCGAAGTGGAATCCATCGTCAATGGCAGACCCTTGACCAAGAATTCTGACGATCCAAGGGATTGCGAGGCACTGACACCCAATCATCTGCTCCTGTTAAGGTCGGGCCCTGTGTTACCGCCCGCAGCCCTTGTGAAAGAAGATCAGTATTCCAGTAGATGGCGTCAGGTGCAATACCTGGCAGACGTGTTTTGGCGCCGTTGGCTCCGCGAGTACTTGCCCTCTCTACAGCAAAGACAAAAGTGGAACTCCCCTATGAGAAACTTCGCAGTGGGCGACATCGTGTTAGTAGTGGACGAGAAATCTGCGCGGGGCTCCTGGCCACTCGGACGCGTGCAAGAAGTCTACCCAAACCGAAGTGACGGCCACGTCCGGAGAGTGAAGGTGAAGACGATGAAGTCCATTCTTGAGCGCCCCATAGACAAGATTGTGCTGCTGGAATCAGCCAGTGGGACAGCCGAGAAGTAAAGTTGCATTTGATGAACTTGCACTGCGCATAATTTGTGCAGATAGCTAAAAAATCGAACTATGAACTTTATTAGTTAACATTTAAGAAATTTAATACGAACAAAGTTAATTTCAGTTTGTGATTGAGCTTACTCGAGTTAGGGCGTTTCAAACCTTTATTTGTTTGGTAAAGGCTCCCCAAGTGTGCCTTTAGGGGCCGGAATGTTAGTTTTACACGCCCAGTTTTAATGTATTCATGCTTAAATTAGTAATTTTATAGCTTATCTCGTTTCCACCAATGATTTTTATCATCATTTATAAATTAACTATAATTATCTAGCCACGTGGCTTATTACCCTAGTTGGGCGGATAAGAATTTAGATAGGAGAAGCTAAGCTAGGACAAGGACCACCCTTTCCTTACGAAACGAGGAGAAAAACGAAACACAAGATTTATCTTGACTGATACCTCTGGAGACTAAAGTAAGTCGTCTTAATTTCATTTTCTAAGATAGACGTTAGGTTATTCGTTATTCTTTGGAATTAGTTTGCATGCTAGCATATTATCGTGTATTTTCACTTATGACTTGATCGCGTGATAGAATTGTAATGTAGTAAGGTAGTTTTCTGTTCATTTTATGTTCTAGTTCGAACCGCACAATCGCACCGAACGTACCAAAGCACGCACTAAACTCATCTACTGAATCACATTGAACTGCATCAAGGATCTTGATTGTATCTGAAAGAACTTAGAGGAACCTGAACTTAAACATTAGCGAGAATAAACTGGCAACACTGAACAGAATTGCGTGTTCGAATCACTCTCCATATTGAATTAATTTGCTACATCGTGGGTTGGTTGGTTTAAGATCGGAATTACGCTGCCCGCCACCTACACATTGTATATTTTATTATAAATGATTTGTATACTATTTTTATTATGTATTGATGTACTAGCTACATTGTACAATAATTATTTTATGTAGTAATGGAAATTTTAAATTTATTACAAACATGTGCTTAAAATATACTGTACATTGCTCATATCTAGCAGACCATCCTGGTGTCTGATGTTGGTGACAGGAATAATCCCCAAGCAAGGCAGGATGGAGGATTACTAGATTATCACAGATCAGAGACACGTGAGCCATGGGTAACTTGTTATGAATGAACTGTAGTTGCTGTAAGGCAGCATTTGAAATCTTGACTAATCACTAGCATACAGTGCTATTGAAGCATTAAGCCCTGGCGCATGATAGTTGGCAAAAGTTGATCAAAAGTCACGATAGCAAAGACACCCACTGACTCCTTGCTTAACTTCGCAACTACTATTTTCATGGCGAATAAACAACTTGTTGGCTGATAATAAATTTATTTGTTTTTAGGCCTTGATCCCACAAGCAGTTTAAGGCCTGGGTTTAAAGTGTGTTCAGAAAATATGGTTGACATTCACATTAATGTAATATCTTCGGCTAGACGGCTGTTGAGGTTTTGCGACCAATCTTTATAGCTACAGCTGAGACTGCTACTTGATGTGGAGGTGGCAACAGTTCACCAAAAAACTATCATCAACTACATGTATCATGCACTTGATCAAACAATAAAAACTAGCATCGACTATCATGAAGATTATTTAAACAGGCTCAAAGTGAATGAAACTGTACATGTAGTTCATGATACATAATATTACAATGTATTATTGTAGTTGATGATAGTACAATCATGTGCATGATAGGTGGTCAGGTCAAACGAGAATGCGAGTTCCAAATGTCATTGACTATTATCAACTATTATTGACTATCATGCCCCGTTTGACCAGGGCTTTAGATTGATGCTCGGACAAAGGGTTAACATTCAAAACATCAGCTTTTGAATATGTTTGCATGTACTTAGTCAACTCATGCCCAATTATTACAAAGTTTTATTTTTGGTTACAATGTATGCAACATGAATCACACAGATCATTGCAAGGGAAATTGCACAAGTCATGTACTGTTGATTAATTATAGTGCTTTAAACAGTAAATTTTGACACATCTACACTGTAACACTAACAGCCAAACCTGTATTAAGCAGACCTGTCCCAGAACCTCCATTGTGGCCTTTTGCCCATTCCAAGTGCAAGAAGTATTGATTGGAAATACTCAATCTCCTAAAAAGAGGACACTGTTAATGCAATGTACTGGTGTTTCGCGTTTGGAGTCCTTTGATAGGGCTTCTGATAGGGTGCGATAAAAACAAAAATGGAAATTATGCGGGTTTTTTTCAAGGCAAATTATGCGATAAGAAAGGACCATTGTGCGGAAAACTACGCAAATAATGTAATTTTTTTCTGGAGCTTTTTTATGTTTGTTTTACTAGGTTTCAGAGGAACAAAACCACTTTTATACTGTTCACACGACAATTAGAACATAAAGGAACATTAATTTAGCATTTTGCAGTTCAAAACAGTTTTTAAAGTTTTCTGCCTGCTGCGTTGCTTTTCTGTCAACGTTCTGCTGTGCGTTACACTGTAGATGCTTGTCCACCACACACTTCCGTAGAGCGTCTATCACAACGTTGTAGGATGAACAGAACAGAAGACCAATAATCCATGTGAAAGGTACCTGCTAGGTATTTTCTTGCCCTCTCTTTTGCAGTTATATTTACTGGAAGGTGTGAGCTTTTTGTTTCTGTAGAAGACACAACTGGCATTTTAACAACAAACTTATCCAGTAAGACATAGTTTCGCATTTGACAAAGGCAGCTACATTGTACTTGAAGCGTTTTCCCGGTTTGTTTTCCGCCCCGGGAGGGGTGCGGGGGGTACTTTGCAAATTTTTGGATGGGGTGTGCCGCTGGGACTCTGAGACCCTTAACCTATACTAGACCATTTCCAGACTCACTATTTTCCAGAAACTCGTTCACTATCACAGTTATTAGTTAACAGGGGTCAGTAAAAATGCAGCACTGCCCGCCGTACTGATTTTTAAATGCCATTTGCCAGTAAACCTTGTCTAGACTTAATTTCTTCATGCAACTGATCAGTTTCACGGAAAATGATACCCTATTCTAGACCAAAAATCTCTGATAACAATACCCTATCCCAGACTAAACTGCCTGAAAACCATACCCTACATGTATTTGCAGCACGAGTATACAGTAGATATCATGTCATGAATACATGTATTATTGTATCAGCAATTCTGATTTGTCAACTCACAGAACCCCTGAAAACTGATGGGAAAATACGCAATCGGGAAGGCCGATTGCTCTTAAATTTTCTTTATTACTAGAAGAGGTATGCAATATCTAAATGTGAATGCAAAAAAAAAAATCACTTCTAAAGGCGTTTAAAGGATAGTTTGGGAATTTAGAAAGATGGCTATTAAATAGAAGAGCCTTTTTTTCATGGAAAAATTGACCGCGTTGCATTTTCAAAACGCTCTCATACATTTATTTTAAAATTTGCCCAGTTGAAACCCATGGTCTAATCAATTAGTCCACTTACGTGTTTTACAAAAAATTATCTTGGTCTACAGAAACTACGCAACTTGTGAATTTCAGAGGGTCGCCATTCCGTTGCCATGGAAGCATTAATGTACATGTACATGTAAACAAATCCTATACTCCCATAAAGTTCAATGTATTGTGTTTGCATGCAAAGTGGCTTGTCTTTTTATGTGCTACAACACCAAAAGATAATAAAATGACCCATTAAAATTGAAAAACTCTAGAGTTGAGAAATGGGTACGAGCCTCCTTAATCTCGATTATCACTAAAAATAAAATTATTTTTCTGTATTATTATTGCGTTCGACGTTAGGAGAACGCCATCCTAATTTCAACTGGATTTGGGCATCCTGTGGTCGATTGGATACCTGTGCATGCCAGGCGTGAAGAATCGAGATTTTTTGGTTCCATGGACGGGCGATGTTCAAAATCTGCGCCATTTTGAATAATTATTATGCGCGCGCACCTCGTGCGTCCGTAGCGTGGATATCTTTGGATTATTCGGTAAGTGCAATCATTTTTCTCAAACTTCATGCGATGTTTCTTAAAAATTCATCGCTTCAACTTGTCAAAGCCTTACCATGAAAGTTTTTAGTACTCCAAGAGCATGTGGAAAGCGCGACGTCGGCGTCCCAACTACTGCAACTACAACAAACCGAAGACGTTCGCTGCTGTCCTTTGTCCTGCTTTGAAATGGTCCTCGAGTTTGCCGAACAACAAAGCAAATCAAACGATTTCTCTGACCCAAAGTTGTCTCAAAGCAAATCAACTAAGCGATTGTGCTCTGACCCACAGCGGACACAAATACAAACCAAACAAACCGAGTCATTGTACTTGGTGGCAAACCGAAGACCTTCGCTGCTGTCCTGCTTTAAATTGATGTCCTCGAGTTTGCCTAACAACAAAGCAAATCAACCGATTACTCTGACCCAAAGTTGTCTCAAAGCAAATCAACCAAGCCATTGTGCTTTGACCCATAGCGGTCACAAATACAAACCAAACAAACCGAGTCATTGTACTTGGTGGCCATTGTGCCAAATTTACATGTTTTGTTACATTTTCCCTTGCAACTATTCAAGTTACTATCATTCATGTTATTGTTACAAAATTAGTCTCGCACAATCAGTATCATGAACTACATTGAAACTAAGTAGATAGACATGTTTTGTTACATTTTTTGGTTTCACTATTAAAATTACGGTTGTTCATGTTGCTGTTTAAATACTTCGTGTTTCTTCTCAACTAATTTGCTCCTAAATTTTCCTATGATTTTAGTTAAATTCATTGAACTTCGAACGCACTTATTAATCTTTGATTACTGCTAGTTTTATCATATTATTGCTAAATAATACTGAAGCTGCAAAAACGTTTTGCAAAGTTTTATAGCCATTGGTTTAGGGTCGAAAAGTTATGACCCAAAGTTTATCATAGACGAGTGCGCCCGAAATAACAATGGAGCCACCTTAAGCTCCCCCCCCCCCCCCTTTGGAGCAAGAAATTTATTAAGCCCGATCACTCTTTTAAGCACCCCCTGTTTTCCTTTATAACCAAAACAATAAACAACAGACTGTATTAGTGGTACATTTTTACCGTGCCAATCTGAGCACAAATTCATATCCAGTACTCGCAAGCTTTGGGGTAAAATTAACGGTACTTTACGGTAATCATGAAATATGTATAACACTTTCTTGATCAATCAAAGTATGGCTTATGGACATTTATCCACATCTGGGAACTTAGTAATTGATCCAATAGACACTCACTCTCTAAACAATGTTTCTTATCCTCAATAACTGCCCATTTAAAACCGCAAAAATTTAATAAAATGCCTTGGGCATCTATCTGATCAGTTACGGTATTGAAATTTATGTAGTACAAAAAGTGTGTGTAATTTTTTTTTTTTATCTTCGCTCCCGAAGGGTTTTAGGACTATATTACAATTTATTTAACAAAAATTAATAATTTTATAGGCTAAAAAATTACAAGACAGGTTTAAAAGCAACTTCATGTAAATTGCATGAGTACATTTATTTGGCCTACATGTACATGTAAGCCAAAATATGGATCAAAGTTAATGAGATTTTAAAACTAATATTTTACTTTGGGTAAAGTACATCAGCCCTTTTATTTATGACTCGACAATGACAACTCTACATGTGCATGTACATGTACAGTGTATGTCATTTAGTTTCACCAAAACATCAATTATCCCTACCCTGGGGTCCACACTTCATGTCAAATTCCCAAGGGTGGTGATGACTGGCAATAATTATACATGCTCTGCTTAGTCATGTACATGTAATAATTATGTAATATGTCTTTGAAATCCCCAAAAGGATGTTATTACTTTGTGCTAATTGTTGACATGCATCCTTACTGCACGTGGAAAGGCAGAAATCTACTTTTTTGTAAACACACAAAGGGCTGGTATCCATTGCATTAACTTTGCTTAGATTTAACTCGCTTAGATGGTTGGTGCCCCCTACTTTTTTTGCTAGATAATTTTCTTTTCTTAAAATGACAGGTTGTGAAAAAAAAAAGAAAAAAATCATTGTAGGAAGTTAAAATTTCCCATTTTTCTGCCCACTCAACACCGAATCCTGCCAACTTGTTGCTGCCTTTGGATACAATTTTAACATCTTCAGCAAACGTCAGGAAAATTTAGAAATTAATGATCACAAAGTTGCAAATAGCATTGTAACAATATCCAAAATTTTCTGGAAAATTGTCAGAAATCTTTGAAGGCCTTTGTCGTTCCAAAGTTATAAAGGTACATGTATATGGCTTAAAAAAAGATAATAGTTATGCAATGCTTTCTCATTCCATACCATCCTGATGACATATTATCCCACCTATGACTTGATTTTTCTTTGTATTACATACTTGCCTAAAGTCACTCAAGGGATTTTCATGGTATACAATAAAACACATTACTAGTACAGTTCTACATGTTTTCATCCTACAATGTGAGTTCAGAGAAGTTTAGCTGTCTCAGGAAAATTTCAATATTAACCCATTGACACCTGAACCGCCCGAAACCGCCCGTACAAGACTCCACTGCTTTAAAAAATTGCAACTTTCTCAATTGTGCGAACATTGCCTTTTAACTAGCAGTTGTGAGCATTGACTAGACAGTCCCTCAAATTGAGATAACCAATGAACAACAAAAAACAACAACAACAAAAATCTTTATTAGTTAATTATTATACAATTTACAATACTGGCCTGCAGGTAGCAAAAGCTAATCTTGCAGGGTTCGTACGGGTCCTGGAAATCTGGAAAGTCCTGGAATTTTACTTTGGCATTTTCCAGGACTGGAAAGTCCTGAAAAATGATTACAAGTCCTTGAAAGTCCTGGAGATCTGTAAGCTAAGATAAAATGGCAGCCTTGAAAGACATTAAAGAGGAGCTGGATGGAAAGCTCCAACAGCTTAAAAAAAATTAAAGTGCATTTGGGAGTCCTGGAAAAATTTGTCTGAATCCTGGAAAAGTGCTGGAAATTTGTTTCTGAAAAAAGGTACGAACCCTGATCTTGGCAGGCCAGTGAAAAGTCAGCGATTTTTGCAGAATATCAGCATTAATTTTGAATTTGGACAATAACAAAAATGACCGTTTTTAACGTCATAGAAAAACAACAAAAATCACGTTTTTGCCTTTAGTTTTTTATTCAAATCATTGTTTTTTGCTCTTATTCCTTGGTCGGGCCGGAGCCTCTCATTCTAGTGCATACTGACCTTGCCTCGATTTTCAACATCACCACTGCACAGCATGCTGGGAAATAGCCACAATTTTTGACAGTGTTTGTTCCTTTCCCCACACATTTCATATTAATTTTATACAAAGTGCACAGCCACTCCGACCTACCACCAAAATTTTGCGCTTGTTGTGTTCTTCAGTGGTCGCAACTTCCAAAATATGCCATGGTAGGTCGAGAAATTCATCCAGAGTCGAGTCCCAATGCAAGGCTACTTCGTTTTGTGTTGGTCATTTTTCCAGTTCAACGAGCAACAAGCCAAATTGGTAAACAAAGTACAACACCTAACTTGCTTCATTTTGAAAGTGGACTCTGAACTACCTTGTTCAAGCTTAGTGATGCTCATCAGGCAGCTACTAAAGATGAAAAATGGCTGTGAACTTACCAAAAATCGCATATTTGAGCCTTCATTGCAATTTAACGAAGCAAAATGACAACGTCAGAATGACGTTTCCAGTAAACTTGATCCTTCAGTGTTTTCGAACAGCTGCACTTTCGATGGTAATCCCAAATATGGAGTCACGAAATCCTATGGCTCGTTTATATGCAGAAAATCACTCAAAAACGTAAAACTTCTCAAGAGTCAGTGGGTTAAACAGTCATCTGTGCATTTACAGGAAAAAGAGCAGGGGTACAGATGGGAGTCACAAAGAGGGGTCCAGAAAGGGTGGTCCACATTAATTATTTTTGTACCAACCCCGTCAAAATCTTCTTTCCTTAAATTCCCTCAGAGTAGGCTTGTCAATTACCTGTCTCCAAGGGTAACTGCTTAATACAGGTTTTTCACTGTTTATGTATTTGTTACTGTTTGGAACATCAGTGATATCACTTAAGCCTGGTTCACACATACGACATAAGCATAAATGTAAGCATAAGCAAGCGTAGTGTGAACTGGAGTAACATACATGCAAGCATAAGCATAAGCACAAGAAAATGGAGACATTTCCATTTTATTATGCTTATGCTTATGTCACGTTATCGTAAATGTGAACCGGACAACATAAGCATAATGAAACAGCAGTATCCGATGTAAGCGGAAATTCACCTGAAAATAGAATCCAGTCTTGGTGTAACTAGCAGTTCCAAGATGGCTTCTTCTTCTTCTTCTTCTTCTTCTTCTTCTTCTTCTTCTTCTTCTTCTTCTTCTTCTTCTTCTTCTTCTTCTTCTTCTTCTTCTTCTTCTTCTTCTTCTTCTTCTTCTTCGTCATCTTCGTCGTCTTCAACATCATATTCAAACACAGAATTTTATGAGAAACTCGCTAAGGCAGTCCGCAATTTTCCCTATCTATAATACGACAAATTGTCAGGAGATTTTAAAGACGAAAATACAAAGCAAACAGTTGTCATCGAGAGTGGTAAGCTTGCATGATTTAACTGTAGTGAATACAATTTCATTTTTTAAAAACATCTAAGCTTCGTCTGCTATTTTAAAAACACAACTAGTTCCATTCCTCCCTAGATCATACATGTAAGTCCGAAGCCCAATGTGCTTGTGTATGTCACTTTTCTTGTGTTTACATCACAAGTGTGAGCAACCTTATGCTTATGTCGTATGTGTGAACCAGGCTTTACCTTGACTTTAGACACCATTACTGCTGGTGCATGGTGCTGCATTGTTAGGAAAGTGAAAGGCCAAATTTCATGTCAACTGAATTGATAAGGTAAATTGGCCACTGTAAAGGAATTCAAAAGCTGACGTTTTGAACCAACCTCGTTCCCAGGGTCCCCGATCCTCTTCCCTACAGGGGACGGGAAGAAAAGATACCCTGGGGACGAGGTTGGTGATAATTAACCAACCATGAGAGTGAATCACACTGAGCGCCACGCACTTGAGACATCTCTTTATGGTGGCCAAGATACCTTATCAACTCAGTTGATACTGAATTTTTCACTATTCTTGGTTTTCACATGACATCATAAGAATTAAAAAATCTAAAGTATACATCCTACAAAGCTGTTTCTAACATGGTATGTGGATACAAGTATAATTAATTTTTTACAAAAAAGTTTAGGTTTTTAACGATGTTTTGCTTCCGATTTACGAAGGTTTTAAAATAATGTGTCACGCAATTCGTCACGCTATTTCAGATAAGCCGTGAAAATAAACAAAATTGAATCAGCTGAAAGTTATTATTTGCATTGTAAGTGCTTATAAGCCGAGTTAATGGAGCTTATAGCAAATACAATAATTTTGGATTTGATTTTTGGTGTAATTAAGACTTTGAATTTTTGGCCGCCATCTTTGTGCCCCACTCAGAGGGGCACAAAGATGGCCGCTCCATATATTTCTTACTAAAAATGTCTAATACTCATTCGCCTATAACTCTTGAACGAAATGCTTTGGTGCTTCAAAATTTGGCCAAAATGTGTTGTTTTAAACTCTCTACAATTCCATAAACATTTTGGACTCTAAATCTATTGTTTAATGCTTCTGAATTTTGATATGACTTAAGTGAAAACCAAGAATAGTTGCTACATGTACATGTCTTTACATGTAGTATTACCAGAAACCCATTAGTGGGTTGAAACATGCAACTGTCTCTTGTACGCTTCAAAACAATCTTCCGATTACTCAACTTGCTAAGAAGTTGTTACAGCCATATTTGGAAAATCATATTAACCAATCAATTCGCTAGAACAACTTGCTTCCAATCTCCCTGGACCAAGGGGTTTCCAAATATGGTACTAAACAAAAAATTTATGGGTTTCTGGTATTACATGTACCTCATCAGAAGTCATTTTTACTTGCTGCACTGAGTAATATAGAGAACCCTGAGGGCCGGTTATTTAAACAAAGTTAAGATGGTTTAACAAAACCGCGGTCTATAAAGGGGTCAATATTGACAACCCCAATGTTTACTGTAAACAGCATGAAGAAATTAAAGTCAAGAAAGACATTTGATACTTAAAAAGACAACCTTATAACAGATGCATTCCATAATTATTGTCTTAATCTACGGTGTACATGTAAGTAAGTTTTTAAAATAACTGTCCCTGCCTGTGAATGTTTTAGGCCCACCTCGACTTACATGTGGCATGTGCACCCCCTTAGTGTCACAAAATCTACCATAAAGACCACCACCCCTCCCCTAAAAAGCAGTCAGGCCAGTTCTTTAATTTGACCACCAAGTAATGTATATATTGTATACATGTAAATGTAGAATTCAAGCTGTTTTATTCACGTTTAGACTGCACAACAGCTGTATTTTTGTTTGAGTCCACCAAAAAAAAAAAAATAGACGAAAGCTTAGAATTACATGTAAGCCAAAAGGGTCTGGAGGGGCAGTCTGAATACAGAAAGCAAGACTGTTTTTCCCACACCTCGTGCTAGGATAGCTTGCACGTGTGTATAGGTGTTTTGCACCACTCCATGTGTGTGTCACCATTTCAAGCTTCCCTTGAGCAGAGGAATAACTTGAGCAGAGGAATAAATTCAGGTTGAATAGGGACACTTTAATATTCAAGGAAAAAGTAGTTTTAAAAAAGGAAGGCTAATATGCAGATTACTTTGTAATAGTTTCCATACAGTCACTTCATTTTGACAAGTGTAAGTTTGGTGAACTGCAATTACAATGAAACAGCTAGGACTTTTAAAACTGTCATTTGCTTCCTAGTGAACTTTTAATGCTAGGAGAATATTATTGTTATCTTAAAATTAAATAAAAAATAAAGCAAAAATAGTTACCAAAGTGAATTTTCATGTGTGTTTAACTTTATACATGTACTGGTAATTGCAAGAATGAACACGATAATACTACAGCTACCTAGCCACTTATTGACACTATTATATAAAATAATAATAAAATTCCTGGGACACATCTCAAGATATGGTGTAAACTAGTGTTTTTTCAATATGGCAGAAACAGCCCTTTGTGAAAACGAATGCTACGCACATTTTTATACCTGGGATTAAAATGGTAGAGGATATTCATCTTGGGTATCCCTGACAAAGATAAAATTTTTCTCCACTTTGTCCTCTCAAATGTTTCCTTTGAACGTGTTCATCTATAATTTGAATATATTTGTCTGTACTTGAACATATTTGTCTGTATTTGAACTTGTATTTCAACTGGACAAATATCACATTTGTCTCGCATTTATCGCATTCCAAGAACGCAATCCTTATTTCGTGTTGGTTGTCCTGTGGTTTATGTGCAGTAAAATTTGAGATTTTTTGGCGGCCGGTCTTCCAAATGGCCGCCCCTATTGGTTTTTTTTTTCAGGGGCTCATTTCCACCGGAAATTCCTTCGAACGCATCTCCATAATCTGTGATTACTGCTAGTATCATATTGGTCCACGTTTGTCTCCGGGAACAAATGCATGATTATTCTATTTTTTTTTTTTTTTTTCATTTAACCCTGCACTACATCCCAGCGGGTGATTCCTATGTAACATTGACGGGTGTGATCGTCGGAAATTTTAAGAGGAACCCTTAAAAGGTACCAGAAACCCGCTTTGTGGGTGTGGCTCTCATTGATTTTTACCCCTAGGAGGTACCAGAAACCCGCTTTGTGGGTGTGGCTCTCATTGATTTTTACCCTTAGGAGGTACCAGAAACCCGCTTTGTGGGTGTGGCTCTCATTGATTTTTACCCCTAGGAGGTACCAGCAACCCGCTTTGTGGGTGTGGCTCTTATTGATTTTTACCCCTAGGAGGTACCAGAAACCCGCTTTGTGGGTGTGGCTCTTATTGATTTTTACCCCTAGGAGGTACCAGAAACCCGCTTTGTGGGTGTGGCTCTTAATGATTTTTACCCCTAGGAGGTACCAGAAACCCGCTTTGTGGGTGTGGCTCTCATTGATTTTTACCCCTAGGAGGTACCAGAAACCCGCTTTGTGGGTGTGGCTCTCGTTGATTTTTACCCCTAGGAGGTACCAGAAACCCGCTTTGTGGGTGTTGCTCTCATTGATTTTTACCCCTAGGAGGTACCAGAAACCCGCTTTGTGGGTGTGGCTCTCATTGATTTTTACCCCTAGGAGGTACCAATTTTTTCTGAAAAGCACCTGCCAGCGCCCTTGCTGGTACCAAAACACAAATTTTAACTCCGATACGACGATCACCCCCGTGACCTTTATCTGGGAGTCGCCATCTCAGTCCATTGTTGAGCGCTGGTAGCTACTGGTGGCGTTTCATGATATAATATGGCTGCTTCTTTATACAAAAGGAGATTCCAGTTTTGATCACAATTGAATACACAGTGTTGTTGCGAAATAAATGTATAAAGAAGAAAATAAATATGTTTGCAATTGTGAAAACAATGTATTAGAATCAATACCGCTAGCTGTACCCGAGAAAAATTAACACTGATATCCAACATGATATGTGTATGCTCTTATGACTTAGTTTGCTTTAATGAATACGGCCCCTGGTAAATTAAAAATAATTATTAAATTTATAAAATATACTAATCATTATACTGTATTTTACCATTTGCCTTTCCGTGTGGATTTTTGCGGATAAATCAGAATGTAAGTGCATTTCGCTTTAATTCAACACCTTAACTCCTTTATTCGAAACAAGCACATTGTTATCATTCAGAATTTGCGGTCAGAGTTTTGGGGTATACGTGGTATACGTGGTATACAGAGGTTTTTCAAATGAAATAGTAGGGTATATGAGGGGACTACTAATTTTGAGTATACAGTATAATATGTAGCTTGTTCGATACGTTCAGATAGAGGGGAACACAGGATAGGCGAGTACTCACGGAGGAGGATGATAGCTCGTTTTTATCGCCATTCGCATTTTTTCCCTTGGCGTCTCTCCCCACTATCTGAACACCTGGAGCAGGCTATATACTACTGTGCTTATTTCACTTCTCGGTATATTGGTGGACATATTGCTGGGTATTTGGGGTAGGTTTTTCAGGTCTATTGGTATACCCCCCCCCCTCCCCCCTCCCCCCATGTGAACCTTTAAATAATGCTTCCACATAAGAACTACGGTAAACTTCATTGTTCTGCGGCATTGGCTCTTTCTCACAAAGAATATCTTTGGTTTTAACAATAGAGGAGGGACTGATGGTTCATAATTATATTTCGGTATAAAAATAAAGAAAATCCATTTGCGTCAAATAAATTTTAGGAAATGTTCGTACTTAACCAATCAGAATAGCAGAAGACAATAGCTAACTAAGATAATTTTGTTTTGTTTTTTTTATGAAGTTTCCCCAATTACACTATCTTTTAAAAATTGCATGTTGAGCGATTGGGTCTCAAAGTACTTGAAACCTTAAAAAAAAAATAGACAAAAAGCACCTTGAGCCTTAACATTTTAGAGGTTTTTGAGTCTAGACCAATGAGATCACTAGTTGTAACAATGAAAAAAGTTGACATTCCATCGTGCATTGCCGTTCAGCACTTTCCTTCTTAGAAGGATCACAGTATTTACAGCCAAACATAATTATCATGTGACAATCTGTATAGTCGTTGGAGTTGTACCGGGTACAAGAAATATCTGAAAGCTGGCTATGACGTCAGAAGACGGTTTTGATTCAATTCACTGACATAACCAAGTCAACCCATATGGCCAGATTTATTTAACATAGATACGTACTTTTATCTGCTACGCACAGCAAAAATTGCCGCTTTAAGCAAACTGTTTACCCTTTAAAAGAATGCACCTTGTTTCACAACAAATGTACAATTGCCGGCCCCAATATAAATTCCTCGATTCGAATTTCTTTCACGTACCTTGCAAAAGCTACGTAAGAATTATAAACTAAAATGTTTAGTGAAATTAATGTTTGCGGCAAGCGGTCCTATGACCAGGGACGGATCCAAGAATTTTAGAAAGCGGGGGCCGTAAAAATCATGGGTGCGTTAGCGCCCATTTGGCCTGCTTGGGCGCGCCCTTCTAGAGGGGTCCGAGGTATGCTTACACGTAAATTTTGATAATTTAAGTACTCTGAGATGCAATCTGGTGCATTCTGAGCGCTCAAATTTGGCAAATGCCAGGATCCCATATTGAACAAGAAATGTTGAAATATTTAATAAAATGCAAATGTATTTTGTGGTCAAACATGACTTGACTCAACTCGAACTGTTTTTACTTTTTTGACAAACGAAATTCAAGTAACCGGAGAGGTATGGGAGCTAATTAAACTAGAGTCATCCATCTCAAAATACGTAAGGGTTAGACAATGAACGCGAGTGTTCTATGGGATATAGTGCCTCGAGCATAGATAGAAGTCCACGAGGGCGTAGCCCGAGTGGCACTTCTATCTAATGCGAGAGGCGCTATATCCCATAGGACACGAGCGTTCATTGTCTAACCGTCTTAGAAAATGGTCATATCCGCGAAGAAAACATTATGTTATGCAGATTGTATTTATGAGCGTATTTTAATTGTGTCATTCACACTTGGGAATCACGTTGTTATTTTGTTTTGGATGTCGCCGAAATGTTGGTAGAATTTTACGAATAACAATGCTTTTCTTTCTTTGGAGCTTTGTTTATTCTTTGTTGTTTTGATGGCTCATTTGCCCCGGCAATGAGCCAGTATACAGAGCTCGAGGAACTTGAGGCCGTCCTTGCCACTCAAGAGTTACTTGCTTTTGAGAGCGTAGACATAACCGAGTGCTTGGGGGATGATACGAATTCGACAAAAGTGCACGTTTCCAAAAGCCTACGACAGTGAACGAAATTGAGCAAAGAGAAAGAGACAGAATTCCAAAGCACGGTGAGACCAGTCTTTCGGTTGTTTCGGTGTGTACCGGAGGACAGATGACGTAAAACAAAAGGAACAAAGAACAACAATAATACAAATGCAAAACAAGACCAAAAATACAATACCTCACAAACAATAGAAGACAGTGAGTACCGGTACACGCAGAAAGACCCAGTCTTTCGTTTAATTTTTCCTAAAAATTGTTAAGTCGAATTTCGTTTTGTTATTTTGGTGATTAATCTCTTGCTTAAGTTATGTAAAGCGAAAACTTCAAATAGAATTGTAATTGTTATAACTGCAAGTTGTTTTTGTTTAAATTAGCAGCCTGTAATTCATTAGTATGCTCTATATACTCATTAGTATGCTCTATTTTCTCATTAGTATGCTCTATATAGAGCATACTAATTGGGCTTTAAGACAAAGGAAAACAAAAGAATTCATTAGTATGTTCTATATAGAGCTTACTAATGAGTAGTTATTTTACCCCACAATTTCCCTGGGCTTCAAAGCCCCCGCCTCTTTACATAATTTAAGACAGTTTATGGGAAATAGAGCACACAAATACTGGGCACTGATTGGCTGAGTGGGTGTGACCATTTTCTAACATCCGATAGACGTTGTTTAAAAAAATCAATCCCAGACAAAAGGGAGGGCCGCGGCCCCTCGGTCCCTCCTCTAAATCCGCCCCTATTGGCCCACAGAATCAAGATCATTTAGAAAAATACACTACAATCATAGGAAGGATTACAAAATTAGGTCAGAAGGACTATAGCCACAAGGGCAATGATTTGTGTCCAGGTCTCTCACGCGGAGTCCCGCGGGCGCTAGGGTCCCCGGGAAAGCTGCAACCACGGCCGGGACCGCAGCGCGCGCTGGGTCGCGCGTGAGCCTGGGGGCTGGAGGTGTATATTTATTTATTGACTGGTTACACGAGGACCCGTAGGGTCTTGTTTTCTACCTTACAGAGCAGCTCTTTATGGTCCCAGGATTTTACAAACTCCTATACAATTAAAATTATAAGCAGCGCGAATTCGCGCGTGTACACGTACGGCTTTTGATTTTGTTTATGATAGTATTGGCTATCAAAGGTTTCCCCTCGAAAGTGTGGAGGTTTCTCGCCGCCCAAAGTTCATTGAGAGCGAGATTGAAAAGAAAACAGGTCAAAGCGTTCGACCTGGGATCCCGAGGAGAGGCCGTGTTTGAAAAAACTAAGGACGGCGAGAAACCTAGGGGTTGAGAATATAATTTGTTAATGAGAGTGAAAACCCACGACCAGACAGTAGGTGAAAGGGAACACTCACAGAAGGCGTGGGAAAAGGTTTCTATTTGTCCGCACATAGCACAGCGATCGCTCGCTTGGAGCCGTTGCCCGACAAAAGTGAGGGCGGCGGCCCCCTAGGCCCCTCCTTTAAATCCGCTCCTATTGACCCACAGAATAGATCATTTAGAAAAATACACTACTTCTCATAATTGGTTTTCTCTTCTTTTTTGCTTTTTGCTTGTGTCATTGGAATAAACAAGGCTGTAAGTGTTATCCAACGCACACATCACTTATCTTATAAAATAACTAACTTGGATAGTACGACGTTATAATGATAAAAACGACGACTGTTAGTCTAATTTCGCAGTGCTTAAATGAAATTACTGTTTGGCACTGTCTGGTTCCAACCTGTCGCACTTTGTTCCAGCGCGGTGGGCATAGAGTTGTGGGACGGAATGCACTGAAGAAGGAGCGCGTAATTTGCATCCTTTTCTCGACTTCCCCTTGATCCTGATTTCCTGCTCTTCGCGAGGCAGTGTTTAGCACAAGAAAGTGAATGATCAGTATAACCAGTTACTATGCATCTGATTTTGTCCTGTAAACAAATTATTACAGTTCGATAAACTTTTTAACCGATACGACAGCTGCATTGATTTTGCCCCCTGGGCTTCCCACAATGATAATTGAATCTAATCGCTAACTGAGTGAAAGGAATACATAAATTTCAATGGTCATTATGGGAAGCATAGAGGACAAAATCAATATGGCTGCCGTATCGGTAAAAAAAGTCTATTAATATAGCATACTGTTCTTTTTTTCTTTTGGATACGGGCTACTTATCGACAAACCAGGGGGTAAGTGTCTTTCTCCTTTTACACAACGCAAAATTTATTAATCTGATTTCAACTGTGTACATGTACGTTCTTGGCTGACCTGATCTGTGTATTTAATCTACTCCAAATTTGTGTGTAGCATACAAAACCGTAAATATCAGTGGAAATAATACTTATGACGAGTGGGCTTTTTAAGCATGAATCGCCTTTCTAGTCAAATTATAAACATTTCAATGCTAAGTCATTTTCTCTTTTCCTTTTCCGTATGGACTTTACAAACAATTCAGATGGCAAGTGTCTCCACTTTCATTTATCTAACACGTTGGATTTAATTTAATTCGTTCATAACTGTCGCACTTCCATAATAGATACATTAAATGGCAAGTTTATAAAGACAAAAAAGAAATTATTAATGAACATGCCGTGTAATTTTCTAACTCCTCCCAAAGGCAATGAAACAAATTAAAGTTAAGCCAAAGTAAAAGGAAAAAGGTCAGCAGAAGTAGAGTTTTCAGTATGGTATTTTGCTTGGTTTTCAAGCAAAAAAACATCCGCTTTTATAATCAAAGTGGTTATTAGACATATTATTCTTACTAATTTATTTTCTCTTTGTCTTTTCCATGTGGATATAACAGAGTGTAAGTGTCTCTTCACTTTCATTTAATACACTTTTGTTTCAATAGCACCTCTGTTATTGTTGCTTGTCAGATTTTTGTTCATTGAATTACAACCCCCTTCCTGGTTTTCCATTGGGCACTTGATCTTGAAGTGCTCTTAATAAGTACATAAGGTGAACGTGTGCCCTTCCACATTTAAGTGGCCGATACGTAGTTACGCAAAAAAATTAACGTGCCGAAGTGCGTCCTCGAGTAGGGTTAAAACCCTATTCAATCTAAAATCAACGTATACTAATCTATTTACTTTTATTAGTGTTAGTCGACCAAATACAACAACAACAAGCTTTATTTACATGACTATAAATCGTAACAGTATTGTGAAAGCGTAAGATTATATAGAAAGGTAACAAACAAACAAAAATAATTGTAACAAACAGATTGCAATGAATCAAATTATACTAGTCTGAACTGATAACAATTTGCTTCGCTGATCAAAACAGGAAGAAATGAATTATAACAGCTTCATGTTCATAAAATAACCCTCGGAGTTCATCAATTTTATAATCAATTTATTCAGTGGTAACTCCTTGAAATTCGGCAATCGATTATACATTTTATTATAGAAATGGGAAAAGCGTTTCGTGCTATCGAAATGGCCGCGGTAAACATATATTGCTTCGCATTTAATTTTAGTCTGATTGCGTTTCAACTTTCATCTGGCGTTTTAGAGGACTCCGAACTTACCGTCAGATGAGATTATCTCAATTACATTTGAAGATGAGTGAACACACTTGATTCCGAGTTCCGAAAAATGCCCTTTTCGTCCATTTTAATTTACCGGTGATATTAGCATTTTGGTTCTTGTTTGACAACTACCTGCCGAAACCATCTGCTTCAACATTCTGGACTCCCGACGAACCTTTCGGTCGATGCCGTGTCATTCTTTGAAATTTTACGTCGACAAAATAAATGTGTTTTTTAATTCCGCTCCTACCCAAAATCCACACGAAAACTGACGATGGGAACCAGCTTTTCAAGTTCACAAAAAATCACGGCCATTTGTCAAAGGAAGATGAGTTGCCTATAAAGTGCAGATTGGAGAAATTGGAAACTGAAGAGTGTGTAAAATAAGAGCGGGAATGAATTTTGAACAGTACCAGTGGTGCTATATGTTAGTATGAACACCTTTGTTTCCGACAAAAATCAAAGTACACTTCAAACGCACTTAGCCCCAAGTCTGCTTGTTAATTAATCATTAAGTTTTGCCCCTCCTCAAAACTGTGTAACAATTAAAGTGTCTATGAAATGAATTTTTTTTTCGTTTTTCTGTAGTTCATTATGTCCAAATAACTGAAATAATAATCATTTGCAGAGGAAAGTAAAGAAAATGCGATTTTTCCCCGCCAAAGATTCGCCTTCTCAGTTCAAAAGTGGCTCCTACTTTTGGGGAGACTGGGCCGAGTGACGTAAATAGTATGACACAGGGTTTTGTTTACACCAAAAGCTCCCTTGAATCCTTGTGTTTGGCGGCTGATATAGCTTCAGTTTCTTTGCCGAAAAAATGTCAGACAGCGATGATTTCGATTCCCCATCGTCGGCTGATGATAACAGCGATGTTTCAGATCAATCTGATTCGAGCGAAATGATTGTCTCAGCACTTTGTCATACTATTTACGTCACAGTGTAATACGACACCGGTTGGCCGCGCGCAAATTGGAGCCACTTTTTAGCGCGGATAACCAAACTTTGGGACCATAAAAAAAGCGTTTCGCATTGTCTCTGACACAAAGAACCCTTTATTCCGAGGTCACAAAAGGTGAAACTTTCAATTTATGAAAAAAAAAATTCATTTCATAGGCACTTTAACAACTAATAGACAATTTAAAAGAACCCTTTTCACACCATACGAATTACATCGTAAACTCTGAATTTCCGAGAAATAATTAACCGAGCAGTTACCAAAACCAAGTAAAAATAAAACGGAATTTATACACTCGAACAATTCAGTTTGTAAGGTTTTTCCTCTTTTAAACAGACTATTCCTTTTGTAAGTTTTGTTTCTTTTTCATTCAATATATGCATTGTTTTAATTGACAAACAAAACTTAGTTATAGTACTTTAATTACATGATCTTTAAGAAAACCCATGAACTTCTTATTAACTGAACGCGAGGGCCTAACCTTATTGATGAGCATTAGCCAGCTATCGTGGCCGACCTGACCGGGAGAAGCAAGGGTCACATCAAACGAACGAAGGTCAATATTTGTCCGTGTATGGTCTAGAGAAGCTGAGATTTGTTTATATAGTGTAGCTGACAAATCGGTCGATCAAAGAAGTAGCTTATGGAAAACCGAAATTCCACCAATATTTCAGCTGGAATGAAAAACAAAAATGAAATTACCGTAATAAGAGCACAATAAGTAAAACACAAGTAACGATAAAACGAAGACAACAGTTGATCACTTACGACTACGATAACTGACTGATTAACTGACCGAAAAGACGCGTAGTGGGACAGCGAAAAGGAAATGAACAAAACCTAGAACTACAGCTGTACACTTAGTGCGACTGGCAAAAGTATGTAAACAAAGAAAAAACTGACATTTTCCACACAAAAAGGTTTAAAAGTCTTAACTTTATGCGTAAAACACTTACGAAACGCTAACGAAAAGGTATATATATATATATATATATATATATATATATATATATATATATATATATATATATATATATATATACGAAGAGGCGTTATAAAACATGTGTTTAGTTATTATGTGGCAAGCAATTAATACCCCAGTCTAAATGGAGTGTTCTGATTGGCTACTTTTTGGTCGGAATTTTAAAGTACAGACCATTACCATGGAAACGGTCCGTTGGCTATTTTTTTTCACTAGCTCTCGCAAAAACACGTGCGGAACTTTATTTTCCACAAATAAGCAAAGCTTGTTGGTTTGCCTGTTAAAGACGGCTGAATTTTACGTTCACTTTCGCGAACAACTGAAACCGTTTTTGTCAGAGAAGAATTCGAATAGTTTTTTAAGAGGCCACAAATTGCGATGGGAGATCTTGGAGGAAAGTAGGATTACATCGCCAACAGCTAGGTGTCTGCCATTCTTGACCCTAGTGACCCTTTTCTCCAAAATGCTGGCAAGATATTGCACTTGTCTCCATCTACTCCATGTCAGCAAATCATCCTTTCGAAACAGAGCATCTGAGATTCCGATCCTAGCAAAGGCAAATAAATGGGCGGGGCATCTTAAAATATCACTCAGGATACTTTCCACTTTACACATGACAGCAACCAGGCCCTTTTACTTTTTACGAGATTTCGACCACTTACTTTGAAATGAAAAATGAAAATCAGTACCGACTGATTTGAAAAGTGGCTGATAAAGTGTAAAGCGATCCACTGTAAGGTCAGATATCGACGTCTGTCCGGAAACCAAGCGTATCTAGCAGTCAAAGGCAGCTAACACGCTTTGAAAGGACTCTTAAATACAGCGGTCTTAATTTGATCGTTGGTAATTTCCTATTGCAAAGATCTGACAGGTATGTAATTAATTGACTCACAGTTTTCGACGCCCCTTGGCCACTCGCAAGCTGTCACGATATCCCAAGAACCGAGCAACTGACTTCTTCGGCGGATAGGTTCAGACGCTGACGTCATGCAAACATTTCGCGTCTGCTTTTTCTTCTTTTCTTCTGGTCACCGACTGGAATATTGCCCAGTGACACGTGGTCCTGAGGCCACACTTTTTCCCGCGTCAAGAGAAACTCAACTCCATTAACCATCTCTAGAAATTCTGGAAGGCTTCGTCAGAATTGAGAGTTAAAGATACAGACGCGGCGGCTCTATGTTTACGACGCGGCAGGAAGTAATTTGTAGCAGAAAAGGCTTGTTGTACATGCCTCGCATGTGCAACATGCAACATGTAATGTGCAAAGCAGAGAACGTGACGGTTTTGAGGTTTTGATGTTCTGCATAAAACGTGGGTACTAAGCCTTTAATTATTCAAGGAAGAAGGATCAAATGATCCAAACAATTGCGAATTAACAATTTAGTGTTTTTCATTTGAAAACTAAGGCATTTAGTTTAAAATCTAGAGTCAATTCAATAAAACTTTTTCAACCTCAGAAACAATGGCTACACTTGTTTGAAAGCAATTCGCCGGTACTGAACAAATCGATCGCGTTCTTCTACGTGAAGCTTATTTCATACTTCGCACTCGATGGCAAAAAAGTTGACGCGAACAAGCGAGTACTTGGCTTTATTTGGAGTGCGATGAATCTGGAGTGCGATGAATCTAGAGTGCGATGAATCTGAAGGGCTATTAATATTTATCTCTAAAATTTTAAGGGTAAAAAGTCGATTTTGCGTTGTTTTGTCAACATAAATGAGTCCTGTCTTTTTAATGAAACTTCTGTCTGATCGATATGCACACTTGTATTCGCTGTTTTTTTTTTTTTTTTTGTTCAGTTGGTGTACTCAAATATTCTTTTTTACGCAAATGTTGTTCTGCTAAAATATTCTTATAATTTAATCAGTTTACAAGTGATGCTTTCGCGTGAGCGGAACAGCATTGTAGTCACGAACTTTCAACAACCACGGCCGCGTCGTAGAACCATCGCATCCCGAATTTCTAAAACTACTTAGTGTTCTCACGATACATGGTTACCTGAATTCGCGTTTTCTTCCACAGTTCTACAACTGCTACCCATTGTGACAATGTTATTCGCAACGAAAGTGAAATTGGCTAACTCTCGTTTTTGTAGTAAATTACCGACTAACATGTTCTCTGTGCAGATGATAGACTAATCACTAAGTGACATCGATACCTCTCGTCGTTTCTCTTTTGACGGACGCAACGGACTTTGGTCATATGAGTGTTTTCTGAACTTTGTTTATTTGGACCTCTTTTAATGTCCTCCAGTTTTAGCGATATCAGTTTTTGTGGATTTTTCATCGATGCTAAAAATAGATTTAGCTATAGCGGTGCAGCTCTCTGGAACAGCCCACCCTGTAATCTTAGGGAGACAAAATCACTCATTGACAATCAATTTAAGAGAATAGTGAATCTTAATTTTATAAATTAGAGACACAGCATTTATGGAAAACAGGTTTAGTTAATGATTAATTAAATAAATGCCACGCGTTTATTTGTTTTCACTCAGATGCCACACGAGTAAAACATTTTAACAGAAAATTCGGGGTACGGGGTGGAATGTATGGAGTGCAGGATAAAAAAAAACAGAATCTTTAAATTAGTAAAACAAATTTCCACTGTGAGTCTGCGGGCTTGCTTACCAAAGATTTTATTCATTCTAATTGACAACTCCACCTTCAGCTAAAAAGGAAGCCATCGAAACATACTCAGACAGGAGCTTATTTAAGCTCCTGACTCAGAACCGTAACAAAAAAATCTGTAAACCGAAGGCATTTTTAAAACATCGCCATATCGCAGAAAGTAGCAAAAAAAAACTTCTTAAGGAAAATCTTTGTCGAGTGGCAGTGTGCAGCGATTAATTACAGTAAATTATAAAAAATAAAATTAATCAATTGCATCCTCCTTCGATAAATACAAAACGAAAACATTCACTCACGGCTAGCACTGTTCCGGTTATGTAAAATTTCATTTATCCCGTCTGGTCTAAGGAGAAGTGCTTTACTTAAAATAAACGAAAATGGCGCTTGCTGCCAAAAAAATGTTTGATTTTCGACTGAAGACACAGAAGTGTTGTTTTGTCAGTTGTGAAGTACCCTGCATGGCAGACACTAGAGCTAAGCGCAAGGATACAGGGAAGGGATTTGAGTGCGCGCGTTTAGCCCCACCTTTCTACACGTTATTTACGTTTGGTCCCCATGGTATGAAGATAAGTCTCTCCCCTCCTTTAAGCAACACCTCCCTACGCGCTCCTTACATTTCGTCCCGATAGTATGGAAACGAGGCTTTTCCCTATCTTTAAAATTAGCTCTTGTTTAGGTATTTTATTCATTTATATTTATATTTACTCTCTTACTGATTTGATTTGATATTTGTTCATCCCTTACCCCGCATTTTCGACACAGCCTTGTGATCGCCTGCTTCAAACAGGTTTCCATCTCAAGTCATTTCATTTCGGCTTTTCGCCTTTTCGCCTTTTTTTTTTTTTCTATTAGATTGTTTTTGATGAGCTTTTTTTTGTGGAAGCTTATGCCGGTTCCAGTGTTTGTTGTTTTATTGCAATTCTGTATTTTTCACGGGTAGTGGTCTATTTATCCCAGTTTAACATGTTTAAAAAGAGACAACTGTTGTTTTTATGAAGCTATGCAAATTTTCTTACTAGTTAGTTCAAGCACATCTTCTAATCATGACTGAGGTTTTCACAATTCGCTCCGATTTTATTTCGCAAAAAAGCGCTGTGAAAACAATATAAAAACATGTTAGTCGTGGAATTGTTCGATCGAAGACTCATTCATTTGGGTTTGATCATGATGGAATCTTCGGTTGTTATTTCTTCGAATCTTCGATGTTCTTTCTCTTCTGCTATTGTCCTTTGCCCTTTATCTCCCGCTGTATGTCATTGTTTGTTTGTTACGTAAAAATTGCACGGTAAACATTCTGAACATGTATTAGCTTTTTCAACAGTCTTTTTCACCGTTAGGCATTTTTTTTATTTCCTCCATAATCCACCGTGTTCTTCTTATTATTAGGGAGCTTACGCAACGACGACGGCAACGCCAAGGGAAACGTCGCCGTCGTGGTTCGGTAAGCTCCCTGTTTGTCGCTGTCGAGCCCGCAACATCACAAAACGGCTATTCTTTGAATTGGAATTAAGTGGCGCGAAAAAAAGGGCGTGGATTTTGGTAATTTATCTCCAGCTTGTTGATTCCTTTGTCAACAATCAGACCTGGATTGCTTGTCATCTTGTCATCTTGTCTTAAGATGCCTATGTAACCTCCCATCTGGCTTTGGAAAGTAGGTTGCCAAATAATTAACTTCAAACAAACTCATATAAAGAATGATTTTACTTAACTAGTGAAGCAAGGTGTGATGATTGTAGTACCACGCGGTTAATAATAAAAACGCCGTTTATTCCCGAGCGTTACATGTCCATTTCAGCTCCGATTCACAACGCGAACTAACCGAATAAATTACAACATACCGTACTTATATACATGCAAATAAGGAATCTCACGTGTGCATTAACATTTCATTCATTCCCTCGCTTCAACGTGCGCGTTAACACTCTGTACACTACATTCCCTCCTTCGAGTAAACGCATGCATGCCGGTACTGAATTTTACTAACAAGAAAGCAAAGTCTTTTAAGGCTGCAAAGCCCTAAACGTCCAAAACAAAGTCTTTGAAACGTCGAGTCCTTAGTTACATAACAAAGTCCTTAAATCGTGTAGGTCTCCGAACATGACGTGACGACCTACGAACAGTGGACCTCTGGCTCTTTGCAGCCACGATCTTTTTGTTCACTTTCCTTGTCCGCTTCTGCTCCTGGTAATCCTTGTCTTTGTACCTCCTCCGCGTCATCTGCATGAGCGCCTTCTCTCTCACCGTCATCTGCACAGCTGCTAGCACCCTCCTGGACATTGTACTTCTTAACAAATGCTGTATTACGCTTGAACTCGACTCCCGCGTCATTCTTGACTGTAACCTCACTTCCTGTCTTCTGGACAACTTTGAAAGGGCTAGGACAGAAATTGCTTGACAACTTGTTCGACTTCTCCACCCTCAGCAGTACTTCATCACCCACTTTTATCAGCTTGGTCACAGCGCCTCTCCTTTCGTCTGCATATGCCTTCCCTTTCAACTTACTCGACCAGTCCTTATCACGGATTTCTTCTCTTGAGACATCGACAGTCTCTCTTGTCAATTCCGGCAGCTTGGATCTCATTTCCCGTCCAAACATTAAGGAAAAAGGTGTGGCCCCTGTAGTAACCTGTGGGGAAAATCTGTACGCTGTAAGCCACGTAACCAATTCGGAACGCCAATTCTTCTTTTCCACATTCGCGATCTGGAGACACTTGAGCAGAGAGCGATTCTGACGTTCAACCTCGCCGTTGGCTTGAGGCCATAGGGGCGTAGTCCTCCGATGCTCGACACCCTGCATTCGGAGAAACGTTTCGAACTCTTCCGACACAAACTGAGGACCATTATCTGTCCTTAAGAAGGAAGGCACACCAAATCGGGCAAACATGGGGTGGATGGCCTCAATAATCTTTGCACTCGTCGTGGACCTCAAAACAGCAACCTCCAAGAACCTACTGAAATAATCCACTACCACTAAGATACTTTCCCCCGTAGGCAGTGGTCCTAACAGATCCGCGCTAATATCTTGCCAAGGAGCAGTAGGAGGCAAAACAAGAGACATTGGCTCTGGGGGCCCAAACCCCCCCCCCCCCCCCCACCACTTGGCAACCATGACAAGCTTTACACAGTTTCTCCACATCGCTATCCATCTTTGGCCACCAGACCTTGCTACGTCGTTGCTACGTAATCTAGCCTTCGTCTTAACTATGCCCTGGTGACCCTCATGGGCAATCTTAAGGACTCGGTCGCGCAGGATCTTGGGAATGACTATCCTCGTACCACGGAGTAAGAGTTCTCCGTAAACGCATAGCTCATCCTTGACATGCAGATAAGAAGCAACGGCAGTGCAATGGCTCCAGTTCCCAGACCTCATGCACCCTTTTACCGTGCTCAGTTCCTCATCATCATAAGAGGCTTGCTCTATCTCTTTGGCTGAAAGTGCAACTAGTACACTGTTCTCCACGATCGCTCTGACCCAGTCAAATTCTTCGCCTATATCCAGGTGCTTGTCGGAATTCAACCTTGACAATGCATCAGCGATATTTGCCTTTCCCGACGGTAAACAACCTTGAAGTCGTACGACTGCAGGTGTAAAACCCATCTTTCTATTCGCGCACAGGGCTTTGAAGTGGCTGAATAAATGCGTTCCAGGGGCTTATGGTCCGTTTCCAACTCAAAGTGCTGTCCACATACATAGATGTTAAACCGCTCACACGCCCACACTAGCGCCAAGGCCTCCTTTTCTGTCTGACTGTACCGCCTTTCAACATCTGACAAGTTTCTCGACGCATACGCGATGACCCTCCACACATCTCCCTGTAACTGTGCGAGTACTGCGCCGAGACCAACTGGCGAAGCATCTGCGATAATTCTCGTCCTGCAACCGACTTTGTAGTACGCCAACGTATCTGCATGCGTGATCATTTGCTTTAACCTTTCAAAAGCAAATTGCTGTTCCGCCTCCCATACAAACTTAGCGGCTTTTCTTGTTAGCTCCTGTATAGGTCTCGCTACCGACGCTACATCCGGCATAAACTTCGCAGAGTACTGCACTAGGCCCATAAACGACCTGACCTCACTGGCGTCCTTTGGGGCTCTCGCGTCTCGGATAGCTGCAATCTTTTCCTCGCTCGGGTTGATACCATCACTAGTCAACTCGTGCCCGAAGAAAGTTAGTTTTGATAAACGTAACTCACACTTGTTGCCATTAAGCGTTAACCCGACCTGTCTTAGCCTGTCCAGCACCGCAAAAAGCCTCCTATCGTGCTCTTCCACACCGTTTCCATGAATAATCAAATCATCGCCTATATTCGCCACGCCCTCACAACCCCTCAGCACATCTCTAACTATCTGCTGGTACTTCTCTGGGGCAGATGTCACGCCGAACATCAGACGCTTATACCGATATAAGCCACGATGGGTCACAAACGTCGTAATATGTCGGCTGTCCTCGCTAAGAAGAATTTGGTGAAAACCCCACTTTAAATCAACCTTGCTGAAGACTGTGCTTCCATTTAAATCGTGCAAAAGTTCTTCTACGGTAGGAATTGGATGTCTCTCTCTGATAATCGCTTCGTTTGCACGTCGCATATCGACGCAAACCCTGACGTCACCATCACTCTTCGGGACAACCACTAAAGGAGAAATCCAGCCAGACGGACCTTCCGGCACCTTCTCAATAATGTCTGCTTGCAGGAGCTCGTCCAGCTTCTCGTCCACTTTCTCGCGCAGGCCAAACGGTATCCTACGTCCTGGCTGTGCAACAGGTTTCACGGATTCATCCACGTGGAGTTTCAGCTCATAATTTTTGAGAAGACCGATCCCGGTAAACAAACCTTGATATCTGCGACGAATATCATCTTCGGAATGTTGACATACCACACTGTTCGCTTGAAGGGGGTCAATATGCAACAAACCGAGTACCTCCGCAGTTTCTCGCCCCAACAGAGTGCGCCCGTCACCTTTAATAACCACAAAATCAGCTTGACAATCAGCGTTACTACTGGCCGACACAACACTCGCAGAGAACGTTCCAAGAGTCGGTAACGGTTCAGTACTTCCATAGGTAAACAACACCTTAGCCGCACGGCGAGATTCGCACTGGATTCCATTAGCTTTCAACCAATTCCAGGTTTGCTGGCCCATTAGGTTACACGTAGCTCCGGAGTCAATCAGTACGCTAGACAAGTCTACTCCCCCAACATTGAGAGTCACGACACCATTATCCGAACTCAAATGATCGCTGCTTTGGCCAACAGTGAATGCGAAGTCAGGACTTTGTCTAATTCCACCGGCCGACAACCTCTCACCCCCCACGGAGTTTGCTTCGTTGCCCACATCATCGCGTCCGCCACGATTTCGCCTCTGCCGGTCCTGCTGCTCTTTCCTTTTTCAAACTTTCTTCCTCCATTCCGGTGCCCCTGCGAACATCTAATTTGAAAATGTCCTATCTTTCCACACTTCCTACAGGCCTGATCACGCGCTGGGCAGCTTCTATCTCCGGCGAAGTGTCCTTCCCGGTTGCAACCATAACAAATCTTCGGCTTCTTGCCTCCTTTCGCGCCACCCACGTTCCTCGCGCCATTCGCTTCCTCACGCCACCCGAACTTTTCCCGCCAAAAGCGTTCACGTTATTTTGATTCGAATTCTGTTCCATTTCCTTTAACTGCCGACCAACGGCCTCCTGCGCCCTTGCAATCTTTAACAGACAATCCAGAGTTACCGAACCTTCCTGCTCCAGAAATTTGCGACGTAAATGGCTTGAGTAACACTTATCGATCACTTGGTCACGAATATAATCGTCCTCAAGTACTCCAAAATCGCAGCTCGCCGCCCGTTTTCGAAGCCTACAAACAAATTGGTCCACCGTCTCATCACCAGCTTGTGCGATCTGTCTGAACAAATGCCTTTCAAACGGCACATTTGACTTTGGAACGAAATATTCATCCAGTACCCTCATCGTCTCTTCGAAGGTAGCGCTTTCCTCCTCGTTGACAAGTGTAAAATATATTTCCTGGACATCGACACCCGCCGCGTGTAATAGGAGAGCTCTTTTCTGTGCGTCCACGGTCACCCCTTTTCCTGTCAAGTACAATCCAAACGAACGCTTCCATTTCTTCCACCTCTGACTAATACCATGCGGATCGCCCTTCGGATCAAACGAAACTAGCGAACCGACATCCACAGAAACCATCACGGACACGCCGCTCGATCCCGCATCGTTGCTTGTACCGCGTGATTCACCCGTAGCGCTGTATCCTGCCGGCATCTTTGCCCTTGAATCGTTGAATGATTTCGAATCCTCGTCGCCAATGTATTACCACGCGGTTAATAATAAAAACGCCGTTTATTCCCGAGCGTTACATGTCCATTTCAGCTCCGATTCACAACGCGAACTAACCGAATAAATTACAACATACCGTACTTATATACATGCAAATAAGGAATCTCACGTGTGCATTAACATTTCATTCATTCCCTCGCTTCAACGTGCGCGTTAACACTCTGTACACTACAATGATCATTGCCTACATTACACCAACACAGACCAAAGAAAGCAAACTATTTAGAGAGTATTACACCATATTCTATTTTACGGTAACCACTCCACCGATTGCATGAGACAGTATATTTCACTACAGATTTTCAAAAGTATATTCAAGATTTTTCAGGCTTTTGTGTGCACGGTTACTTGGCCCACTGACTTGTATTACTTCCTCATCTCATACGCGTCGGTATCAGGTTCCCGGCGAAGGTTTTCTTTTATTTTTCTTTATTTCATTGTTGAGCAATTTCCCAAAGCTCACAATAAAGTATTTTTATAAAAAAAAAAAATATATTGAAGAACTACCGTAAAGGCTCTAAGCCAATATTACCGTGCAAAACGGTTATAAAGACCAGATAATTAAGTTATGCTTGAAAACTCACAAAGTGTAAATACTGAACAACACTAGTAATGAAATTTATATTTATAAGAACATCAAAGTTGAAACAAAAAAAAAAACGTGCGAAATGACACCAAAAATACCAAAAGGGCAAGAACCAAAAACAAAAAAAAAAATGCGCAAATTATCTAACAAGCAAGAAATCGCGCAGTGAGAAAGTATATTTTCCATACATACCGTATTCAGATGAAAATGTAATTTTTAGAACGTACCGGGCCTGGGTGTTCTCGTGGTGACTGAAGAGAAAAACATGGCAGCCGATGTCGGCATTAGTGCGAAATGAGTCTTTATTAAGATGAAATAGTCGGTGCCCCGTAAATCTGAAAAGTTTGTTTGCACTGTTATTTGCAAAAAGCACCATATAATATTTACTTTATTGTTGTCTTAGGCCCGGTTCAAACGTCGATCTTCACATGTGCCGAACCTAATGCAAATGAGCAAGAACAATAGATTTTTCTCATTTGCATTAGGTTCGGCACATGTGAAGTTCGACGTTTGAACCGGACCTTATTTTTTTTCTTTTCATGTGGATTTCTTGGAATAAAACAGACTGTAAGTGTCCTTTCACGGACTGTTTTTAATTTTTTAACCTCATCAGTGTAACTTTGCACTGTAATTGTACATTAAATAGCATGATTATAAAAACAAATATAGTAAGTTAAACAATTTGCCTGAGAGGAGATTTAAATTTGGAAAAACCTAGCATTGAATGTTGCTCAGGTTTCTACATCCTTAACTTCCTTATTTATTTCAGTAAGTTGTAGCCGTATGTGCGTGCGTCAGTTTTATTAATTCCAATGGACCTAAAGAGGTTAATACAAATACATAGTCAACTACATTTAATCGTTACTCTTTTCTTAGCTTACGTATTTCCCGGACAATAACATCTGCCATACGTAATGCCGTTGGGCATACGAAAGGATCCTGCCATGAATTTATATAGCACATCGAAGCATGTTTTTTTTTTACCAACATACACCAGCCAAATGATAATTTAATTTAATGTATGATATAAAAATATTAAAACACTCTTTTGTTATTCTTTTTTCATATGGATTTCTTGGAACAAATTAGATGGTAAGGGTCCTTTCACACTGTGCATGCATGATAAGCTCTTGTTTGAACCAAGAAATTTAACCCTCGGACGTACAACTGGGGGGGGGGGGGGGGGGGGGGTGGGGGGTGCCACCCCTCTTAATGTCAGGAGCATCTATGAAGTTCGCTTGTACGTCCGAGGGTTAAGATGATTCAGTTATCACTGTAGCTTTGTACTTGTCAATTGCACCTTTCATTGATTGATTGCAGAGCGAGTACGTCAAAACCCTGAAATATATTTTAGATTATGACAGTTAGGGCTTGTGCCTTCCGCGGGTGAATCACTCTAATAGTTGAACGTCACTGAGAAATTGAATCACGGTTAGTGCACAAGCAATAGTTGTTGGAGCTGGAAAGTTCAGATGGATAAATAAAATAAGAAATAGACTAAAAGCAATAGTTCTTCCAATGATCGATATTCTTTTTTTTGTCTTTCATGTGGAATTACGGAAAAATTAGAATGTAAGTACCTCTAAAATTTCTGAGTAGTGTGCGGCGTTTCATTAATCAAGTAACGTAACGTCGTTATTATTGCGTAAGGTGCTTCTGTGTGTACGTCAACTAAGGACATTACTGCTTTGTGCTTATGAATGATCCCAAATTGGCAGATACCACGCAGCTCTTTACAACCTCTAATTTCATTGGACCTGTATATCATGCAGCTCTATTGTTTTTAGGTCTAGGGTCTATTGTTAGCCATTGTTGTGTTGTTTGTTCTATTTTTTTCTCAGCAAATCAGAGAAGACCTTGTAAGAGCTGCGTACTGCCCCCAAATTGGTTTGCATGTCATAATGTAACCTATTCAAAAAAGATCCCGTATCATCTTGCACAATGCCGCATAGTATTACAACATCATGTCGCGTCAAGCTGATTAAACAGGTGGAACATGTCGAAAGAAGGAGCGGTCAAATACTCGCAATAAGGCGTGACAATGAAAATATGTAAAATACAAAGCCGCGCACGATCAAATGTGAATCAATACGATGACAGAAATGTAGACAAATATAGTAAGATAGAAAATTTGCTGAAACTATATAACTTTTTCCTTGCCATCTAATTATTAATATTTTTAAAATTCTATTTTGTTTTATTCTTGTTTAGTTTTATTTCAATTGAACAAAACAAAAACCCGTTAAAAAGAAATTGATAAAATGCAAGCATTAAAAAAAGAGAAAAAGGATTCAACAATCGGGGAAAAGAAAAAATATGGTCACTCAATGATTAAACTGCTGACGTTTAGACTGTTTTCGCAAAATCTTTTCGTAAAAAATGTGAACGTCATGTTCAATATCTGTAGTGTAAGTAGTATTTGAAACAAGGACAGCGTAATAAAAACAATTATTAGTCGACATAGCATTTAAGAGTGCAAATACGCATCAAAACGAGTGCAAATATGACACGTTAATTTTTACTACACTCCTCTGACCGTGTGCTAGGAAAAACACTTTCAAAAACTTAGATTTAGGAGAAAATAACTGTCGTATAATAAACAATTTATTCAGCGAAAAGTTGTGTAGTACGGCTGGATATTTTTAGCCGTCATTTTTTAAAAACTGACGAGTAAAAATATTCTGCCGTATTACAGAACTTCACGCTGAATAACCTCTGTATATTCATTTAGTGATATGATTTGGCAGTTTGGTCATATATAAGAACCGTACATGATAATAAAGAACAAAGAAATGTTTTTGTTCGATTTTTATGTTCCACCAACGCTGAAAAGAGCAGTTAAAGCTTAAAATGGCCGGTATCTTACTCATTTTGTTCCCTTTCTCGGCTTTTCACTTTCCGTATTCTTACCTTTTGAATCAGTTGCTCATGCTCCTGTCCGCCATGTCTGCCTTCTTGTAGCGAATCAGTATCCCGTATTACATGTGGGCGGAATAGTGTTGCAAGCTTGTGCGACCGTATTATATACATACATACTTTATTATCTTTCCCCACAAAATCCCTATAAATGGTGCATATTTTAAGTTAATGCGTGCCGGATAATTTGAGTAAAATAGGACTTGATACAACATCCACGCAACATCAGTAAACATGTCGCAACATGGCGGTCAGTTTAGTGTTACATTAAACTAGCTTGAAATCAGCGTTGCGTCTGATTGAATGAAGGCTTTTCTGTAACTTCTTTTCTTAGCGTGCTTACCATTTGTCATAGTTTCCGAATTGACTAGTTTGGCCGACCAGTTTTGACAAATAATGGCACAATATTTACAAATTGATCAGTTCGGCCGGCCAGTTCTGACAAAATGGTAAGCGCCCTTAGTTTCACTAGCATGGCCGCCATGCCCAGGGATTGACTGCTAACAATCAATGTACGGCTGACTGCTGAAATGTCTTTTGCTCTCGTATAAGGGTGCATTTCAAACAGCAATGCAACAAGTCATTTAGAATTGAATTATTCTTTTAAAACTGCTGTTTATTCTGTGAATTGAACGGAAGAAATATTAAAATTCTATCGTATTAAGGAGTATGGAGTTGTCTATTCGAAGTCGATCGGTCTCCCAATAAGAGCCGAGTCCTTTCCCCGGTGCCTAACCTAAGGACACGCGGCACTACGTGGCACTTGTGCTCCTATCAGGTATAATTAACACTGGCGGTCCACGGTGATGGAACAGGCGAGAAAAAAACAATCCTCCCGCCCAGGCTTGTGATTATGGGCTGGGTTAGCAACTTGACATATAAAAATAAAACCCGTCGCTGAAGAAACAATCAACGGAAACCTGAAGAGATCAAGCTAAGAAGCCTTAAAGTCTTAAAAGGGCAACCAGGAGCTAAGACAGCAGTGCCACTAATACCCAATCCGAGCAGCAGCATCATGATATTAAAACCGGTCAGAACATTTCTGTTTCGGATTCTGTCACTGGTTGCACTACAAACTTGATTAATATTGCAACGAAGAATGCACGAAAAATGTGTAAGCCAAGGCGTACTTCGCGTGTGGATGAGTAAGGTGATGAGTTACAATATTAATGTACTGGGACAGAGAAGCCATATCATACTTTAGACAAACTGATGGACAGCATCGCGAGAAAGTTGCCCTTGTGATGGACACTTAATCCAGGGATAGTTTATTGTAATAATTAATGAAGTGCCAACCTGTAAACTCACGCATCTGAGTAGCGCAAAGTTTTATTCCAAGTTTGCCTTGACCAACATTTCACAGTGAAGGTTTTCCAGAGGGGTCTCTGTTCTCATATATTCTTAAAATATATAGTTAGCCTTAGCCTAACAGCGGCGCCTGTTACGATCACGTAAATGCAGATAAACAACAACAGTTTAATGCTCACTTCAAAACGACCGCATGGTCAAAGTTACACGAGTCTTCAAGGTCACGTGTCTAAACGTGTACCGGAAATACTATAACAATTGTACCGGAAATAGAATAGTCAATATCATAACATCTTCCCTTTTGTAAAAACGAGATGTTGTCTCAAAGGCATTTAAACAAAACAGTTCCTTACTTAATAAACAGTCTCCTTAAGAACAGTTCCTTATTTAATAACCAGTCTCCTTGAGAACAGTTCCTTATTTAATAAACAGTCTCCTTGAGAACAGTTCCTAAGGTGTGTAATCCTGAAAGCGGACTGGTGGCTTAACCGTACGGCCACTCCTTGTAACAGTAGGGTAGGATGGCAGTTTGAAATGTTCGGCTGCCGACTTAACAACTGGAGCAGGAGTAGATCCTTGAGAATTGAACTGAGGCGGCACTTGTACAATGTCTGTCTCTTTTTGCTGTTGCTGAAATGCCGGCAGGGATTCAGTGGGCGGAACTGATATCAGCTGTCTACGATTTCGACGATAGGTGCGATTACCAGAGACAACCACATAGGACGAGGACCCATCATTTTCTTGCAAACAGCTTCAGTCCAAGTAGACTCGTTTGGTTTCTTCATTCTGACTGTTTGTCCAGGTTGTAACTCAGGTAATGCTTTACCTTTCAGGTTGTAGTAGAAAGCCTGTTTTTGTCTAGAGTTAATCAGCTTCTGCTGTACATCCTGTGTCGGGGGTGTTTCAGGCTCTAGCAGTTTCTTTGTCAGTGGTAGCAAGTTGCGTGTTCGTCTGCTAAACAGCCTTTGTGCTGGGGAGGAGCTAATTTCTGTCGGTGTGTTTCGATAGTCTAGAAGAGCAAGGTATGGATCAAACTTTCCACGTGCTGCCTTCTCCATAATGTTTTTACAGATTTTTACTGCACTCTCAACCTTTCCATTGCTCTGGGGATTACGTGGAGATGAGGTAATATGTTGAAAGTGCCAGTCCCTTGCAAACTTTGCAAACTCGGTGGAAGCATACTGGGGACCATTGTCAGAAATGACTATCTCCGGTATTCCATGACGACTAAACTGCATTTTCAACTTGCCAATAACAGTTCTGGAATCTGCTATCTCCAGCTTATCGACCTCAAAGAAAGACGAGTAATAATCAACAGTAATCAAATACTGGCGTCCATCGAACTGGAACAGATCTGTGCCAACTTTTTGCCAAGGCCTTGATGGAATTTCATGAGACATTAATGGCTCTCGAGGCTGCTCTGGCTTGTGTGAGTTGCAAATATCACACTTGAGAATGAAATCTTTCAATTCAGCGTTCATACGGGGCCAGTAGAAAACTTCTCTAGCTCGGCGAAGACATCCCTCAATGCCAAGATGGGACGAATGAACCTGTTCCATCATCTGCTTTCTAAGCTTTGCAGGTACAATGAGACGCTCGCCCTTGAACAGCAAACCATTCTGGGTTGTAATTTCTTCACGAAAGGGGAAATACGACTTGACCTCTGCTTGAACTTCTGCTTGGGTACTAGGCCAGCCATTCAGGACCGCAGTCATAAGGATCTGAAGGTCGCTATCAGAGGCGGTGCCTTCTTTGAAATCCTTCAGTCGAGCTTCAGAGATGGGGAGATCCTCCACTAGTACTATTTCCTCAAGCTCGTTACAATACTCGGTCTGGTTGGGGTTTTCATCCAGGTAGGCATGGGACAGTGGATCAGACATAACCATCTTGGCACCCTTTTGGTACTTTACATCAAGGTTGTATCGCTGAAGGCGCAACAGCATCCGCTGAAGGCGCTTGGGTGCAGAGCCAAGATCCTTCTTGCAAATAGCTTCCAGAGGCTGATGATCCGTTTTAACGTGAACTACGTCTCGACCAATAGATAGGTATCAAACCTCTCACATGCGAAAACTACAGAGAGAAGTTCCTTTTCAATCTGCGCATACTGAACCTCAGCTGGGGTGAGAGCTCTTGAAGCAAATGCAATTGGCTGACCCTCCTGTAGTAGGGAGGCGCCAAGTCCTGTGAGCGAGGCATCACTTTTGATAGTAACTTCCTTGGTTATATCATAGAACTTCAACACTGGTTCTTCACAAACAAGACTCTTGATTTTCTGAACAGCTTCATCATGAACAGGAAGCCAACACCACTCAGCATCTTTGAGCTCCAAACGACGTAATGGGTCAGACACACTGGATAAGTGTGGTAAGAACTTTGCCAGGTAGGTAACCATGCCAAGAAATCTCTTCAGTGATGTGACATCTGTCGGGGTAGGCATGTCCCGTATGGCGCGTACTTTGTTTGGGTCAGTGACAATGCCATCGGCAGTAAGTAGGTGGCCCATGAATGGTACTTCAGACAGGCGTAGCTTAACCTTCTGAAGGTTAAGAGTCAGATTTAACTCACGGCATCTTTGAAGGAATGCTGTTAAATTTTGGTCATGGTCCTTGACTGCTTCATTCACTGTGTCTCCAAATCCACAAACTAGGAAGTCATCAGCGATAACCTCCACTCCTCTAAGACCTTCTATGGCTTCATTCATCTTTCGTTGCCACACTTCAGGCGCGGAGCTAATGCCAAAGGGCATTCTCAGCCAACGAAAACGCCCGAATGGTGTGTTAAATGTAGTGAAATAGCTGGAGGTCTCTGTCAATTTGACCTGCCAGAAACCACTCTTGGCATCAAGAACACTGAAAACCTTTGCCTTTGTGAGTCGAGAAGCAACATCTTCTACAGTGGGTAGCTATAGAGGGTAGTGTGAGCGCTTAATGGCAGTGTTCAAATCTTTCGGGTCCAGGCAAATTCGAACGGATCCATCCTTTTTGGGCACTGCTAAAACACTGGACACCCAGTCCGTTGGCTCAGTTACAGGAGTGATTATCTTGTCTGCAACCATCTTGTCTAGTTCAATCTTCATTGCCTCCTTCTTTGGCACAGGCACTTTACGTGGTGGGTGTACTACAGGTTGCGCATCCTTATCCAGCTGAATACAGTACTCTCCAGGTAAACATCCAATACCTTGAAACACATCAGAAAACGGACTAAGCACAGGATCCTTTATGACATTCTCAGATACTTCTTGCTGAAGGGGTGCAGCTACATGATTGACCGGTGTGTAAACATCAGAGACCATAATTTTAACGAGACCCAAACCTTGGGACGACTTCAAACCCAACAGAGGTGTAACGTTTTGGTCAACAACAATAAAGTTTAGTTCATGCTTGCTGCCATTATGCTCTACTTTTAACCTTGTAAAACCCAGTGCCTTTCGCTTTGACTGATCGTGCATTACAAGAGTGATGTCCTTAGGAACAATACTTGCTTTGCTCACATCATTTGTAGCCCTGATGTAATCCTGTAATGGCAAGATGTTCGCTGTGGAACCAGTATCAATCTGAAATGTTATTAAAGCTGAATCATTCACATTGAGTGAAACAAGGGCTTGATCTTTACCGACTATAGTGTTGATGTAGAAGACTTCTTCAACCATGTTGACTTTCTCGTGTCCAGGCTTGCTCCGACACTTGACTGCGAAATGACCTTCTTTTCCGCACTTCTTGCATTTCTGACCAGAGGCCGGACACAATTTTCTCTCCAGTGGATGATTACCACCACAAAACAAACACTCTTTAAATGTAGGAAGTCCCTTGCTGTGCGACGGATTGCGAGTCGGTGTTTTTCCGCGCTTGCCTTTTCCTTGAAACTTCGACTTGTGGTGTATTGCGTTGATATCTTCGTGAATTTCTCCTGAAATCTCCGTAGCTCGCGAGTGAGTGACTTGACTTGCCTTGATAGTTTCGATGGCTTTATCCAGGTCAAGGTCTCGCTTTCCAAGAAGCTTTTCACGAACTTTGTCGTCTTTGACACCGAGAATCAGTCGATCACGAACCAGAGATTCACGAAGCGTGCCAAAACCACATGACTCCGATAATTTCATCAACGCGGTGATATAGCTATCCAGAGGCTCGTTCCACTGAAAAGTTTCATACATATCCATGCCTTCCTTTCCAATGACATTTAACAATGATGCCACTCGAACATCCTGTGATTTCTTATGAATGCCAGCCGCAATCTCGTAGAACTTCCATTCTCGACGGAACGACTTCTAATTCTCTCCTTGGTGTAAGCGATCCGATAAATTCAACGGGGAGGGAACTTTAGCGGTTGTAGTGACAGCAGCCATGACACTTGTCAGTGATGCAACGAACCGAACGCAAACTATAGACTTAACCTTCTACCAATTGCGAACGAAGCGCTAAAACTTGAAAATTTCGAAGCAGCAATATGAACATCAACAGCTAGAGTTCAAACGCAGTTACTTAAAGACAAAACATTAATGAGAAATCTGCTGTACAATATTTACCGATAAAGCAAGTCAGGAATTATAATTCATTTTAAGATTGCTACTCCAGCACGCAAAGTGTGCAAGTGTGCTGTAGCCAGCCGCGCTTTTTGCAATTTTTATTATTGCCGAATTCGAAGTTTGTACATCGGATTCTTTTTACTGAAGTGTCTCTTTGTTTTTGTTTTTGTTTTTTCAACAAAAGAACACTATCTTTATACGGACTCGCTACACTGCAGTAAGCGGTCATATTTGTTATGAAAATAGAAAAATACGAGGTAAACAACAATTTTACCTATTCTAAATTTTCACTAAAGCAGAATCCCTTTACCCACTTCCCCCTGAGCGGTTGAAGTAAACTGACATGTTTCAACTTATTTGAGAATATAGCTGCTGTATACGAGCGGAGCGATTGCATCAGCTGGAAATTATACAGCACTGGTATCCCGGATGTTGCGAATCCCTAAAACTTGAATTGGACGAAGTTAGCCTTCAGGAGCTTTTTCCTAGAAAAATCACTTCTACGTGGTAAGATTTCGTCTGCAGTGCTTTACTATTGATTGAAAGGAAGTGAAACGTTATCAGAGAATGTTTTAACTTTTATTATAACAACACGGCGCATGGAAACTGATTTCAATCTGATTTGGAACTGAAAACATGCGCGAACCGCGAAAAGTTTAGACGTAAGAAAAAATGCTCTCACTCCTAAAAGAAGACAATACTTGCGACATAACTCAGTCAGTAGGTTCTTGTTTTTTTTTTCCTTTCAAAACGAAGTTAGAATCGAAAATAAAATACCTTTTAGCAGTTTGCGAGACTTTCGAACCCAGTTTTGAAGTCCAAAACTCTACCAAATCAATTAAACCTATTTTTTTAAAGGCATGTTGGATCTGTATCAGTGTTCTGTATGTGTA
>JAJGOT010000571.1:65000-365000 GCA_022457155.1 Cladopsammia gracilis | reverse complement strand
TCGAAACCCCGCTATTTCAAACTTTTTTTCATTTCCCCTGGGACTTCGAAATAGCGCGGTTCGACTGTATATCATTTTAATTTAAACAATGCAATTTTGGTATCATCAAACTAGGTAGCAAAAAGAGCTCCGTTTATAATAAACACTTAATAATGACTGATCCCTCGGGAAGCAGTGATTTTTGTTTCCTGAGAATCTCGATGTTTCCCGAAGCAAAGATTCGAGGAGATTCGAGGGAAACAAAATTCACTGTTTTCCGAGGGATCAGTCATTAAGTGATTTGTTATATAGCAACACAAAAAACACAACACAACACAGTTTGAAAAACGCTGAATAAATTGCTATTCCCAGCGGTCTCACTTAAGCGTATATAAGGAGAATCCATTCTACATACGCTCTCCTTTCTCGCACGTCCGTGTCGCGTACGTTTATATGGCTCACGCTCCAAAATCACAGTTCAAGTTCAACGACCTCGCCAAGAACGAGAAGCCGTCGTTGCAGCCCAAGTTGTACTTCATTAGCCCCAACAGTTTCCAGCTGTCGCTCCAAGACGTGTACCACCTCGCCACCTGTAGAGTAAATTGAGGTATTCCGCTCCGTCTTTATCTTCCGTTTTTGCTTTAGCACTCCCAGTCGTGCTTCGGTTCTCGTTTCTCCCTATGTCGTTTCGTTTTTCGTATCATTATTTGCCGTTCCGTAGCCTCGGCCCAGTTTGTTTTCCCCCTTGGGGTTTTCATTTGCTTTCCACGCGGCCGCTTCGCTCGCCCTTTAGTTTTTTTATTGTCATGCCGTGGCTTTTGCCATGTTTACCCCTATTTGCATTTCGTTCGTTTTGCCCGTTGTTTTGGAGTTTTTACTGCTTCTTCCAAGCTTATTTTTACCTTTTCGCGTTAACTTGTTTTCGTTGTTCGCTATTTATTTCACAAGTCCTTGCTAGCACGCCCCTTGCTCTTTCACAAATTTCTGTATTGTCCCATGGGTCCTCCCTTTGTCATAGTGCCCTCGCATTTTCCTCCCTTCTTTGGGGGCGGTGGGGGGGGGGGGGGGGGGTTCCATTTCCCTTGGGTTGGCTCCTTAGTTTTTTCACGTCACTTAGGTTCGTTTTATAATGGCGGTGCCTGGAGGGGTTAAAACGCCCTCTCGGATTACCGGGCGCCAGGGCCGCCATTGCCCGGGTTTACTCTTAGTTTTAGAGGTTTTGTTAAAGTTTTAAGATCCCTTTCCCTCCCGGGGTTATTAACACGATTTTACCTTTATCCCCACACCCGTAGTTTCTGTCTTTGTTTGAGTTTTTGCCCGGTATTTGACATTTAGTTCCACAGTTTTGGCCCCGTTTTTGTTTTGTTGGTTAACAGTTTAGCCCCACGTGTGTTAGTATTTGCGGGTTAACAGTTTTGGTCCCACTTTGTTTTGTGGGTTAACAGCTTTGTCCCACATGATTTATATTTGCGGGTTAACAGTTTTGGTCCCGCTTTGTTTTGTGGGTTAACAGTTTAGTCCCACATGCTTTCATATTTGCGGGTTAACAGTTTTGGCCCCGTTTTATTTGATATTTTGAGGTTAACGTTCTAGTCCCGCTCCTTTTTCTCCTTTAACAGTTTAGTCCTGCGTGTTTTACGGGTTGCCTGTCTTTACCCCGTTTATTGCTTTGCAGGTTACCCGTTAAGTTTCACATATTTTACTTTGCTGATTTATTTATTTATTTTATTTATTTCTTCGCTTGCCCGTTCGGCCCCGCCTTCGGATACCTTTTTAGACCTACCTCTCCCCAGGGAGATGTCCTGGACAAACCCTTTTCTAGTTCAACTGCACAACAAGGACTCAAGTTATATCTCAAAGAGGCAGAATTGACGAAGGAGAGACATTGCACAGTTTGCGTTCTGGTTGCGCGGTCACCCTGGCTTTATCCGGAGCTCCGCTAGCGGACTTATGTCCCATGTCGGCTGGAAAGACGGCCAAACTGCACTTTATTATATGAAGTTCGCAGACGTTCATTGCCAGGGAACGTCTTCTCGGTTGCGTTCATCCGAAAATGTTGAGCCTACCTCTTCGTGTGCTCAATACACTTATCTTGACTCCCTTAAGAGCTTTATTTGCGTTTTCCCCTCTTCGCCTTCAGGTTTGAGTCTGGGTATCGGATGTTGTTTGAGTCTGGGTATCGGATGTTGTTTGAGTCTGGGTATCGGATGTTATTTCGGGTCGGAGTCTGGGATTGAGTATGGGTGGTCTGTCGGTTCTGTCCCTGTGATCTTGGTACCCCGCTGCTAAGACTGCTAAGGACGCCAGGTCTCCCATTCTCATTATATAAGTGCAAGTGAGACCGGTGAAAATAGTTTACTTATTATACGACAGTAATCTTCTCCTAAAACTAAGTTTTTGGAACTGTTTTTCTTAGCGCGCGGTCTGAAGAGTGTAATAACGTGTCTTATAATTCACAAATTGATACACTGCCCAAATATGGTAAAAAAGTTGCCGATATACGCTATATCTTCATGACGTATATCCAACGATGGCCGTAAATTTCGCATTTTGACAAGAGAAGGCAAAAATGACGGACCGGCCTCGATATTTTTTCTTCAAACTGTGCTTAATGTTATCAATGTGTTGAATTATAAGACTGTTATTGCGCGAAAGTGCGCGTGATATCGCCTAATTCTTAGCCAACGAGGCCGTAGGCCGAGTAGGCTAAAATTAGGCGATATCACTATTGCACTCGTTTTGATGCGTATTTGCACTCTAGAATGCTATGTCGAATAATAACAACATTTATTATGTAAACGACACATGTTGACGTGACACTCAGTATGTAATTGACCGGGATGAAAATCTGAAAAGACTGTACAGCTTTTGACTTTTATTAACAGAGTTTGTTAATCTTAGCGAAGAAAAAGTCCAGTCAGTATTTGTGTATAGATTAGCTCATTTTGCGCGAAACAGACATTTATCTTTTTGTGTGTCGCATTTCTTTTTTCACCAAATTATTCTCGTTCTACAGTTAGAGTGAGTTCACAAAACCGTGAGACAAAATTCATCAGTCATTGTTCATAGTCAAAACGTAACAAAATAAAGCAATGAAATTAGTGTCTAATAGTATCTGTTTGTCTAATTTATATATTTCACGGGTAACTTATCATAAGTAACTTAAATTGTACTGTTGTCTTTTTCACACATGAACGTCTGGGGACAACCAAGGTTGTAAGTTGACTTTCACTCTCATTCAATACTCTAATACACTAGACCCCACTATCTCGAACTATTAAGCGAAACAGAAAATTGTATGAAATAGTGGATCGGAGGCACGAGAAACCGAGAGTAGTGTAACATTTTGTGGCAAAATTGAATGCCGAAGACACCAACCAATCGGTGTTCGCAATGTCTGCTCTATACAAAATATTGGCTAACCATACTTTTCATCGCTAAAAAGTATTTCTTTGCTCTCATTTAGCTAACAAGTTTCCCAACATAGGTTACTCTTGTAGACAATTCAATTACTTTCATTAATTAATTAAAATTAAAATTCTGTTAAACCCCACGCTTTAATTTTGTTCTTGTTAACGTCTGAAAATGAAAATACTATAGCTTCGTGCGCTTGGTTTAACACAGTGAGATATTATTTGTCACTTTCGCGATGTCATTCCGGTGTACCTTCATTTGCCGAAGAATTTCGAATAACGCTTCTCTGATTTGTACAGTAACAAGAGAAAATGATATTTTTTCTCTTGATAGTAATTAGTCGGACACCTCATCTTTATTCAATGTTTGAATATAGTTATGTCAAACGAGAACCTCGCATATTCATTGCTTTTAGCGAGCAGAACAGAACAGCTTTACAGCAAAACTCCTGCGAAAACGACAGTGCAGCGATTGCTTCCAGTACTTTTAAACCGTTTCAACCAAGGTCATAGCTGATTGAAAACGTTCATCAACCAAACGAACCAAAAATGTTTTTTTTTTCTTTTCATAGAACACGACAAAAAAAAAAAAAACGAAAACTGTTAATTCTAATTGAACACGACATTCGTTTCCTGTTATCATCGGATAAACCACAGGTACACCATCGTTTGAGTGTTGTGTTACCACAGGGAGCCCACACAAACTGTGTGACCGTTGTTCGTATTTTTAAATTAAGAGGAAATGTATGGGAATATCGAAAAGGTTCACTTATCGTAATATACTGCGATGAATATTTTCATACAAGATCAAACTAAACGTATTTTTACCTGAAATGTTGTGTGGTGTCATTCTTGTAGCTGAAAACGGCGAATTTTAGCGATTTGAAGGGTTTTGCATCGGACGTTTACCTGAGCGTATAGTAGAGAGACAAGGGAGGAAAGCTCGATTTTGGACCTCTCCAGCGCTGAGCCGATTTTCACCAAGAAATTCCCATCGCACGGCTTTCAAACCCCGCACCAGACAAGCTGAAACCCAGAGGTTTCTTCTCGTACCATTACATTTAAAATCCGTCCAAAACTCGAAGCGCTAGACCCCAAATAATATCGAGAAATTCAGCATTCGAAGCTCGAAAACACCGCGGCTGGTAAAATCTGTGCGGCCTCCAACAGTCACGCCGTTTGCTCCTTTTCTGATTGGATGATAACAAACAATGCCCTTTCATAAATTCGTCTAGCGGGAGGGGAAGCAGGGGCGAATAAGCAGCGACAAACTTTCTACTAACCAGACTGGGGTGAAGCGAATGGCGTCTTGCTGGGCTCATTCCATCACGCGCCATTCGCTTCACCCCGGGATAGTAAGTGTAAAGTTCGTTGCTGATTATTTGCCCTTGCTTCCCCTCCTGCTAGACGAATTTACGAAAGGGCATTGTTTGTTATCATCCAATCAGAAAAGGAGCAAACGGCGTGACTGTTGGAGGCCGCACAGATTTTACCAGCCGCGGTGTTTTCGAGCTTCGAATGCTGAATTTCTCGATATTATTTGGGGTCTAGCGCTTCGAGTTTTGGACAGATTTTAAATGTAATGGTACGAAAAGAAACCTCTGGGTTTCAGCTTGCCTGGTGCGGGGTTTGGAAGCCGTGCGATGGGAATTTCTTGGTGAAAATCGGCTCGGCGCTGGAGAGGTCCAAAATCGAGCTTTCCTCCCTTGTCTCTCTACTATACGCTCAGGTAAACGTCCGATGCAAAACCCTTCATATCGCTAAAATTCGCCGTTTTCAGCTACAAGAATGACACCACACAACATTTCAGGTAAAAATACGTTTAGTTTGATCTTGTATGTAAATATTCATCGCAGTATATTACGATAAGTGAACCTTTTCGATATTCCCATACATTTCCTCTAATTTAAAAATACGAACAACGGTCACACAGTTTGTGTGGGCCCCCTGTGGTGTTACGACATAAACCACAGGTACACCATCGATCGTTTAAATGGTGTGTTACTTCATGGATCTTGAGACGAACTACAGGCTTACTATGGCGGTTGAGATTTGTTCCACTAGCGCAGATTTTTCAGAGCCATCTTGATCTGTATGGTTCTATAAAGTTTATATTAAATCTTTATTGAGTCATGTAAGGTAGTTTTTGTCATTCCCGGCTGTGTAAGGCGTCTTTCTGAGAGATCGCTCTACAGTCTTCGGCCGAAGAGAGAAGAATAGAACAAGGCAGGCAGCATGGCCAGCGGCAGCCAAGTTAACCTTGTCATCAGAAGGGCTGCGTCTTCTCATCTGAGCTTCTGATATTTTGCCATGTCTTAACCGAGTTTGAGTTTGATCCCTCCAATTTCTACCGAGCGATGCTAAAGTGCTCTTAGTACTTTCCTCGACATGATATAAAGTGCTGAGCTCGAGGGCAAAAGAAATTCAAGTAATGTTTAAAAAACGAGCAGTAGTGTATTATCAGGTTTAAAAACTCGAGGCGAAGCCGAGAGTTTTCACACCTGATAATACACGTGTTGCGAGTTTTTTGAACGGCTTCAAAAACATTCTTTCCCTTCGGAATTAAAACAATTGCGCTTTTGTGCAAAGAGGAAATTAGCATACGAGAAAAACAAGTAGACTAGACTGATTAGCATACAACACATATGGAATTTCTGGCGTTTGAGTGGATACGAATTAGCCGGAAATGAAATATTTCTGCGGCACGAGAACAGTGGGGACTGGGGCTAGCCCAGTGGAATGAGTACGTGCATAAGGGAGGGCTATATAAGAGATGAATATCACGTGGGATATCATTCTAGGCCGAACACCTCAGTTTAGCTAACGTTATTTTTGAGTCACTGCGGTACGTTCTCTTGATCATGCAGGAGGCCGACGTTGTCAGAATTGTCGAGTCGTCAATTGCCCAAGTCTGCTAGTTTCCATGAAGTCCATGCTGGAAAATTATTTAACAGATCTCAAGCGTTCCCACGCGGACACTGCAGATTCCCATCTCAAAGAAATAAAAAAGCTCAAGTTTGACGTGCCGCATCGCTTTAAGAAGAAAGGAAACGACGACCAATACATGTTTAATCTTAAAGTCGGTGACGCCATTGAAGAAACTAAAGAAGCTTGTTCCTCCAAACAGCTCGACAAAGTCCACGCTTCCCTCAAGAAAGGAATATAGACGTAATGATCTTGCAGAGGATTCCGACGACGAGAAAAAGATCATTCGAGCAGAGGCAGAGCGCCGATCAAGGACAGGTCCAAGGTGTTGTCAATTCTATTTTTGTTTCTAGTAATCTAAGTGACACTTATGAAGATGAATTTTCAGATTCAAAAATCTTTCAGCTCCCGCAGTTGAAATAAAGTCACTGTCAAATTATGAGTTTACCTCAAGTGAATATTATATTCCTGAGGTTCGCGGTCATTTGGCTTTATGTTATGATGAATGGGTGAAATTAGGAGCTTCAGGGTTTATATTAAGCGTCGTGCACGACGGTTATAAAATCCCATTTGTGGCTCTCCCACCTCCCAAAGTTAGGTCCAACAATACTTCTGCACTTTAGGATAGTCATTTTGTTTCAGAGGGTATTTCCGTTTTGTTAAAACATAAGTGTATAGAGATTCTGGATCATCAGCCTGACATAGTTAACCCGCTATCCGTTTCAATGCAGCCTTCGATCGGGTAACAAGTGATTGATTCTCGGCTTGAGGCATGTCAATTAGTATGTCTTCTAATGGAGATTTAGATGTTTAAAGACATTTCCGTAGCCCTTCAAATTTTCTATCAAGGGTTTTATCTTTTCAAGTTCGATCTTAAGTCTGCGTATCACCATGTCTAAATTTTTCCAGAGCACCGGAAATATTTAGCTTTTTCCTGGGTTTTCGGTGACGGTGTAGTAAAATATTTTCAGTTTACAGTTTTACCTTTTGGCTTGTCATCCGCACCGTATTTATTCACCAAATTATTAAGGCCTATTTTGACTTCATGGAGGTGTAAAGGAATTCCCATGACTATTTTCCTTGACAATGGTTTAGGGGGTAGTGTCAGTGCTATCAAAGCAAAAAATTAACAGCTTGCCAGTTCGCGCTGATTTGACTAGGTTTGACTTTCTAATTAACGAAGAGAAGTCCCTTTGGGAACCTGCCCAAGTTATGACCTGGCTCGGCACTGTTTTGATACCAATCAAGGCTTTATTTCGGTTACCGAACGCAGGATTTCTAAATGAAAGAGCGGTATTAATTTTATACGTAAGGTTTATTGTAAGAGCGTCAAAGATCTTGCCTCTGTGGTAGGCCAAGTCATTTCACTCACTCCTTGTGTAGGAAGTGTGGCTAGGATTATGACACGTTCTTTGTATGCTGGTTTTTATGCTGACAGTTCGCGCTGATTTGACTAGGTTTGGCTTTCTAATTAACGAAGAGAACTCCCTTTGGGAGCCTGCCCAAGTTATTACCTGGCTCGGCACTGTTTTTATACCTATCAAGGCTTTATTTCGGTTACCGAACGCAGGATTTCTAAATGAAAGAGCAGTATTAATTTTATATGTAAGGTTGATTGTAAGAGCGTCAAAGTTAGAGATCTTGCCTCTGTGGTAGGCCAAGTCATTTCGCTCACTCCTTGTGTAGGAAGTGTGGCTAGGATTATGACACGTTCTTTGCATGCTGCTGTTAATCAGAAGCTGTCATGGAATTCTGAGATTGTATTAACTAAGGAAGCTTGCGATGAACTAGCATTTCGGAGTGAGAATGTCGACTCGTTTTATTTTCATTGCCCCTGGGCGCCTTTACAACCGCCTGCTCAGTTCGTCTATTCTGACGAGTCTCGCGATCACGCCTGTAGTGCTTTCATTAACAATGAGCACAAGATTTTCCATCAAAATTTCAAAATTGGAGTACTGCATAAAGTTCTAAAAGTTCCACGTGGAGGGAGTTTAGGACCGTAGACCTAGCACTGTCTGCTTTTGCCCCCGATCTTCATGGCAAAAACGTTGCCTGGTTTACAGACTACACCAGCGTTGTTAGTGTTGTTCACAATGGCAGTAAAGTCAAAGAGCTTCAGTTCCTGTCGCTTTCTATTTTTAATGTGTGGGACCGTTCTGGCATTACCCTTGAAATTTAGTGGATCCCTAGGAGCTTTGATTACCAGGGCGATCTTTTGAGCAGAACCGTCGATTTTGACGATTACACCATCAGTGATGACGTTTTTCACATGCTGAATTGTAAATGGGGCCCCCACTCAGGTTTGCTTGTAGTAATAACGCTTTACTATTCTAGAATTTACCAGCCTGGCGCCAAAGCGGCGGACGCTTTCACTCAAAACTGGGATTGCGAAAATAATTGGATTCTTCCCCCGCTTTCGCAAGTTAGTAGGGTTATTGAATTGCTCGCGCTAGAGCTTGCAAGGCTGTAGGAACTCTTGTCGTTCCAATGTGAAAGTCATCACATTTTTGGGTGTTACTATGTGGCGATGTCAAGCACTGGAATGCGTTTGTACATGATTGGGTGACACTTCCCAAGTTTAAGCATCTCTTTATCAGAGGTAAAGCCAAGAACCACGTGTTTGGTTCAAAGGATTTGTCCTTCAGTGTGGTAGCTCTGAGTCTGAATTTTGAGCAATCTAGGAAACAGTCTTTTTCGGGCTTTTGCACCGTTGACGGTGGCAGTTGTGTACAACGCAACAACTGTTAGGGTCTTTGGAACCCATCATTAGAGAAGTCTTTTGATACTTCGGTTTGCCAGTTCATGGCCCTTTGGTTTTTTCCTTTATTATATAAGATTAGGTGAGATGTAAATAAATCAATTGCACTCTACTATTGTTTGCTTTCTATTGTTTGCTTTCTATTATTGTCTCTGATTGTTCTCCTCTTTGTTTTCAGACATTTTTAAGGAAGGCATTTGGAAGAAAACAGCAGCTTTGGGGGATCCATTCCTGCAGGGTCTTGCATAAAGGCTTCAGAAGTCTGGTTTTTTTTTGTTTTTTTTTCAGCGAGTGCGCCAGCCACCACTGACATCTATCATCGAGCGTTCAAGAAATTTGAAGGACTTTGCTTTCAGCAAATTGAAGACTTCTTTTCTCCCCGAAATCCTATTCATGTAGCACTTTGTTTACAGCATTTATTAGAATCCACCAGGTCGATTAATTCCGTTGATTCTACTTAGCTTGTTACGCCATTAAGTGGGCCCATGAGGTGGCGGGTATGGCCTCTCCTATGGATTATCAATTAGTCTCTAGAGTTCGGGAAGCTGCCAACAGAGTTTTAGGCGCTGGGAGACCCAACAGGAAAGAGCCCTTAACAATTGAAGTCCTTAAGGGTGTCGTGGGAAGGGATTAGGAATGTGGGCCTATATGCGCTAGCTTATGTGGGGTTTTTCAGATCTGAGGAGGTTCTTCATATTAGAATGATTCATATTTATTTACATGAGGGGTAGATGGTTATCAAAGTGGAAGAAAGCAAGGCTGACCAGTTCAAACAAGGCGACGAGGTCGTTATTGCCCAATCAGGGGGTAGGGTCTGCCCAGTTTCCTTACTTAAGGCCTACTCAAGTAAATTAGATATCGTCTCTCACTCTAGCAAGTTTATTTTCCGACCCTTAGTTAAACTAAGTCATCTTATAAGTTGGTCCAAAAGGATAAGCTTATGTCTTATACGCAACATTCAGGGATCAGTTAGCCAAAAGTCTACAGAATATAGTTCCAGATCCCTCAGTTTATGGGATTCACTCCTTTCGTTCAGGAGGAGCCTCTAAGGCCGCCAACAGCGAGGTTAGTGGTAGAATTTTCCAGAGACACGGCAGATGGAAAAGCGTCGCCGCTAAGGACGAGTATATTAAGGACGACATTTCTTCACGACTTCTAGTTTCTGCGTCTCTAGGCTTTAGTTCTCTTTTCCGGTCCATCAAGCCCTATACTTTTTCATCTAGGTTGTAGTATAACGTATTGTTATAGTTCCTGGTGCTCGGCCGAAACCGCCAAAATAAACCTAATGGTTTTTGATCATGTTGTTTACTGTGTAGTGGAGCTGAAATATGGAATTTCTGGCGTTTGAGTGGATACGAATTAGCCGGAAATGAAATATTTCTGCGGCACGAGAACAGTGGGGACTGGGGCTAGCCCAGTGGAATGAGTACGTGCATAAGGGAGGGCTATATAAGAGATGAATATCACGTGGGATATCATTCTAGGCCGAACACCTCAGTTTAGCTAACGTTATTTTTATTTTATTTATTTATTTTACTTTATTTTTAAGTATGTCGTCCCTCGTGTAGCCTCGTAGGATGGGCTATTTAGAGCTTGAGCCATGGTTCCTACCCAGATTTCCTGCCGAGTTTTTTCCCCACCGGGGTTTTTTTCCGGCAGGTTTTTTCTGGCCTCCGTCTGACAGTACCATGTTTGTAAACTGTCGCTCGGCTCTGTATCATGTTACGTATCGCATACTTGGATGTAATAAGAGGTTGTAGTATAACGTATTGTTATAGTTCCTGGTGCTCGGCCGAAACCGCCAAAATAAACCTAATGGTTTTTGATCATGTTGTTTACTGTGTAGTGGAGCTGAAATGTGCCACGTCTTCGACGAAGTGACCATTGCTTCCCGGCTCCTGTCGAAAGTTTTGGGATTTTATAGTTCTGAGGGAAAACATCTACTGACAAATACTATACTAAGAAAACGGCTGACAATTTTTTTTTTCAGAGGTAGAGAACGAGTAGAAATAAGCAGCTTGCATCTGTGAACCAGTCGCTTACCTGGCAATTTACACGAGGGCGCTGGTGTCATTCAAATAACGGTTCACTTGTTAAACTGTTGGTTGTTTATTTTGTTGAGAAGATTCCAAATAGAATGGCGAAAGACCAGATTTCGTAAAACAGTACTGCACAAAAATATTAAAGTCACCATTTGTTGCACTAAGAATCCTGAACAATTACTACCCATATCAGTAATCTTTATATAAAGATTACGTGTAAAAGTAAATTTACTGTGTGTGAAATTTGGTGAAAGAACATTAAATATATTCCCACCATTTGTTGTGTCAGTTTCTGTGTTGATAATTAATTAATATTCATAAGTCACGTGCAGTGTCTTTTATATCTGATAAAACACCGCATACTAATAAGGATGAGGTTTATCGATATAAAGTCACTGCACGTGATGTATTATCTACCATTTGATTGGGTAATGAGCTTATGAATTATTAATGTGTTTTGAAAATATGTTTAAAATCAGCCAATCGTGGCTGTCGGCAGTTCAAAAGCCCAACCCTTTCTCGCAAGGAAATTTTTTAAACTTCTGCTTCTAACTGAACGGAAGTCACTTTTGACCAATCGCGAGTCACTATCAATTACACTCACGTGCTTTCCTTCTCTTTTCGGCCGGAAGACCGTAAAGTGAACTCGCAAAAAGACGCCTTACACTGCCAGGACTCTTTACGACTCGATCTGTATGGTTCAATAAAGTTCCAATATTGTAGACTTGTTTAAAAAACTGAAGGCACGTGTAAAACAAATCTCAAACGCCACAATAAGCCTGTAGTTCGCCGTAAGATCGCATTAGTAACAAACCACTCAAACAGAGGATGGTATGCCTGTGTACTCCGATCCAGTTCAAGATAAGAGGTGCTAAGTTACGCCACGCGTAACACTTTGCTTGAGATAGCTAAAGATTCCAGTCATAACCGGTTCAAGGTATCTAATAGTGATGATAACTTTATTGATGTGTCAATGTATTTAGCTACAAAAAGACCTAATTGGGGACACTATTACACTATAACATAAATCCTACAAAGTAAAACAAGTATCTAGAATTTAGTAGTAAAAGTGAACAAACCCGAGATGGGTAGAAAAGGACAAAGGTTTTGGTTGGTGTCTTCAAATGCTCTTGATTGCGGCTGTTTTAAAAGAAAATATATTGTCAAGCGTATTTACCCTTTTATTAACTCAAATATATGTACCCTATCCACTAGATTCCGCGTCACAAACAACGAGAACCAAAAAACAAACAGCTACAACAACAACAAACAGAAAATATCAAGGAGAACAAACATAGAAAATTAACAGTGCTGGTCATACATCACTTGTTCTAGCTAACTTTAAAAATATCCTGTTATTACTGTCATTGCTTATCGCACGAATTAAATATAAGCAGCTCACAAGCATCAGGGTAAGATGATAATAAACAGCATGGTCTATATACCTAGTTATACATTATGCTTAAAATGGCATAGAAGAAATTTTCTATCCACCTCTCCACCCTTTCATCCACCTAGCCATATTATCCATCTAACATCAATACATCCATCTACCCACCCACCAAACGCGGACTATTTTTCAAGACAGCCAGGGTTCAAGGTAATTTGAGTCTGCCATAGTTTACCAAGTATCAACGAAGGTTCATCCACTTTAGTGGTTTGCGTAATACGTTATTAATTATTTGTAGTTCACAAAAGCTTTTAAAGCTATTAGCATAAGCATAAAAGTGTAAAAACAAGTACGTGTAATATTACTAGTAGCCATGATCCTTTATGCGAGGTTAAACAAGCATTTAAAAAAAAAATCATTAAATGGCATTGCACCCAGTTACTGACTTTTTCTCTTTTTCCCTTCCATTTCATCTTTTTGGGACAAACCAGGCGGTAAGTGTGTCTTTACTTTTACTTTTACTTTTAGTGCACCGATGCATGACTTTTATTTGAACCAAGTTACTTTTGCGTCATAACTGCTTAACGCTCTTTCTTTCGATTCAATTAAATGATCCTTTCTAGCTAGTGGTTCTTTATAATTGTTCATATACCGTACTTTTTCGAATAAGCGCCCTGGGCGCTTATTTAACTTTGGAACCTTTGAGGGTATGCGCCTTAATATTCGAGGGTGGGCGCTTATTTTGTTTTCAATATTTTCAGCAAGTAAGGACATTTTTAGGGAATAACAAAACAAAGAATAACAAGTTTATTTCACTTTAACCAAACAAAGTGAAAAAACGAACATGAACAAAGCATAAACAGTATGAACAGTTCATTGACTGTCTTAAAAACTGAGCAACTGTCAGTCAGCTCTGCATTTCTCACTCGGAACAGAATTGATGCTCCTCTTACTTCACGCTGAGCTGGTACAACATTTTTTTATGAGGAGAAGATGGGGGTTGTAGGGGGTGGGCACTAAGTGTTTCAGGGTGATTGCTTATTCGAGGTGGGCCCTTATTCGAAGTTGGGCGCTATTTCGAATAAGTACGGTATCTTCTTGGCAATTATATAGCTTTCTGATCCGGTTAGTTTCAAATCAATTTCCAAGATTAAAATATATTTCTCTCCAGGATCACAAATTGTTTAAAGCTAACGAGCTTTCGGTTTCATCGCGGAATTTTTCCCAAGTGATGAACGGTGTACTTTAATTGGTCCAAGTCACGTGACAAGATGTCCCGATTGATCGCAGATGTTTAGGATGGGGGCCTGAACCTGTATCTCAATGACCTTTAAAACCTTTTTCTAAAGGTATCCTCTTCTCTTAGTGAACAAATTTCATTTTATGAATGTGAATATATGAAAACCATATATTATGTGAACTGCGGATAAACATGAGTGAAATTTATGATCCTCGCAGTGTGCTCTCAACTTAAGCAGTTGAAAAAGCAACCTCAAAAAATATTCAGGCTTGAACGGGATACGAACCCATGACCTTGCGATGCGATACCGGTGCGTATGCTCTATCCACTGAGCTATCAAGCCACATGGATAGATAGTCAATTGTGAGTTCGTAATATACCCGATGATAGTGAATACATACGAATGTGAATATGTGAAAACCATATATTATGTGAACTGCGGATAAACATGCATGAGTGAAATTTATGATCCTCGCAGTGTACTCTCATCTTAACACTATTCCCAGCGGTCTCACTTAAGCGTATATAAGGAGAATCCATTCTACATACGCTCTCCTTTCTCGCACGTCCGTGATCCCTTTCCCTCCCGGGGTTACTAACATGATTTTCCCTTTATCCCCACACCCGGGGAGTGGCGACCCGTAGTTTCTGTCTTTGTTTGAGTTTTGGCCCCGTTTTTTGACATTTAGTCCCACGTTATTTAATATTTGAGGGTTAACAGTTTTGGCCCCGCTTTTGTTTTGTGGGTTAACAGTTTAGCCCCACGTGTGCTAGTATTTGCGGGTTAACAGTTTTGGTCCCGCTTTGTTTTGTGGGTTAACAGCTTTGTCCCACATGATTTATTTTTGCGGGTTAACAGTTTTGGCCCCGCTTTGTTTTGTTGGTTAACAGTTTAGCCCCACGTGCGTTAGTATTTGCGGCTTAACAGTTTTGGTCCCGCTTTGTTTTGTGGGTTAAAAGTTTAGTTCCACATCATTTAATTTTTGCGGGTTAACAGTTTCGGTCCCGCTTTGTTTTGTGGGTTAACAGTTTAGTCCCACATGATTTAATTTTTGCGGGTTAACAGTTTTGGCTCCGCTTTGTTTTGTGGGTTAACAGCCTAGTCCCACATCATTTAATTTTTGCGGGTTAACAGTTTGCTCCCGCTTTGTTTTGTGGGTTAACAGTTTAGCCCCACGTGTGTTAGTATGCAAACTTAGTTTGCATTGGTAATTAACTCCCTTGGGATCATTTGAATATGCTATATAATAGATTGCATTGTGCCACACCCTGTCACTCAACTTGAGGCTGCGAGCTCAAATCTAGTTTAGCGAGGCGCGTTCAAGGTTCTACCCGACTGACCTCATGGCTGATGCCGAACAAGTACCTCAAGCCGTCCCGGTTGAAGTTGTTCAACAAGTTGTGAACCCTCCTCAAGCGGTTGACCCGGCGGTAGTTCCAGCAGTTGTTCCAGCAGTTGTCCCAGCGGTGGAAGCGCAATAAGTTGTCGCTGGACAAGTTTAGGATGAGGTACGTTAAGTTTTCACCTTCGTTTAGTCTTTTTGGGGCTTTAGCTCGTTTCGTGCCGCAGACTAATTAAATTCCTCGTGTTTGCCCTTAGTTGCATGTAGTGGCGAGATACCCCAAGTTGTGCTTGTTCATTTTTGCATGAGCAGTAAAGTATCTAGAATTTGTTTGACTGTCCGGCGGGATAATTTCTAGTCGGCTAGTCTTAACTGTGGGGTAAAATTTGCTTATGTGCTGTATTGCCTGGGGCGGCGTTGGAAATTACTTAAATTGCCTGTGTGGTTTTGCCTGAAGTGGTGGCAGTATTACCTGTGGGGTAAACTTGCCTGTGTGGTGTTGCCTGAGGCGGCGTTGGAAATTGCGTGAATTGCCTGTGTGGTTTTTGCCTGAAGTGGCGGCGGTATTTTCCTGTGTGGTTGTTTATTTGCCTGTGTGGTGTTGCCTGTGGCGGCGTCGGAAATTGTGAGATTTTTTGCCTGTGTGGTTTTGCCTGAAGTGGCTGAAGTATTTTCACGTGTTAACTAGCCTTGCCTGTGTGGTGTTGCTTGTGGCGGCGTGGCAATTGTTTCAAAATAAGCAAGGGTTGTTATTGACTGTGATTGCGAATATTTTTTGCCTGTGGTTTTGTCGTAGTGGCGAGATTTTTTTTCCATGTGTTAGACTTACCTGTGATGTGTATTGCTGCCTGGCGCGTTATTGAGATGCTGCTTTTAATTGCTTAAAGTGTAGTGTTTGTAATGATTTTGGCCTGAAAAGGCGAGATTTTTGGTTGATCTCCCTGCGAGGAGTGATTGCTCGAAATTCTGATGAATTTCTCAGGCTGCGAGGAGTGATTGCTCGAAATTCTGATGAATTTCTCAGGTTGTAAGAATGGATAATGTTTGTATTTTCAAACAAATTTGTCAGGTAATTTGGAGTGCCTCCATTTAGCGTTTTATACATTAATATTGCTAATTGTTTTGATCTTCTTTCTTCAAGATTATCCCATACTAGTTCATCCAGTAATTCAGCCGAACGTTTATCATAATTGGAAAAGGTGATCACTCTAGCAGCTCTGTTTTGGAGGCTTTGGAGTGTATCAGACATTCTCATTCCACATGTTCCCCAAATTGCGCTACAATAATCAAAATATGGCAGCACAAGGGAATTATACATTGTAGTCAGGGTTTCATTTGGAACGAGATGCCTTACTCTTTTTAGCGCGCCAATTCCTCCCGACATTTTGAGAATAAATTTTTAGTACAAATAAAATTAACTTCGTGACCTTGTTTTTACATTGTTATTACCTTAGTTAACTTATCAATTTTATTTCTTATTTTCTAATAAATTAGTAATTTATAGGCACGGCTCTCAGGAAGAGCATGTATGTATGAAAGGAGAAACCGTGGATAAATAAAGATTATGTATGTATGTATGTATGTATGTATGCTCATATGTGCTTTGGCCTAAGCAGTGTAATTATTTTATTTGTCTGTTTTAATTTGTTCATAAAACCTGCTAAGACGCAAATGTCTGTTTGTTCGCCTCGCCTGTGGGTTTTTCGTTTGTGTTTTTCATTCAGTTGTCAAATAATAATTTTTATACCTTTTATAGAGAATTGTTCTGACAAGTCTTTGCGGCAAGACTCCCTTTTCATGTGTTATACTGTGATTTACCGAAACGGGGTGTCTTGGCTTGTTTTGAATTTGTTTGTTGAAATGCCGAAAGTTCTAATTGCCTCTTGTACTCAGCTCCCAGTGGGGTTTGCCTCAGGTGGCCGTAACTATTCATTCTTTGCTGTTGGCTAAAATGGGGCCGATTTTTGTCTTATTGATGTCGTTCAGGATTTCAAAGCGTCCACAGATACCTGTATAGGGGTCATCTTTTTGTGAGACTTATCGTGGTCTTCACGGTTTTTTTATTTTTAGCTGTGTTATTGCGGGTTATATGTTGTCCTTTGGTCCTTATATTTTATATTTATTTACGCTTTAACGATAATGGTCTAATATTGTAATTATCTAACGCCAATAAATTAAATTAACAATATAATAATTGTAATATAATAGTAATTGTAATACAATAACATTTTACTTTGGGTATAGGTTCGTTTTACCCTTTTCTTGGTCGGGGTGTGACTCCTGTTGGTTTACCGTATCTCTCGGTAGCCACCAGACGTTCTGTTTCAGACGTGCTGAAGTTGCTCCCTCCTGATCGGGAACCCCGGGATTTGCTTTCTTATAGTCGCTGTTTAACTTCGGCCTTGACATCCAAAACTGGATAAAAATATTCTATAACAATGTTACAAGTTGTGTCGTTAACAACGGCCACGCCTCTGTCTTTTTCTCCTTACAGCGGGGAGTCAGACAAGGTTGTCCTTTGTCTGGCGTCCTTTTTGTCCTCGGCATAGAACTTCTCTCTAGAGCTATAAGAAGCGAGCCGGCTATAAAAGGTATCCAAGTAAACAACCACGAACTAAAAGTAACTCAATATGCTGACGACACAACAGTATTTGTACGTGACCTTGACTCCGTTACAAGTCTATTAAAGCTATTAAACGATTTTAAAGAATGTTCCGGCCTAGAAATTAATACTACCAAAACCAAAGCAATGTGGTTAGGAGAATGGAAACATAACACAGATGAACCTTTTGGTTTTAAATGGCCAAAAGAACCTATTAACGCACTCGGTGTTTTCTTTTCCTACAATCAAATAAACGCTGACAGACTCAATTTTGGCGAAAAAATACTTTACCTGGAGAAATTGTTGAACACTTGGAAACGAAGAAATTTAACTCTTTATGGAAAGATTAACATGGTCAAGACTCTTGGGATTTCTAAATTAGTTTATTCCGCTTCTGTACTGCCTGTTCCAGATCACTATATCCAAGAAATCAACAAATTAATCTTCAACTTTATTTGGTCCGGAAAACCCCCTAAAATCAAAAGAAATACCTTAATCGGAGAAAAAAAAGATGGCGGCTTGAAAATGTGTGATTTCAAAATCATGGAAAAGGCACTGAAGCTAGCTTGGATAAGCAGAATTCAGGATGATTCACAAGCTTCCTGGAAAAATAATCCCTAATCATCTTTTGCACAAACACGGAAATCTTGTCTTTTTAACAAAATGCAGCTTCCCAGCAAATATACTTGACAATGACAACAAACTCCCCACTTTTTATAAAATAATGCTAAAATATTGGTATGAGTTCAAAGTCGCAACGAAAACCGATTGCGGAACGCATCCTAGAAATGAATTATTGTGGAACAACAGAAAAATCCTGATAGAAAACAAACCTGTTTTTCACAACAATTGGTACAACGCTGGCATTACTAAAATAAGCGATACATTAAACCAAAACAGTGAGTTTTTGAAATTGCACGAGTTCGCTCTAAAATTCAATCTTAATGTCCCTTTTACCATAGTTAATCGAGGGGACTGGTTGTGAAACCCGGCATACATCAAAGGGCCGGCCTTTTGTTTCGCGTTTGAGGTTGAATAGCATTGTCACGTGACATTGACCGTGCACACGCCAAGTATTCACTCCAAAACAATATGGCGGACACGAACGATTTGTTTTTCTTTGGAGACGATTTTGACGCTATTTTGGATATTTTGGAAGAAGAAGAAGAGCTCGATGAACAGTTTAGAGACGCTGCTGATGAAGTAAGTAATAAATTATTTCTTAGCCACCCAACATTTAGCGAAAAGCCGCGTGCTTTGGCTTTCATCTTCTTTCAGCTCGATCAGTGCTGCTTTTTTTGTAGCGACTTGTGTTATAACTAAATCCTTATAACTATGTGTCGTACTGCACTGATGGTGTAATTATTAACTGGTTTCTAATTTTCATTATCAATGCTTAGAACTAGACTTTGAAGTATCGTTTTATGACTGATTTCTCGACTGAAAGTAACTTTTGTTTACAACAGGTTCAACTCGAAGACGTTGTGTGCGAACTGTGCCACAAGAAATGCAAAAGCAAGAGCCGACTGAAACGACACAAGACAGTTAAACACAAAGATACAAGAGAAAATGTTGAGAAGCAAAACGGAGGACAAGAAAGCTATTTAACTTCTGTAGCTTACTCGAGAATTGTTGAAAAAGCTAAACACAAAATTGCTGACAACAAAATCTACCCAAAATCAATCGGAGACGAGCTAAGATCGTACACCTACAACAACGGTCTACAGGACAACAACTGAATTCTGTGACATTGAAGACCTATATAAACGCTTGATAAAGTCTGGAAATGCTGAAAGATTTTATTCTTGTTTCTACTCTACCATTGCTCTGAATGCTGTTAAGTATTTTGACGGATTATCAAGGAACGCTGCTACACTTCTGTCTACCAAGGTTGCTGATTGTATGTTAGCACACAGCAAGGGGAATATTGAAAGCATTTATACTTGTGCCCCATTAACTAAACTTTCAGATGAAGAAAAAGCTGGACTACAGTATATTGGAGGTTATGTGCTTCATAAACTTCATACCAAGCATGCTAGTAAATCTTCAGAAAGTGAGCAGGCAATCTCCATCCTTAAGGCTGGCAAATTAGAAGACCAGAATGCCATTAAATGCCAAAAGTTAACATCATCCTTAAATCGTGGTGGTTTGTGGGCAATTACAAAAAATGCTCAATCAATTTTTGAGAGAACTGAACATTATTTCAGGGATGCCACTTCGAAGACTAGTGTGCAAAATATTGCTTTTGCTAGTATTATATCAAGATCTGTTCATGATGTTGAAGTTGTCTCAGCATACAATTCAATGTTATTCAATTCTGAACTGAAAATCAACAGTAGCGTTGCCAAAGATGTTTTGCACAACATCATTCAATTGTATGTCAAAGTGCATTCATTTTCTTTTGCAAAAGATATTATCCAGAAACATAAGATTAGATTGAAACAAATGAAATCAAAAGCACTTCGTAAGAATATAAGCAGAGCCTCCCACGAGTATGATGGCAAACAAAGACAAAGCTAAACTCTGAAAATCATCATGCAATAAACAATTTTAGTTATTGTGACACCTGGACCATTGACGTCCACATTTGCATATAATTTATAATAAGTTGCTGTTGCATTTGTTGTTAAAATGAAGTTAACACAAGTTTGCTTGTACTAAAAAACAATAACTGGTTGAAAATAAAAACTATTTACATCCACACGTGAAAGTTAAAATAATTATTTCCCTAGAAAAGTTACATGTCTACATATAAAACTTCCTCTCGGGAGGGAGGTCTGGCACCTCATACAAAAAAAAAATGTCATTCTTGTGAAACCGTCTGTTCCTGTAATAATAATGTTATCCAGGCACTCAGCATGTGCATAAAATTGTGAATATTTTACAATAACACCTCAAAAGATGTGTAGGTACTGTTGTGGCATCATTGGATTAGATGACTCAAATTGGCTGTACCCAGTTTATTACATCAAAAGTCCTTGTATCAGTACCATCAATGTCAAACCTTTACTTGGATTTTTTGCATTTCTGATCAGTCAATCAGGTAAATAGCTGTAAAGGGCCAATCACTGTGAGCATTCACTTAAACTCCACCCCTTTTCAAATGATTGATGGATCAGAAAAAAAACACATGCAAGTTTGAGATTGTCAGTGTCAGTGGTGATACAAGGATTTTGCTGCAATGTTATAAAATCGACTTATTTATAAGGGTTAGGTAATCACTGTTTCTTCCTCTTTGGCACTGGGTCATTTGAAACATTAACCCATGCACTGTCTCTGTCTTTTCTTCCACGGGTGTTTCCGGACTGACAGGAGATGGCACGTTGTACCCTGATGGTGTTGTTGTTGTAGCCAAACATCCTCATGTCAGGGTTGTCATTTCTTCTTCCTAGTTTTCTTTGGTTTCCAAAGTATTCTTCTAAAGGATCTTGGCAGAACCTCTCAGTTAAGACATACTCCACACCTTCATTCAGAAGAAACTTTGTTGCCTCTACAACTGAATAGGCTGAGATCTGCAGGCCTTCATAAGTCTGCCAGGATAAGAACATTCTGCTCCTGGCATTCTGAGTGAAATTACCAGGGCGTTGAGCAATGCTGTCCTTCCAATCCCTCAGATAGCCAAGGAAATCATTTGTCAACCAAAGAAATCTTGGATCATCCACTGATCTATATGGTGCAAGAAATGGTTTCCTCTTTCTCTGATGCTTGGTTGTGCTACGCACATTGAGACAATCAAAAAAGGAATCCACCATTTCACACAGCTTTGATGTTCAACATCGGCAAGTTCAACGTCGGCAAGGCTCCAATCTTTGGTTTCTTTTTCACCATCTTTTCTGAATGAACTAAAATAAAAATAACAAAGAAGATATTTTAATATCATAATCAGAGTATAAAAGGTTATAAAATTCAAACAAACAAGAGACAGCTGACAGCCACTGTTAAAACCCACAACTGAAAAGCATCCATTTTTTCAGGTTGGCCTGAACAGGTTCTTACATGAATAGTTATTATTGCTTATCATTTATCAGAATTTTATGCAAGTTAGGTTCCTATTTTCAGAAGAAAAAATTACATTGTTGCTGATAAAGTTTTAGTAGTATTTAGACTACTTTCCTTATATTTGTGATTTATATTAATGTGATTGTAACAATAATAACGTCTTATAATTTTCAGCATTGGCATTCATCTTAAAACCAGAGTGATAAAGCTCCTAGCATGTTCTAGGTGTCTCAAAAGAGGATCCATGATGTCAAAATATGTATCTTATTCAATTGATTTTGGAAAACAACCTGTTTCCATATTTCAGTCAAGTGGTTCATCTATAAACGGGGTATAACTGGCAAGTTTTAGCCTAACAGGTTCTTAAATACAGGTTCTCGGTTAACTATGATTTTACTCGAGGGTTCTCACTGTAGTTAATATGTTGACATAAAAATACGGTCGATAACAGCAGCAGTACTTACATGATTCTACATCTTCAGGTTTGAAGTGTTTCTCACACGTAAACACCTTGTCGCTGTCGATCTGTCTCTGGAAATCCTTGTCGATGACTCTTGTTTTCGTAATTTCGCTCAGCCACTCTTCGCGCCACTTCTTGTATTCGGCATTTCGTGCAGAAGGCAGTTTCCAGATGCCCATTCCTTTTGTTCTACGGCACGTACCACAGCCAAAAACCGAGCAGTTATCCCCGGGCATTTTACTTTTAAAATTATAAACTTTTGAAAACCATTTATGATGACGAAACTACATTTTTCGGCGTCTAAAACACGTCAAATCACCACTTGTTTATCTGCAAACGACGCCATTTTGAATTTGAGTGTGCACGGTCAATGTCACGTGACTTCGAAAAACGTAAACAATAACCTATCTCTTTGAAGTTTGCCGGGCTTCATAACCAGTCCCCTCGATTAACTATGCTTTTACGACATACTATGGTCTGGTTAAAGCAATTCCAAATGAGTGGAAAGCCAATTTTAAAAGCCCAACTCCGAATTTTGAACACAACACACCAGTCAACACCCAGACAACTAGATGTATTTACTCCTCTCTTTTAAAAGCCGTTTTCGTTCCTCCCACCGCTGAAACCAAAATTCTTCGCCACGGGTTCACAAAAAAGACCATTCAGAAAGTTTATCTCATGCCATTCGCCGTCACAAACGAAGTAAAAATAATCATGTTTCAATACAAAGTGATTCAAAACATACTCCCAACCCGCGTCTCACTTCATCGAGACGGCCTCTTAGAAAACCCTACATGCAACTTATGCAATGCTGAGAAACAAACTTTAGATCACCTGCTAATAAACTGCGCTCTCACAATTGATTTTTGGACCCTGTTTCAAAACTGGTGGTACCAAAAAACTTGTGAAAAAATAACGTTAACTACAAGCCATATACTTTACGGCTGGCATGATAGAACAAAGCATTGGCAAACACTAAACTATTGTCTATTAATTGCCAAATATTGTATCTTTTGCACAAGCCTTCGCGGAAACGTCTTAGATTTCGAATGTTTTATACTGAGTGTTCAAGAAAAACTTAAAATTCTTAAAGAAATAGCGACTACAAAAAAAGCACTTCCAGAGTATTATCGCACCTGGGCACCATTACTCTAGTTTTTTACTTTACTTTTGTACTTTTTTTTTTCTCGTATGTGTAAACTACGTAACTGCTATTTACACTGTAATAGCTAAACTTCTTTGTAGTAGCCTAATATCTGTGTATATTCTTGTTAATAAAGGTGCGAAACCTAAAAAAAAAAAAAAAAAAAATGTATGTATGAAAGGAGAAACCGTGGATAAATAAAGATTATGTATGTATGTATGTATGTATGCTCATATGTGCTTTGGCCTAAGCAGTGTAATTATTTTATTTGTCTGTTTTAATTTGTTCATAAAACCTGCTAAGACGCAAATGTCTGTTTGTTCGCCTCGCCTGTGGGTTTTTCGTTTGTGTTTTTCATTCAGTTGTCAAATAATAATTTTTATACCTTTTATAGAGAATTGTTCTGACAAGTCTTTGCGGCAAGATTCCCTTTTCATGTGTTATACTGTGATTTACCGAAACGGGGTGTCTTGGCTTGTTTTGAATTTGTTTGTTGAAATGCCGAAAGTTCTAATTGCCTCTTGTACTCAGCTCCCAGTGGGGTTTGCCTCAGGTGGCCGTAACTATTCATTCTTTGCTGTTGGCTAAAATGGGGCCGATTTTTGTCTTATTGATGTCGTTCAGGATTTCAAAGCGTCCACAGATACCTGTATAGGGGTCATCTTTTTGTGAGACTTATCGTGGTCTTCACGGTTTTTTTATTTTTAGCTGTGTTATTGCGGGTTATATGTTGTCCTTTGGTCCTTATATTTTATATTTATTTACGCTTTAACGGTAATGGTCTAATATTGTAATTATCTAACGCCAATAAATTAAATTAACAATATAATAATTGTAATATAATAGTAATTGTAATACAATAACATTTTACTTTGGGAAAAGGTTCGTTTTACCCTTTTCTTGGTCGGGGTGTGACTCCTGTTGGTTTACCGTATCTCTCGGTAGCCACCAGACGTTCTGTTTCAGACGTGCTGAAGTTGCTCCCTCCTGATCGGGAACCCCGGGATTTGCTTTCTTATAGTCGCTGTTTTAGTCTCTTCCATTTTTCGCGTTGCGTGATCCCGGCCTGTTTAAACTATTTTTTCTTCACCTCTCGATAGATGGTGGGTCATAAGAGAAAGATAACCCCGCTTGATGAAAATGGAAATGTTTTACATTCAGACCCGTGGATGGAGTTTCGAAATCGTGCACTTGAAATTGAACAGCGACGGTCGTTCAACTGGGTGAATCGAATATTTCCGGGGTTCCCGATCAGGAGGGGCTAGCAGCACTGACCGATTGGAAAGATGTGATTTCGTCGGGTGTATCTCCAGATCTACAGAATTTACGATTAAGAGACCCTGATAATTTTTTGGTTGGCGGCCTGCATCAAAATGTTGGTGCGTGGGGAAATATTCTAAAAGGCCATCCCCTGGAAGAACGGATTGGAGACTGGATACGGAATAAGGTTAACATCTTGGACTTGCCGCTTGGGTTAAGAGAATCCTATAGGCAAATGAATAACCTTAGGGGTTTTTACCCAGGCTTTCCCTGTTTAGTATTGTTTTAGTTGTTCTACTACAAGAGAATAATTTGGTTCTGGCCTTTGTTGTATAATTACGACATTCATTATGCTATTATAATGCTTGTAAGTGCGAATCTTGATATTTGTATCTCTATATTGGGTATTGTTATCTATATTAGGACTTTGTATAAAAAAATATCTTTATTTTGGTTATGTTAAGTAAGGATTGGGAAATAGTAGTGTTTGTATGCGGGCCGACTTTGTAGTTAATGGCAAGGACTGGAATAAACATTTGTTGGCCCTGATACCGTTGGTATTACCTTAGATTAAAGTATGGAGGTAGGCTAGGGGAAGGCCAGAGCGATTTCCCCATACCTTATGAATAACAATACCTAGGGAGGAAATATTACACTATGCAAACTTAGTTTGCATTGGTAATTAACTCCCTTGGGATTATTTGAATATGCTATATAATAGATTGCATTGTGCCACACCCTGTCACTCAACTTGAGGCCGCGAGCTCAAATCATGTTTAGCTGCCCACCCTTCCCTCCCTTCGAGTCAGTCGGGTTGAACCTTGCCTTAACACATTTACCTTCGTCTGGTCTGGGCTAGTCCCAGGCCAGAGCGATTTCCCCATACCTTATGAATAACAATACCTGGGAAGTAAATATTACACTATTTGCGGTTCAACAGTTTTGGTCCCGCTTTGTTTTGTGGGTTAACAGTTTTAGTCCCACATGATTTAATTTTTGCGGGTTAACAGTTTTGCCCCCGCTTTGTTTTGTGGGTTAACAGTTTAGTCCCATATCATTTAATATTTACAGCTTAACAGTTTTGCCCCCGCTTGTTTGTGGGTTAATACTTTAGTCCCACATCATTTAATTTTTGCGGGTTAACAGTTTGCCGCCGCTTTGTTTTGTGGGTTAACAGTTTAGTCCCACATCATTTAATTTTTGCGGGTTAACAGTTCATCTCTGCTTTCTTTCCTGGGTCCACAGTTTAGTCCCACGTCATTTAATTTTTGCGGGTTAACAGTTTATCTCCGCTTTCTTTCGTAGGTCCACAGTTTAGTCCCACATGCTTTCATATTTGCGGGTTAACAGTTTTGGCCCCGTTTTATTTGATATTTGGAGGTTAACGTTCTAGTCCCGCTCCTTTTTCTCCTTTAACAGTTTAGTCCTGAGTGTTTTACGGGTTGCCTGTCTTTACCCCGTTTATTGCTCTGCAGGTTACCCGTTTAGTTTCACATATTTTACTTTGCTAATTTATTTATTTATTTTATTTATTTCTTCGCTTGCCCGTTCGACCCCGCCTTGGGATACCTTTTTAGACCTACCTCTCCCCAGGGAGATCTCCTGGACAAACCCTTTTTTTAGTTCAACTGCACAACAAAGACTCAAGTTGTATCTCAAATAGGCAAAATTGACGAAGGAGAGACATTGCACAGTTTGCGCTCTGGTTGCGCGGTCACCCAGGCTTTATTCGGAGCTCCGCTAGCGGACGTTATGTCCCATGTCGGCTGGAAAGACGGCCAAACTGCACTTTATTATATGAAGTTCGCAGAAGTTCATTGCCAGGGAACGTCTTCTCGGTTGCGTTCATCAGAAAATGTTGAGACTTTATTTGCGTTTTCCCCTCTACGCCTCAGGTTTGAGTCTGGGTATCGGATGTTGTTTGAGTCTGGGTATCGGATGTTATTTCGGGTAGGAGTCTGGGATTGAGTATGGGTGGTCTGTCGGTTCTGTCCCTGTGATCTTGGTACCCCGCTGCTAAGACTGCTAAGGACGCCAGGTCTCCCATTCTCATTATATAAGTGCAAGTGAGACCGGTGAAAATAGTTTACAATTGACCATCTATCCCATGTGGCTTGATAGCTCGGTGGATAGAGCATTGCACCGGTATCGCAAGGTCATGGGTTCGAATCCCGTTCAAGCCTGAATATTTATTCAGGTTGCTTTTTCAACTGCTTAAGTTGAGAGCACACTGCAAGGATCATAAATTTCACTCAAATGTCATTTTGCTCTCGGTGCCGCTTGTCTTTTTTTACACCTCACGCAGCAATTTGAACTTGTCTATTATTGAAAAATTCAAATAGCTGTGTGAGGCGTAAAAACGACAAGCTAGCGTGGCCGAGAGCAAAATGATTTAAATTGTCCAGTTTCGCAATTTAGGCTTAGAATTAGGAATATTTTTACCTTTCACGTAGTTTCCTTTAAAGACACTAAAATGATCTGGGAAAACAGAACAACGCCATTCCAAGCGCTTTCCTAAATTATCCTTGTTGGGTTCCCTGTAAAGGCACTAAAATGATATGGAAAAACAGTACAACGCCATTCCAAGCATTTTTCGTAAATGTTCCTCTTTGGGTGTCCCTGTGTGCAATATGTTTTCCTCGTGCATCATCGCACTAACCATCGGCAGTGTTCGAGTGTTTTTAATACAAGCCGTCGCGGTCGTGGAAACTGTTGCTCAGTAAATTCATGTAAATTCTTGTAAATTCAGTAAATTCATGTAGTCGCTCTGCTTTTCTCGAAAATTGGATTCGAGTTTTAGCAAATGCATTAAATTTATTATTTCAGTTTGCTGTATAAATTAAACCATCTGAAGTGAAAGTTCATTTTAAGAAAGTTGTAAAACAAAGACACGACCAAAGGTGCCAAACATTTGTTGATTGGCTAACGCATTAAATTGAATGCGTACTTAGAATGGGTATGTTCATATCCGAAAATAAACATTTGTTTTCCTCTATATCGTCCTTCTTTTCTTGGAGTTTATTCTTACAAGCAATAGGAAACGTTCTCACTAATCTGTGTCTCCGTATAGTTATGGTAACACACTCAGATATTTAGCACAAACTTTCACTCGTGTTACCATAACTTTTTGGAAACACGGAAATGGTTTTCTATTTCCTGAATACTGCGGATAGCCAAGATGGGAATGGGTTGCAACTTATTGAGACGAAGTCCTTTCAGGTTTTTGCCTCTTGCATTTGAAAAATGGGTAAAAAAAAGATATCTGTGATTTATCCATTTTTCATGAATTTTTTTTGTATGTTCCTATTGAATGTTCAAAGATAATTCTGTGCATGAGTGAAAGTAACTGAGCAATAATGTTAGCGCGGTTAAAAAAGCAATATGACTTCGCGGCATAGCCCCTTTTGAAAAAGTAGAATTTACGTAATGCTACTAACAAATGTTTTTATCTGTTTTTCTTTTCTTGTGAAAATCTTTGGGCAATCCAGATTGTAAGTTATTGTTAATTTATTTAAACACATTGCTTATAATTGAACCAAACAACGCTCTCCCCCGTTCAATAAAGTTTTATAAACTATGATTTCCCTGTTTTGGGGTAAGGCGTCACTAGGTCAAACACACGATATAATGGTACTAGAAATACGTGTCTCGCAGAACCTCGCGAAGCTCGGGGGAGGATGCACTGCAAAAGTTTAGCGATGCTATGCTTGTCTGAAAATGTTTTGTCAAAAGAAGTTTATTAGACATCGTGCAAGCAACTCTCCTTTCGTCTAAATGTCGCCAAACCTGGGCGGTCAGAAACGATCAGAGAAGGCTGCATTCGCACGCCACGATTTTGAAAAAATTTAGCCCTTTTCAACCGAGGGTTGAGGCCGGTTCATTAAATGCAATTTTTTTTTTGTCGCCCAAACCTTCGATTTTCTCTTTTTCGCGCGGCAAACAGTATTCGGTTCACTTTTGGTCATGAGCAACAATGTAAAGAAAACAACGTTACAGAAGTCTAACATCACCATCAACCCATGTTACGTAAGATATTAAACATGAGACACAGTGTTTCATCAGATTTCTAAACACCGCGAAGTGGGTTGAAAAACGAGGTGCAGCCGAGTTTTGTTAACCCACTTCAAGGTGTTTTTGGAAATCTGATGAAATACTGTGTAGAATGTTTGATATTACTTCTCAAACAAAATGATTTTAGAAGGAGAAATTAAGGTTACAAAAATGTCAGGAGTGTTTCATCTAATTTCCAAACACTCATTAAACATTAATTATTATTTCCTTTGTATGTTCTTCATGAATTTTAATGAGTTTGAGAAACCCATGCCACAAAGGAAGCGCTGATTTCTTTGTGGTAGCATTCTTCTTATACAATGTTAAATACACGCATGCGGACTGAGTGTAAGGAACAATCCTTGGCAACATCGGGCTTCATTTTATCTTGTTTGCCCTCTCATGTTCAGATGGCGGATGGTCAGATTGGAACGCATGGGGAAGCTGCAGTGTGACATGTGGCGGTGGATTACAAACACGTTACCGCACCTGTTCCAATCCTCCTCCAAGATCGCACCTCCTTTATTGCCAAGGAAGCCGCTTACCGCAATTACGATCATGCAATACAAACAACTGCCCGAGTAAGGAGACAAATCTTTTAATCTTTCATTTCAAAGTGATAAATGAACGTTTCTTATCTGATACTCAACGCCAAAAATTAAAATTGACACTGAGAAAAAAAAAACATCTAAACTAAAGTATTTATAAAGAAAACAAAAACGCCAGCACATGAAACAATGCTAAGCATATATTATAATTGGAATTAGCCTGTGAACAGGCTTCTTTTTGGGGTATTGGGTTAGGTTAAAATCGGTGAGCGAAGCGAGCCGAGCGCGGACTGGGGAAGAGGGAAGGGGTGACGAAGCCTGTGGACTCGCCTTTGATGCCGCCGTTCCATGATACCAGAGTCTGGTATCATGAGCTGATTGGTCAGATCACTTGGTTTTGACAGGTAAGCGGTGATTGGCGACACATGTTGACATCTCTGGCGCCCTAAATTTGCATAATTATTCCATTGCAACTCGTCGCATGCAATTTTCAGATCTCGATTTTGAGAAAGATTTGAGCGATTTGTTGCGAAATGTTTTCGCATATACCAAGACTTAAAGAAGAGCAAAAGCTGTTTCTAAAGTCTGTGGCAAAAAAGCAAGATGTTTTTGGAATTTTGCCGACTGGATTTACAAAACAGCAACCATGCTGCAGATTATCTGTTGGATGCCAAATCAAACGCTATTACAAGAGAACGGGGGTTTATCCTAGCTCCATTGAGACACACTACTTAACTATAGAACTTACTAAGGAGCTAAAAATTATTGCAAGAATTCATGATTTCATTGCAGTGGAATTATAGACTACGGCTTTTTGATACTCGGATCGAAGATGCTTATTACCGTGTGGCCGGAAACACTATAATCCGCCGAGATCAAAAGGTCAATATCAACGAAGAGAACAAATTTATAACTGTGATCTTAAGGCGCAATTCTCTCTGAACTGGGAAAGCTTTATACTTTAGGCTTTTTAAATACTTTTTGCGAATAGTGGGAGTCGTGTTTAGCCTATCTATTTTGCATTCAACCGAATAAAACATGACAACTTGTTGACATATTACAGCCATGCTCCTTCACGCGTGACCAGTAATCTAGAGAATGAAATGAACATTTGAATATCTCTTTGTAACGTCCGAGATTTGAATGAAACCTTGAAGATCTTTGTGGAAAACACTTTGAAAATCACGAATTAACGGAAAATAACTTCGCTGCACGCATAAAAAAACCTAATATTGTTCGGATATGTAACATTTGAAACAAAATGATATTTTGTTGCTCTTTGTTTCCGAAAATGCGGTAAAATTCTCACGGGAATTCCGAATCTCGGAATGAATTTTCAAAACCGACGCGTATTTAAATCGGCTGGTCTCCACTACTGGTCACGCGTGACGGAGCATGGCTGTAATTAACTTGTTGACAGTAATAGGATAATTACTAGGGGGCGGAACGGCGGCATCAAAGGCGAGTCCACAGGCTTCGCCGCCTTTCCCTCTTCGCCGGTCCGCGCTCGGCTCGCTTCGCTCGCCGATTTAAACCTAACCCAATTCCCCAAAAAGAAGCCTGTTCACAGGCTAAATTGGAATGGTCACACTTTGGGAATAATTAGCTTTTGCGTAGCATGTTTATTATTTTCTTGTCTTTATAAGTTCATGGTGGTTGGAGTGACTGGAGCGAATGGAGCCTGTGTACAAAGGCAATCGGTGGCATACAAGTCAGGACAAGAGAATGCGTGAATCCAAAACCAAGATATGGTGGTAAACCTTGCAATGGAAACAGAGTAGTTGTGAGGGAATGTGGAAACACTTCAAGCTGCCATGAAGGTATATGTCTCTTTTGTCTGTTGTAAAATTGTGAAACATTATTTGAGGATTCCAAAGGTCAGCTGTAAACAAAGTTCGTTGTACTGATATGTATTCCATTGTATTTCTTTAATTAGATTTTCCAATGCGCTTTCGTGCAGAGGAGATCCCATCCCTTGGAACTATGGAAATTTTCAAGAACAAAACCTGGGAGAAACTTTGCACGGCAAGTTGGGATGATGCTGAAGAGAATTTGACTTGTAGGGCAATGGGATACTTTAACAATGGTCCTAATGAGAATAGCACTGGGCAGGACGGCAGAAATGGTTCAAACACAACCGTCTACCATATCTGTAGATCAATGTCTGATGACTGCGTGAATAACAGCAAAGATGATTTTCAGAAGTGTAAAGGTATCTAGCATATCATACTTTAATAATGCTTTAAACGTTTGTGACGTATTTATTGGTGTTGCTGACCTTTTATCAACCATTGCTGTAGTTGCTACTGTGTTCTGGTGTAGATATTGACAGTATTGTTTTAATTGTCTTTGGGATCTTTTGTTTTACATCCATGTGACCGCAACATGACTTTATATTACAAAATGTGAACCGCCACATTCTGTGAGCTACGGATCGAAAACACTAGCAAAAGCGAGATGCTTTTGCTTTAACTTTAGAACTTATCAATTAGTTGCCTCTTTGAGGCGATTTACTACGGTATCTGATTTCATCCATTAGGATTCCTGACCCGTGTGATTACAGTGCGGCGCCCAAAAGTGTGACCACTTTTAATTAATTCGCATTCTTTAGTTCAGATTATCCAATCAGAAGGCGAAGGCAGTTCCAGCTAACTCAAGAACAAAAATAAATCAAGACAACAAGTGATATGAGATGTTACGAAGGCAAAATATATTGCTGTTTCGCGAATGCCATTTTTGGATGCTTTTCCAGCTTAACTTTGGTGGTTTTGGCCTCGAAAGTAACACCGAAATGCAAAATGGTCAAGGTCAATTTTGAGGATGGTCCCCCCCCCCCGGGAGAATGGTTCGACGATGACCCGACAATTGTGGTCGCTATGCGCGGTGACGGTCCGCATTTGTCAGCACGCTAAAATGTCACTTCTACTGGCGGCAGTAAAATATAAACAAAAGCGCCATTATAGAAATTTCAAGTGGAAATAAGCAAAGATATGATTTTTATCTCGTTAAAGCGCATGCGCGCAAAACGAGATATAGGAGTCACTAGAATATAGGGACAAAAGTTGTTAACAAATTTTTGTGGACTTTTGTCCGGGGGGGTTAGTTGTTTCTTCTTTGTAGAAGCTATATTAGGGCATTGAGGATATGGTTGGTTAAACCGGTTAGGATTTCAAGAAGGGCGTCACATACTGCTCCTAAAATTTTTGGGGAGCACCCCCGGACCTATTGTTAATTTCCCTTGGGTATCGGGATGTCAAAACGTGTGAAGAACTTGTCATATCTCACATTACGTTACCGCAAAGGTATTAGGTTCTTCTTAAGTTTCGATATCTCACGTTACCTATCAGTTTCAATCATTTTTTTTTTTTTGGCAAACGCAGATTGAGAATTTCACGGTGTATTTTTACGAATGGAGACGTTTTAAGAAAGTTAAATGGGACGGGAAAGTTTGTGTTTTAATATGAGCGATATGGCAAAGCAAAATTGCGTTTGTTCTATTTTGATTCATTGCTATTACGTTTGATTATGCAATAGTATGGGAAAGACGTCATAGTTTTGTTAATTTAGCTACCGTGCACAAGGATATTTTGCGGGTCGCGGAGACAGCTAAAATTTCTGCTGGAAGGAAATGTTTGCAGATTTCTGGTGAAGTATAAATAAAATCCAAGGCATCGGTATTAAACTGCAATTTTACTTCCTGACCGGAGGTTGTATAGTTCCCATAGTTATGGTTGCTGTTCTGGCGCCAATATGAACATAAACAACGAGAAAACTAGTGAGTGAATTATTGTACCTTGTTGTAAAAACGTATCAGTATTATGATAACAGTCTCTGGTTCTTTTGAGGACGTGTCTGGAGTTGAATCGGGAATACAAATGACTGTTGTGCCGGTCGTCTAGGAGTTCACTGTTATGAGAGTTATGAGTTATGAGAGTTCACCGTTCTGTAAAACGAGGACCGGATGGCGGCGGATGGCGGATAGCGGACGGCGGATAATAAAATGCGGATAACAAAATGCGGATGATAAAATGCGGATGAAAAAAAAACAGAAAAATAATTCCTTACGATTTTTACCAAAAAAAAAACAAAAAACAAAGAAAGAAAAGAAGCAGAAATAACTTTAAAATGGCACGAAACAAAAACACGAAACAGTAACTTTATTGTCCAAACTGTCTTCAAGTTCCACTTCATGCCTCACTCAACCCTAGTTGGAAAATATATGAATGTTGCGTTTCGAGCCCCTCCCCTAAGTTTGACCGATTGTGCAGTCTGCACGTGTTTGAGGATGGAGTCCGACGAGTATGACGATTACGGGCTTTTAAAATCTGTGTTTAGGAAACGGTAAGTTAGTAGAGTTCTTAAATTCGATTTAACTTCACCTGTTACTTTGCTTCACAAACAATCTTTGCTGACTTTTTATTCGTGTTTGTATCTGGTTCGTTGAAGAGTCAGGAAGGTGATGCAGTTGAGTGTTTTTATCATAGATATGTTAAAAGGGTTAATTACTACACTAGTTTCCGTTATGGATATCTTTGGAATGCATGTATTCAGATAAGACCTTTTTGAGTGTTCCACTGTCACGATCATTCATTCCTGTGTTATCCTTTGTGAAAGCAAGAGCAACAATTCCGACCGCCATTACTGTGTCCGATCCAGAACAGTTGGCATGTGATGCTTGTCTTGATGCTTGTGGTGCAGTGTGTTTTGGGGAATTCTTCCATGCCAAGTTTTCTCCTTTTATTGCTAGTCAATATTTGAACATTAACCAGCTCGAACTGCTTACAATCAGGTCAGCGTATACGCACTGAACAATCAACGTTCAACGAACGCCTTCATGCAGCGTTGTCTACGTGAAATTTGGTTGTTGCTGTCTCTTAACAATATCCGTTTATCTGCGCGTTACATTGGCGGGAAGTCATAGTCTAACGTTTTAGCGGATGCGTTGAGTCGTTCTCACTTAGACTCCTCGTATACTCAGACTATTTGCAGCATGCCGTAGCTACCTTGAACCTTACCCAAGTATTTCCTAGCGACTCTATGTTCGTTTTTAATGTATATTAAGTAGCTACTTCCATTTATTTTCATAGATCCTTAATAAGTTTATTGATTTTTCTTTCTTTCAATCTGTTTTTCAATTTTATTTCGCAGATCACATCGACGCTTTGCAGCAGTTTTTAGGAACTATCCAGGTCCATGCTTTTTGCGACTCCACAAAGCGCTCTTTGAGATGCTATATATGCGAACATATTTATTGTTTTGCCAATATTTCGATTTCTTGCCTTTTCCAGTTTCCAAATCCGTTTATTTGCTTTATCTAGTTTTTTTTGTCACGTTCTTTAACGTCATACCGTTCGATCGTTAATTATTTGAGCATTATTTCACATATTAACCGCTCGTGTGGTGCCAGTTTTGCCTTTCTTCACGATTTAATATGACGTTTATCTTGCCAAACGAGCGGTGCGTCGGATCTTGGGTGATTGTGTCGCACGAAAAGAACCGATCACTGTTGAGATCCTTTTACAATTGTCCCGTCTTTTCGATTTAAATAATCATTTGCACGTCTGCATGCGTGCTTTATTTTTAGTAGCCTTCTTTTCCTTTTTACGTATCTCTAATTTAGTACCGTATAAGTTGTCTGAAATTGGCGATTTCCAGGCGTGTTTTTTGACACTATCTAGCATGACATTCACACCGCAAGGGGTTTTGTTGCGCATCACGCGCACTAAGACACTCCAGTTTCGGGAGCGGGTTTTAGAAATTCCCTTGCCGTTTATTCCCGGTTCGCCCCTTTGTCCTGTCACCGCGCTCAGGCAGTATTTAGCTAGTGTACAATTGTCGCCCTCTTCACCATTATTCGTTTGTCAATCTCGGGGATCGTACAGGCCTATCTTGGCTCACCAGTATAATGCTTTTATTAAGAAGTCACTTTCAGCCATTGGGTTTAATCCCGCACAGTATTCCTCGCACAGTATTCCTCGCACAGTTTTCGTCGCGGGGGCGCTACATTTGCTTTTTGTAATCGAGCGCCTACAGCTTTTATTAAATCGCATGGCGATTGGAAGAGTGACGCATATTTAATCTATCTCACTCTTTCCAACGAAAATAAGTTTAAAATTCTCCATTCTATCACAACCAGACTCTCTCCCACATCGTAACTTCTTCTTCTCAAACCCTTATTTCATTCTTTTTCCCCTTTGGGTTTGGCGGTTTATTGAATAAACATACGTTTAACCCCATCTACTGAGTCTGTTTGTGGTAGTAATTGAGTGTTTTTATCATAGATATGTTAAAAGGGTTAACTACTACACTAGTTTCCGTTATGGATATCTTTGGAATGCATGTATTCAGATAAGACCTTTTTGAGTGTTCCACTGTCACGATCATTCATTCCTGTGTTATCCTTTGTGAAAGCGAGAGCAATCCCCCCCCCCCCGCCCCAACCCCCCTCCCCCACCCCCCTCACCCGGTTTAGGGTGTTGTTTCTTGTGCAGTATCAATTTTGAATAAACATCCGTTTAACCCCATCTACTGAGTCTGTTTGTGGTAGTAATCGATAAGAAAAAGTGCGTGTGCTATAGCTTTGAAGTTGTTAACTATTTTCCTCTCGTATGTTATTGTGTTTGGCCATTTATAATCGCCAAAACGGGAATCTGAATAACTGGTTATATATATTTAAAGTTAACTTGGTCAGGGGTGAAAGAGTTTTGTTTCTTAAGTACTAGAAAATCATACTTTTCATACTTTTCACGTTTTTTAAATTTGGCTTTCTTTACATGTAGTATTTTATCTATTAAACATATGATACATATATAAATTTGAGAATATCAGTATTATAAAAGTGACAGGCCAAACACGACTCCCGCTAATTGCATAATGTATAAAGAAACCTCTAGAATAGCTTTCCCAAGAAGGTCTGACGAGATATTTGTTCCCCTTTGATCACCAAAACTAGAGATGTGACAAATGCTCGATGTATTGTGTGACTCTTTTATCTTTGGGATATAAATCTCTTTAATGACAGGAGGTCAGTTTACATGCTGTGCACACACACTGCCATTGATAGAATTATTGTTTCTCTATGCCTTCGTTATGCTAGTTCTCTTGGCATATGTTGGAGCGTCTTTGGCTAACTTTTAATGCAAGATAAGTAGTGATCGGCTGCAGTTTTTGTTAATTGTTATGAATATGCTTGGATCAGTCAATCTCTGAGGCTCGATTTCCGCTGCTTTCTCGCGTCCGGTCTCTGAGCCTCCAATCTCTCAGCCGGTGATTTAGTGTCTAAGTCTGCGGTGTGCAAGACTTGTGAGAAAGTGGATCTTTATCACGGACGGATGTAAGTGTCCAAGATCAAAGTCTGAAGCTGCCGTATCTCTACTGGAATAATGACTTCTTGCAGTTTATGTTTTAGCTCCTTGTTTTATTATGTTTTTGAGTAGTGTTTCTTGGAGCTTGAAGAACCTCCTGATCCGTTGCTTCATAATGGCGTTTGGGATTGCATCCCGACATGGCTTGTACAGATATGGTGATCTGTTTTGAAAATCTCACGGATGCTAGTGAATTCTTACGTTTTTCCACAGTTTATTTTTTAGTACTTATCAAATTATTATCCTCAAGCTGTAAACTGCGCATTGTAAATTGGCGTAGAAATAATGGCAAAGTCCCGGGTCGGCGTCATCTAATTACCATTTTGTAAATTCAAATCTCTAAAAATAAACTCACAAACGCGACGTTGAAAACAAGAAATATTTTACCATTACTGTTCAAAAGTGTTGAATAAATTGAATATTATATTTCGTTATTACAAAAAAAATGACATTCGAAGAGTGTGAGGTCACCTTCGCATTTCTCCTGGTCTTCAGATGCCAGAGTTTTATCCAGTTGGTCGAAAAGCCAGCCTTGGCTAGATAAATAAACTTGTTCAGCCGAATGGAGGTTACGATAAAAATCGCGACATTCGCGAAGAATATTTTTATCGGAAGTCACGATTGAATTGTTGGCACGCAACTCTGAAATTGAGTCGCGTGTTTGTCGCTGATTTTCAAGCTGGTAGAAATACTCCCGGGAAATACTTGGTCGGTTTTTCCCCCAGCTTTATCCACTGTTTTTTACTGCGAATGATGGCGTTTTTAGGAGATCTTTGATCTCCGCCAAACGCGTGTGATCATCTGTTGTATTTAAATTACCACGAGACAGGACTTCTCACGCTTACGCTCACGGCATCGGTAGTAAGGGGTGTCCGGCAGTTTCTGGAGAAGGGTCGCACGGAGGTTCATTTTTTTGTTTTGTAGTACAAATTAGGACCTTTGTTATTTAAACCTCACTGGGATTACAAAATTTAAATAAGAAATGAAAAACGAAATGAGTTCTGGTAGTTGTAGTCAAATGACGCTATCGTGCAAATGGCCTATTGTGGTTACAGGGGGAGTGTCGTTGCTGGTTGCTGTAGTGGGGGCCGGGGGGCCTATGGTGTCCCCCCTCCGGGCACTGGAGCCTCGCGGTTCGCCTCGCGGCGTTTCGCCTTCGGGGAGTCTTTAACAACGCGCTCGGAAGACTGGCACCGGTAGCATAGTATTGGCTGGCCGGTGTACTTAAAAAAATAACTCGAGCCCTAGAGTGACTAATTTGCGTGGCACTGCCTTTTGTAAACGTGTGAATTCTACGACACGGATGCCGTTCTCGATGTGCGCGTAGCTTTGAAGCAAAGCCGGCGGACTGCTCGCGCTTTGAGGTCGCCGTATTGTTCCACGAGTTGTAGCAGGTTTTCATCGGGGAATTCAACGGGAATGAAGCATGACATGTGTAGTGCTTTTTGCCGTAAAAGGCGTAAAGGGATAACGCGGCTTTCGCAGTCAAAGCCCGATGCCGCCAACCGCGTGGCCGATTCTGTCCCAACGATTTCTTCCTTAAAGTTCGGTAACGACTGCGCTATACTGAGCGAGTCAAGATCCAGGTTTTCCTCCACTATCAAGCGGACAGTAAGTTCTAGTGTGGGCGAACGGCTGGTGTGCGGGACGCGCGGCCATCTCCACGTAACGCGAGGGCGAGAAAACTCGCGAGACCAAAACCAAAACCAAAACCACAAAATTGAAAAGCACGCACTCACCAAAGCGAAGACAGATGGTTACAAGACGCTTTCTTGCTTGTGGTGAAAAAACGGCACCAAATCTTGTGAAAAAGCTCTCCTTAGTCGTCGAAGTTGAGGATTATTCTGGCTTTTGGTCTTGAAAAAGTGGAGCACTGATGAGAAAAGATCCCCCAATGCTGTACAGAGAAGTTGTTAGCAGAGGGGCACGGGTTCCCCTCCTTTTGCAAAAAAAAAAATAACAATGATGATGATAAGGCCCAGCCTATAACATTTTCTAAACACGTCTATTGTATAACCAAATAATAGGACCCCATTTTAGTTACTAGCGTGAAAATGTAAATAACTTCTGTAAAAATGCAAGGACCACTAGAACAAACAGTAGCAATATATAGCTGGACCGTTACTTGTTTATTAGCCTATCGTGTGCCAGCAATTTATCTTAGCCCATTTTAAATATTGTAACCGTTTGTTTCCATCTTCACTAAGCTTTCCTAGCCCCTGATGAAGGTTAGTTTTGTCTAACCGAAATATCGGGCATATCTTATTAAAAGAAATCGAACAAATTTGCTGTCTGATCAGCCTTGCATGTTAAAGTTGTTTTTTTTTTTTTGAAAATGTAAAGCCCATTTCGTGAACATAAATTTCTATTGGCTGATTTGCATCATGTGATGTTTTCATGTACGTATTTTAAATAGACTTAATCTAAAGGTGCGCTACAACGGCATCTTTACCATATTCACTATCAATTCTTCTATTTTGTTTTTATTAACCACACGTTCTAACGCTTTAACGAGATGGCTTTAAGAGCCCTTTGATTATCTTTACACCGGCTGTACGACTTACTTTATTTAGCTTTATTGTCGACTATCTGCTTGACTGAGTAGTGACACGAAATTCTTCAAAACAAAATCACGGTGAGTGGATGTCGAATCGCACGATTTTCCCGCAACAATTCCCATTTTGGAGTTAAAAATTTAGTCTAGCGTAGAACTTCAAAGTTACAAAGGGAAAACTTGACTGGAGAGATCGTTTAATTAAGGTAAAGGCCCTGAAGCATTCTTGAAACAAATGTTTCCCACCTTCCTGTACATCGTTTGTTCGTTTGGGTTCCCTGTGGTGCAGTCTTTGGCTTCTGAATTTGGATTGGCTATTGCACGAAAAAAATGCGCATAAATTAAAAGTGCTCTCATTTGATTGGATTATTGCACGAAAGAATGCGAATTAATTAAAAGTGACCACACTTTTGGCTGCCGCACTGTAAAGGCCCTTTGCATGACTTGATAACGTGCTTTGATACCACTTAAGCCTGATTTCCATATGATCGTTACGATCGCTGCGAGCGCTACGATCGCCGTTCTCGTTTTTCGGCGATCGCGGCTTGTGGGGAGCAACTGAAGCGAACTAAAAACAAAATACCTGCGATTGTTCGCTTCAGTTGCACCACGCAAGCCACAATACCAGAACAATGTTTGCGCTGAAATGTTTAACCTTTCCGAAATTACTGGGCGATCAAAGCCTTTGAGATAGCAAGAATGAACTTACAACTTATGACCGCTATGCTCGATCCCACTTGAAGCTCTGTTATGCAACACGACACGTGGATAGCTTGCCGTCCAATCGCCCGTTGCTAAGCGAGTATCCAAACACGTGATCAAATCAATAAGTGACTAAATACTAATTTTTGTTAATTCCCGTATTTTAGTTCCTGTTCGCCTAAATGGGGCAAATATTGAGTACGGTGGAAGAGTAGAAATTTTTTACCGCGGAAAGTGGGGTAAGATCTGTCGAAAGGAATGGGGTCTTGACGATGCAAAAGTCGTTTGCAACCAACTGGGTTTCAAAGGCGCACTGGCTGAATTCATTGCTTCGGAAGTCAAGGAAGAGAACATTCCTTACTTGATGTCTAAGGTTTCTTGCAGTGGACATGAACCTGACCTGGCATCTTGCAAGCGCATTGATGGAGACAATGACTGTCCAGATGACAAGGGAGCTCAGGCATTGTGTGAACCAAGTAAGTTTTTATGAGGCGAGTGGCTCAAAACTGCCTCGGGATGGTTAAGTGCCTTTCCCACGCGTCGACTAGAAGTATGACTTCTGATTTTTTCAATTAATAAAGCAATAACCTGAGAGAAACCAGTTATTTCTTTTTGGCTGCAAAATGACAGCAAATAAAATATGCTACTTGATTACGATAGCTTTATTTAACATCGATATTCGTAAAATAAAAGTCTACCAAAACATTTCAACTGTAGATGTACTTTCAAATAAGTATTTGCAAGGAAAACAAAACGTTGGCTTTATTTTGTGGTTTTATTATTTTTTGCTATTTGTTTAGGTAATCATACGGTTTCGAGTTCAATTTGGGATTAATTTGCACGAGTGAGTTTTTCAAAAAGCTCAAAATTTGAGCTTTTTGAAAAACTCACAAGTGCAAATTAATCCCAAATTGAACGAGAAAATCGTATGATTGCTTATTAATAATTATACATGAAAAAATTTGCATCCATTTTTGTTTGGAATTTTTTTTTGTGTCCAAAAATTTTTTTTTTGAATTTTTTTTCTTTTTTTTGGCCAAAAAAAGGAAAAAAAAAGATTTTTTTTTCGATTTGTAATTTGCACTGGTGTTACACTTTTGGCCCCGGTGTTACACGTTTTGCACTGGTGTTACACTTGAAATGCACTGCTCTTAGCCAATCAGAATCGGGTAATTTTTCATGTATATAATATATATCACGTTAATATTGCTCCTACTAACAAAACCTAAGCAGTTATTTCTTGTTGGTGAACTTTCTAAAACAAATTGTGAAAACAATTATTATACTCCTACTGGTTTCATGAAATCCATTTATTCTGCCTCGCTAATATCAATTTATCATTTGTATTGCTGTTGTTAACTTGTCAGTTAAAGATGAGGCATTTAAAAGCAGCTTATTGAGTATCAGTGGCTTACACTGTGCTACAGAAACAGCAACTGTCATAGTCAATAGTTCAATTTTCTTATGCTTAATTTGTGATAATGTTGATCAATGAGATTTTTGCTTTTTTGCCTTAATAGAAAACCGTGAAGTGTTGGAAAAGAAGACTTTTGTATCGGATATTGGTAGCATTGAAACATTTCACTGTTCCCTACCAAACGATACTTCTATGACCAAATGGTATGTCAAGGACGCAGATATCTCCCTGTCTGAAGGAAGGATTAAGGCATCCGGTGGCACACTAACCATAAGCAATGTCCAGCTGTCTGATGGAGGGACATATGAATGCCGTGGATTAAAATACACTCGGTTCTATACCATCTATGTGAACGGTATGCTGATTTTTTATAGCATGATTGCTCAAGTCTCATTTGCAAGTCGCCATCAGGCATCGTAATCATCATCATTACCATCGTCATCATTGTAGTCATCATCAGCATCATCTCCATCACATCATCATGTGTCAGTGGGAGCATAGCCAAGTACCACTATTTTCAGATCATGATAAAAAAAATACACACAGGTACTACGAGTGACGTACGAGTAACAATGGAATACATACGAATGCATACGAGTACAATACAGCTATTTCAATTAAAATAGCTCAAAACTCAAAGCCTACAAGTCAAGACCGAACGAGTAAACCGGGGGCTTGTTCCAGGCATGCAGATAGTTGGGAACGGTGAAATGAAAAGAAACGGCGCGAATGAGCGATGCGACGAACGGGAAAAACGTTTATTTTGCGCCGCTCCCAACTATCTTGGCTTGTAGCTTTGAGCTTTCATCCGACAACGTTAATTGAAACAGCTGTATGAGCATATACGAGTACATACGAGTACAAACGAGTACATTCGAGTACACACGAATTAATACAGATACATACGAGTAACACACGAATATATACGAGTACATACGAGTACGTAACATTCGGGTACATACTAGAGTACATTTGGGTATATTCGAGTACCTGTGACTAAATTCGGGTATAAACGGTTACATACGGGTACATGCGAGTACATAATGGTACATACGGATACTACGTTTAGATATGGGAACATACGAGTAACACCACTATCATACGGATTCATACTTGCATGTTTACCTTATCTTGTAGAGCACATTACAGGCTATCTATAAGAGGTAAATGTTTTCAAAATTATTGCAACAACGCAGAAACCCTTGTACCGAGGTTGGGGGTATAAGCATGTATTATTTGCCTGTGCGTCCGAGGTTTAAGAGAATAATCAAATTTTCTAAAATTTGAAAGACATACCAGTTCTTTGAATTTTCAGTTCCACGGTATTACGATTCAGTGACAAGAAAACTAAATTTATTCATTTTAATCTTTGAAAAAATCTCCCCCTACCCACCCGATCTCTGTTGCGCTCACGAATGTTATTACTCATGCGCATAGCGGCATGAGTCAAGGTTTCGGTAAGGTTTCTGTGTCCATTTTTAGCTTTCGTCCCGCTTTTTGTAGTCACAAATTGCCTTGTTTTTTTAACGTTTCCCGTATCCCGCGGGAGGACTTTCACTGGTCTGATTGGTTGACATGCGACCTCGTGATTTTCAAAATAGCCGAGTCAAGCCACTGGCATTTGGTCTTCACCGGAAAAGAAATTACATTTTTCGATGGGAATTTATGTTGATATCAATTTGTGATTGAATTTTTCTTTGTGTTGTCGCTAGATTTAGAGAAATGCTTATAAAACGTGTTTAAATTCAGTTGTAAATTCAGTCGTAATAAATGATATCTGATAATATGTAAACAAAACAAGACTTACATGTCACGCAAAATTCGTTGAGAGGGAAGGGGTGCGTGACCCAGTTAAAATAAACCATAAAACGTTCTTATGCAAGCGCATGAGTACAGGCTACCAGTTAGCCTCTTGTTAATGAGAAATAGAGTCAGGCGATTGTAGTTTTAGTCATTATTCTATATTTATTATATTAAAGGATTCTAGTCAACTAGAAGCTGATCCTTTATTAATTAGCTGTTTCGTTTTATAGATCAACTGTTAAGTTTGGGTGACATTTTACCACGGGCGTAGATTGAGGGTCGCACACCTTATTGAGACTTATTTTACGTAATGTCGACACTTAGAAATTTATTTTCAATAAATTTTTAAGTGTAATAAAGAAAATCTAAAATCACCACTCAGGGTTGAACCTGTGACCTCAGCTAGGCTTAGGCTTACGTAGCCTACCATACCACTGTACCACCTAGCTTCTCGGGTTGCTTAGTCCTAAATTTAACTATATAAACTGCTACCTCTGACCTCAACTGAAACCAGTTACTCCGTTATATAAGTCTCAATAAGGTGTCCACCCCCAATCTACGCCCCGGCGTTAATTTTTTCCGTTAAGTTTTGTACTTAATCTCGGTCCCAGTCTCTTTTCACTACTATATAAGTATAGTTTTTAACACTGTAACGGTCACTTTTGAAAATGTATGTCGTAGCATACGAAACGTCAAGTTTTATCAAAAATGAATAAGTTCAATATGTTTATCACCGCGATTTGTGTTCTATTTCTCATCAAGATACGATGGCCGAAGAACAAAAGTCTTTACGATCTAATCAACTACACCTTTGTTTTTATATATGTGCTGGAATTATTAGGTAGCATTAGGTCAAGCCATTTTTATTAAAACTAAAAGCAGCAAAATGTTTAATCGTGTCATACTTTTCAACTCCAACAAAAAATATTTTAAATTTCCGCATTTTTTTCGATAAATTTGAAACTTGAGTAAAATCGGTCATCTTGACCGCCATTTTTGGATGACGTCACAGATCACCAGCAGCGCCATAACCCATAATATTCACCTTATCTTGCAAAGCACATAACAGGCTATCTATTAAAGGCAATATATGTTCGAAATATTGTAACACTGCAAAATCCAAGGAGAGGCGGTTGGAGTATTGGTCACGGTTGGAGTATAATCAGATTTTGTGTGTACGTCCGAACGTAATTATAAATACTGTGCCCACATAATGTAACATGCACAGTAATGGGTGTCAGCTCGAACTATGCGACTGTGTGTTTAGTGCTGTCCCTTGTGTAGCGGTTTTCGTGTGCTTCATACTAACAGGGCGTTTTTACATTCTCTTTCACTGCCACTTCAGTTAAGCTCCGCGGAATTTTAATACAAATCCTGTAGGACTGACAAACAGCATTTGATTTTATACACGGGAGACCAGGGGATTCCTTGCAGTGCATATGGAAGCTTCTTGGGACTACGTTGCTTATAGCACTAAGTGTCCTGTTACGTTTCTTACTATTAAAAGCAATTGTAACAAAGCAATTCAAAATAATACGATACATGCATTCATACATATACTTTATTTGATAAAGCAGGTTAAAAATTAAGACAACTAATTCATATTAGACTGCCATTATACAAAAAACATTTGTGTAGTTTGGTCATTGCTCTCGTCTCTCGAATTCGTAGTTACCACACTTAAGTCTAGGTGCATTTTATTCAACAGCAATCTTTAAGGACACGCCCACACGGCAAACCCTTATAAGTGGGACGTCCGCCATCTTAAAATGTAGTGCCGTGGGGACACCTATTCCATATTTTGGCGGGTGGAAGAAGGATGGTAACAAAACTTTTGATGAAGGTAGATTCACACAGATGTCTAATGGGCGCTTGCGTGTCTCTCCCGTTTGGCCGGAAGATCAGGGAAACTACACATGTGCTATGAAACAGAATAAAGGAAAGGAAAGGATCACCACCAAATATCGAACCATTCACGTTTCTGTAGTAGGTAAGTAAAGAGCAGAGTAGAAGAGGTAGCTATTTAAATGTACTTAAAAACTTAGCAATTTATATCCCCTGTTCTAGGTCCTATGATAACTATCGCTAGAACTACAGTGCACAAGGTACTCTTACTCTATTGGTGATAAATAAAGAAAGATGGGAAATGTTAAGCTCGGTAATGAAATGGGAAAGTTGAGCGTGGAACAAAGAAAAAAATCTGAGTCTCCGACAGGATGATGGACCTATAATCTTGCACGCACCGGCCGGATTCTCTAACCACTGTGCTACGAGAAACTCGTGGAGTTCTTGGCCGTACACTAGGTTAATGTATGTTATGTGTCCTGCGTACTGCTAGGATCAGCCATATCGAAAGCGACATGTGAGGTGATAAAGAAAACAAAGATGGTAAATATTAAGCTCGGTAATGAAATGAGAAAGATGTGATACACTGAATTAAGGCTTTATCTCTGATCAGTGATCTTTGATTTTCAGTTGATGGTTGATCCTATTCTCAATGTCAAACTTGTTATGTTGTCCTTGTTATCTTGCCATTTCTAGTTCCTCCAAATATCCAGATGTCAGAACCAAAACTAACCGCACAAGAGGGAGAAAACGTAAGCCTGACTTGCATCATTAACGAGGGTACAACGCCAAAAATACAGTGGTATAAGGATGGGTCCCCCATAGATGGAAAGAAGACAGTGTTGCACCTCACAGAGGTTACAGCTCAAGATGAGGGACGGTACACCTGTAAAGCGGAGAATGAAGGAGGTTCTTCCAATGACAGCACATTTGTTACTGTTGACGGTAAGACAGTTTAGCCTTTTGCGTGAATCGGATCGAAACCAAAGATATAATATACCCTTGTGAATCCTGAAGTGATAAGCGTAATGATAATGGAGAACGCAAAAAAGGCTATCTGTGCATTTGTAAAGTGATTACTTATTAGTTAAGTATGATGGTCATTATCACGTTACGGAATGTATCAACTGGATTGATAAGTAGATGTTCGTAACCAGAATCACTGTTAATCCTCGGATGTACAGGGAGAAAAAGTAAGAGAAGTAAAATCTGTTTCTAAATTCCGTCAACCGCCAGCCACCCGTCAAAGAAATGTTACCTCAGTCGTTTGAAAGGGGCGCTGAAGTGGTACCAAAGGATATTTGTTATTTTTCTATTCAGTAATCCTTATTGGCATCTTTTTTGTCCCTTGCAATAAATTATATGTAAGGTATGGACTCCTTTCTTGAACATACACTTTTCTAGTTTGCCTCTCTATAGGCTCTTACCTAAAGAAGAAAAAGCGATAAACAGGGGCCGCTGTGATTTGTATAGTTTCGCTTTTCTCGATTTTCATAGAAGCTTTGAAATTAAAGGCCCACCTTCACCCAAAATGCTGTGCGCGCCGTGATCACTTTCTGTGCTGAATTTCGGATAACACGAAATTCACGCTTGCGTGCAACCAATTAGATCACGCGTATGAACAATGGAGCATTTCAAAACAAAAACAAACGACCCCAACTTCTTTTGGGCGAAGGTGGCCCTTCAACAGACGCGAAATCAACATTGCACACTTTGATAAAACTATCTGAGACTGAAAAAAAACTGGTTCATTAAAACCCTAGTTTGTATACCGGCCTTAGATTTCTTGGTTCGAATTACGTTTAGTTCTAAAATATGCTATATTTTCCACTGTATGTTTTTTAAACTAACTTTTCTAAAAAAATTGGATTATGCGATAGCCGAGACCTTGCATTAATTTTTTTTTGCAATCGCCTCGAGTAACTCTTGCGCTTTCCTTTTAGCGTGCATCCATAACTCTATATACACACGCTTAGAATGCCGAATAGGAGATTCGCTTTTTCCTTCATTTAGTTCCACCTGAAGTGAACCCGAAGATGACGAATCAATCAGTTCCGTTGAGCTCTGCATTTGTAATGAAATGCATTGTGGGCGGTGATCCTTCACCAAAGGTCAACTGGACCAAGAATGGAAGACATCTTTCTAACAACAGCACTACACTACGCATCAGTCACGTGACTTTTGACGATGCAGGCCAATATGGATGTAGTGCAGAAAACAGGGCAGGGAAAATCCACAAGAGTTTCTGGATGGATGTAACAGGTGAAGTTTAAAGAAGTGTTTCTGATTTTATTCTCTTTAAAGCACTGGTGACACCTATTGTGGCAGTCGTGTATAGATGTCCAAGCTTGAATTTAAGCGTTGTGTCGAGATCTGATGAGCCACTCGGACTTTTGACTTTTGATATTAGCGGTCCGAATTTATAAATAAATCAATAATATAATATAATCATAGTTTTTATTATTTATTTATAAATAAAAGTGATTGGATCAGAATTTTGTAAATATATGACTTGAAGTGTTGTTTCCTTTTAGAAAAAGTCCGCCTCTTCTCTCTCCCAGATACAATCAAAGGCTTCGATGAGTCAACTCATGAATATAAAACGCTCCAAATTAAATATTCTTCAACAAAAAAATTATGGTATATAGAGGTATACACTTGAGGAACAGATCCATATTAAAATCACCGCGGTAAATGACTTTAATGACAAAAATCCGCCACAGATTTTTAGTGTCGCACTTTTAGAAATAAAATATGTACTCAAATTAAGATTTTCTATAAAGGTCGTCAACTTCATCAAATTTCCGAACACGGGCCAGCTCTCCCGGTAGCACTGGCTGAGAAGTCCGTGTTAATTTGTATTGAAAAATCTATTTGAAGTCCTCAGATCGGTTTTAATTTTTCAAGGTGGAAACGCGAAACATCAGTACATCGTGTTCATAATGTCATGTTTTTAGTCGATCGAGAATTCCCAATCAATATTAATTTCCATTTGGAACGCATAAAAGGCCTGCACTGTCAGCGGAATTACAAATATAAGTTTACAGCAGATGGAAGAAAATTTGCACAACTGTCCCTGTCTGCGATGACTCGTTCATTATGCTTCGCGTATTCACGAGTTAAAAATGGGTCCCACGAAATGTTAGTAAACAATTCCAAGGAATAATCCCGGGATTAAGATTTTTTTTTTTTTTAATATTTTTATTTTATTATTTTCGTCACTTTACTTACACTAATTACAGTACTAAAAAGATTACATTGATCTCAGCACTTACTTACACAATCGCCTCACGCAAAAATTACATCACTACTTTACACTACATTACACCACTTACAAAAAAAAATAGTAAAAAAAATAAAATAAAATAAAATAAAATAATAATAATAATAATAATAATAATAATAAAAAACACTGCACTAGGTTTTCTTCTTAAAATTCCCTTTAGTAAACAAATACAATTGAAAGGACAGTAACAAAATTTTAATGTCATATATATTATATCAGTTTTATTTGAGATCGATTTTGAAGGTAGTAATTTTCACTTTAAAGATATGGATCACCAGATAGAAGGAGTTGGGAGCTATAAAGGGGAAAAAACAGAACTAAAGGAATCCCATTTAGTGAAATGTTTTAAGAGAGTTCCATTTTTCCTTGCGATAAAGAATTCCAGGTTATAATGGGCTTTCAGTTTAGCCTTGAAAATTTCAAAAGATGGAACAATTTTATCAATTTTACATCTGTAAATAAACAATTTTGCTAATAATAGAATATGATTAATCAACATAAAATCTTTCTCTAAATCAAATTTGCCAAAAAAATATATCTTTAAACGTGAATTCTAATTCTTCATTATTATAAATTGCAATCCAAGATAACACCTCCTTCCAAAAGAGAGTTGTCACATTACAGAAATAGAACAAATGCTCCAGGGATTCGTCTTCATTCTCACAGAAAGTACAAACAGGAGAATCAGCGATTTTGAAAGCAAACAGCTTGTCATTAGTAAATATGATACGATTTAACAGCTTATATTGAAAAGCTCTTAATTTCGTATCCAAAGAAACATTAAAAGCTAACGAATAAATTTTCTTCCAGTCAAAAGAAAGACTTGGATATTTATTTTTAACTCTGACTTGAGCTGTAGGGGGTCTCGCCTTATGGGACTTGAATTCATTGTATATCATTTTGGAGGAGATACTCAACAGGTCAACCTTCTCACCCATTACTGGCAATTGAAAACAGTCTTCGTTTAACTGAAATGGTTCGGAATACGTATTCTCTTTTATAATGTTGCGCCATTCACTAGGTATAGCGTCAACTATTCCCATCAAAACGAATCTTTGACTTAAGGTTAGTTTAGCTCCTAGAATTTTCGTACTTTTCAGGAAAATATGATCCTTTGAGACCAAATCCCCAACTTTATTTAAACCCTGCTTACGAAAGAAAGGTTGATATATGGATTTTCCTAGACTGAGAATATATTTGTTGTTCCATACTACTTGATTCATTATGTCTTGATAAGAAACTACCTCCTTCGTTGTAAGGTAGGACATTTTTCTTTCTGTGCTTCCGTGAGTTTTGGTATGGAAACCTTTTCTAAAAAGGAATCCATTAATATCTCATTACTTGGCTTTTCATGATAAAGATCAGAATAAAAGCTACTAAGTTCATCCATGATCACTTTAGGAGATGTTGTCAGAGATTGATCTCTTGTATAAATCTTCCGGATAGATCTCTTGTTACCTCTGGAGCTTTCTAAGTTTAGAAAATACTTGTTACTTTTTTCACCCTCTTCATACCACCTAGCTCGCGACCGTATTATTGCTCCTTTTGTAATATATTCATATTGAAGGTCATATTCTGTTTTGAGAATCTCTAACCTGTTTATATTATCGGTTGTTGGATTTTGATCACACATAATTTGGTAGTGTTTTAATGTTTCCTCCATTTCTGATAATTTTACTCGTCTTTCTCTAGCCTTTCCTTTACTATACGAAATGGTAACTTGTCTAATCTTGTATTTGATGAGATCCCAGAACACTCTAGGATCCTGAATATCAGTAAATTCATTAATCCAGATCGGGTAGCTATTATTTATCAAATCTACATATTCCTTGTCCTCTGTAAGACTTGAGTTAAACTTCCGGTAATACATTCATGACTACCGTCACGAATATAGAACAGTGCTTGTACTACTCTAAACGGTATTTACTGTAGTTAGCATAGTTACTGTAGTTGGTGTAGTTGGTGTAGTTAGTGTAGTTACTGTAGTTGTTGTAGTTACTGTAGTTGGTGTAGTTGCTGTAGTTGCTGTAGTTCGTGTAGTTGCTGTAGTTGGTGTAGTTCGTCTAATTGGTGTAGTTCGTGTAGTTGGTGTAGTTGCTGTAGTTGGTGTAGTTCATGTAGTTGCTGTAGTTACTGTAGTTAGTGTGGTTCGTGTAGTTACTGTAGTTGGTGTAGTTAGTGTAGTTGCTGTAGTTGGTGTAGTTGCTGTAGTTGGTGTAGTTGCTGTAGTTGGTGTAGTTACTGTAGTTCGTGTAGTTGCTGTAGTTCGTGTAGTTGCTGTAGTTCGTGTAGTTGCTGTAGTTCGTGTAGTTGGTGTAGTTGCTGTAGTTGGTGTAGCTGCTGTAGTTGGTGTAGTGACTGTAGTTCGTGTAGTTGGTGTAGTTGCTGTAGTTGGTGTAGTTCGTGTAGTTGCTGTAGTTACTGTAGTTACTGTAGTTCGTGTAGTTACTGTAGTTGGTGTAGTTGCTGTAGTTGGTGTAGCTGCTGTAGTTGGTGTAGTTAGTGTAGTTCGTGTAGTTGCTGTAGTTCGTGTAGTTACTGTAGTTGGTTTCGTTACTGTAGTCGTGTAGTTGCTGTAGTTGCTGTAGTTCGTGTAGTTGCTGTAGTTACCGTAGTTAGCGTAGTTGCTGTAGTTACTGTAGTTGGTGTAGTTACTGCAGTTGGTGTAGTTACTGTAGTTCGTGTAGTTGGTGTAGTTGCTGTAGTTGATGTAGTTCGTGTAGTTGGTGTAGTTCGTGTTGTTGCTGTAGTTACTGTAGTTAGTGTAGTTCGTGTAGTTACTGTAGTTGCTGTAGTTCGTGTAGTTGCTGTAGTTGGTGAAGTTGGTGTAGCTGCTGTAGTTGGTGTAGTTCGTGTAGTTCGTGTAGTTGCTGTAGTTCGTGTAGTTACTGTAGTTGGTGTAGTTACTGTAGTTCGTGTAGTTGCTGTAGTTGCTGTAGTTGGTGTAGTTGCTGTAGTTGGTGTAGTTGCTGTAGTTCGTGTAGTTGCTGTAGTTACTGTAGTTAGTGTAGTTCGTGTAGTTACTGTAGTTGGTGTAGTTGGTGTAGTTACTGTAGTTGCTGTAGTTCGTGTAGTTGCTGTAGTTGGTGTAGTTACTGTAGTTCGTGTAGTTCGTGTAGTTGGTGTAGTTGCTGTAGTTGGTGTAGTCGCTGTAGTTGGTGTAGTCGCTGTAGTTGGTGTACTTGGTGTACTTGGTGTAGTTCGTGTAGTTGGTGTAGTTACTGTAGTTGGTGTAGTTGGTGTAGCTGCTGTAGTTGGTGTAGTTCGTGTAGTTTGTGTAGTTCGTGTAGTTACTGTAGTTGGTGTAGTTACTGTAGTTCTTGTAGTTGGTGTAGTTGCTGTAGTTGGTGTAGTTGCTGTAGTTCGTGTAGTTGCTGTTGTTGGTGTAGTTGCTGTAGTTAGTGTAGTTGGTGTAGTTGCTGTAGTTCGTGTAGTTGCTGTAGTTGGTGTAGTTACTGTAGTTGGTGTAGTTGTTGTAGTTAGTGTAGTTGGTGTTGTTACTGAAGTTGGTGTAGTAACTGTAGTTGTTGTAGTTACTGTAGTTGGTGTAGTTGGTGTAGTTGCTGTAGTTCGTGTAGTCACTGTAGTTCGTGTAGTTGGTGTAGTTGCTGTAGTTGCTGTAGTTGGTGTAGTCGCTGTAGTTGGTGTAGCTGCTGTAGTTGGTGTAGTTGGTGTACTTGGTGTACTTGGTGTAGTTGGTGTGGTTCGTGTAGTTAGTGTAGTTCGTGTAGTTCGTGTAGTTGGTGTAGTTGGTGTAGTTGGTGTAGTTCGTGTAGTTCGTGTAGTTGCTGTAGTTCGTGTAGTTACTGTAGTTGGTGTAGGTACTGTAGTTCGTGTAGTTGGTGTAGTTGCTGTAGTTGGTGTAGTAACTGTAGTTGGTGTAGTTACTGTAGTTGGTGTAGTTCGTGTAGTTGCTGTAGTTGCTGTAGTTGGTGTAGTTGCTGTAGTTACTGTAGTTGCTGTAGTTGCTGTAGTTACTGTAGTTGGTGTAGTTGCTGTAGTTGGTGTAGTTACTGTAGTTGCTGTAGTTACTGTAGTTGTTGTAGTTGCTGTAGTTACTGTAGTTGGTGTAGTTGCTGTAGTTGGTGTAGTTACTGTAGTTGGTGTAGTTACTGTAGTTGGTGTAGTTCGTGTAGTTGCTGTAGTTACTGTAGTTGCTGTAGTTGGTGTAGTTGGTGTAGTTACTGTAGTTGCTGTAGTTGCTGTAGTTACTGTAGTTGGTGTAGTTACTGTAGTTGCTGTAGTTGGTGTAGTTACTGTAGTTGTTGTAGTTGCTGTAGTTACTGTAGCTGGTGTAGTTACTGTAGTTAATGTAGTTGTTGTAGTTACTGTAGTTGGTATAGTTGCTGTAGTTGCTGTAGTTCGTGTATTAACTGTAGTTGGTGTAGTTGCTGTAGCTGGTGTAGTTCGTGTAGTTACTGTAGTTGGTGTAGTTACTGTAGTTCGTGTAGTTGCTGTAGTTGGTGTAGTTGGTGTAGTTGGTGTAGTTGCTGTAGTTGCTGTAGTTGCTGTAGTTGGTGTAGTTGCTGTAGTTGGTGTAGTTACTGTAGTTGCTGTAGTTACTGTAGTTGATGTAGTTACTGTAGTTGGTGTAGTTGTTGTAGTTACTGTAGTTGGTGTAGTTGGTGTAGTTGCTGTAGTTCGTGTAGTTACTGTAGTTGGTGTAGTTGCTGTAGTTGGTGTAGTTGCTGTAGTTGGTGTAGTTCGTGTAGTTGGTGTAGTTGCTGTAGTTGGTGTAGTTCGTGTAGTTGGTGTAGTTGCTGTAGTTCGTGTAGTTCGTGTAGTTGCTGTAGTTCGTGTAGTTACTGTAGTTGGGTAGTTACTGTAGTTCGTGTAGTTGGTGTAGTTGCTGTAGTTGGTGTAGTTGGTGTAGTTACTGTAGTTGCTGTAGTTGGTGTAGTTACTGTAGTTGCTGTAGTTTGTGTAGTTGCTGTAGTTGCTGTAGTTGTTGTAGTTACTGTAGTTGTTGTAGTTGCTGTAGTTACTGTAGTTGCTGTAGTTGCTGTAGTTGGTGTAGTTAGTGTAGTTACTGTAGTTGCTGTAGTTACTGTAGTTGGTGTAGTTGGTGTAGTTGCAGTATTTACTGTAGCTGCTGTAGTTGCTGTAGTTGATGTAGTTGGTGTAGTTGCTGTAGTTGCTTGAGTTCGTGTAGTTGCTGTAGTTCGTGTAGTTGCTGTAGTTGGTGTAGGTGTAGACTTGTCACAAGTCCCTTTCAATGTCAAATTTCGCCTAGTTAGGTTCTTCGTTGGAAGGGACTTGTCGCACTTGCAGCGCGGGAAATATGTACCTTTGGATTTTTCCACCGGTAACGTAAGAAGCATATTGTGAAATGAACAAGCAATTCCTGAAATGCGTCATAAGCTCGAGAATATCAGATTTGGTTACCGCTGTCGCCGTGTACTTGGTTTTTAAAGCCGTAGTTTCGGGTTATCGGAGTAATAGCACGCATGTAAAAGATATAAAATAGAAAGAAAAAGTTTCAAGAATACTAAGTTGCCACTATAGTGAAAAAAGAGAAACTTCAAGCGATGAAATTCTGTTTAGAGGAACTTCATATGTTTATATCAATGCAGGGCGATATTTCTCCGCATGTCAGTACCGAAGAAGCGGAGTTTTAAAGCACTTTTAAGCAGATAAGGGACATCACGGTAAAAGAAATATCATTTTTCGATGGAAATTTCTGTTGATATCAATTTGTGAATGACGTTTTCTTTGTGTTTTCGTCAGATTTTGAGAAATATTTATAAAACGTGCCCAAATTCATGAGTTTCGCCTTTTGCTTGCAAGCGCAGTTCCTCGACCAGCTAACGGTACACGTTTTGCTTTTACAGATAAACTAACAGATATTTGAATAAAATTAGTCAAATACACGAACTACACCAACTACAGCAACTACACCAACTACACCAACTACAGTAACTACACCAACTACAGCAAATACACGAACTACACCAACTACACCAGCTACACCAACTATAGCAACTACACCAACTACAGCAATTACACCAACTACACGAACTACAGTAACTACACCAACTACAGTAACTACACGAACTACAGCAACTACACGAACTACACGAACTACACCAACTACAGCAACTACAGTAACTACAGCAACTACACCAACTACAGTAACTACACGAACTACAGCAACTACAGCAACTACACGAACTACAGCAACTACACCAACTACACGAACTACAGTCACTACACCAACTACACCAACTACAGCAGCTACACCAACTACAGCAACTACACCAACTACACGAACTACAGCAACTACACCAACTACACGAACTACACCAACTACACGAACTACACGAACTACAGCAACTACACGAACTACAGCAACTACAGTAACTACACCAACTACACGAACTACACCAGTAGTATAATAAAGATTATTCACCGCCAACATCATCATTTCTCACGCTTACCCAAACATAAACCCATGACACAAAGCAATAAGCTAAATGGCTGCCAATCGTAACAGCTAAATAATATCATAGCTTATGCGAAAGCCGAGGGTAAATTTGGTTCGATGATTTATGCCAATTCAAATTCAAAAAATAAAATGGCATATGTCATAATATTTTCAGCTTATTCGAAACACGGGGTGAATTTGGTTCGTTGATGTTAATTTTACATTACATGTTAATATCTGCAGAAATAATAATTTATTTCTCAAAATGGTTGTGTGGTTTTTTAGCTTATTGCTTTGTGTCATGGGTTTATGTTTGGGAAAACGTAAGAAATGATGATGTTGGCGGTGAATAATCTTTATTATACTACCGAAAAAGAACCGCTCCACCGTTGAAATTAACTCAATATTTTAAGCGACTTACCCTGTATTTGAAGCGGTTTCACCGAGTCGTTTCACCGAGTCGTTTCACTTCGTTCATTTCGTTCGCTTTCTGTGAGTTTACGCGAAAATTTCACGGGGTTTTGAGATTTTGTTTTCGCGTAGAAATACTGGCGAGAAAGGATGAAAGCAGAGAGTGAAATTCACACAAACAAAAGAAAGCAAAACACCTGCTTACACTTACCACCTGCTTGCATAAAATTAACCATTCTTGTGTTTTGCGCAGACGCGGGCGTAAAAGAGTTACCACATGTGAAAGCGTGGCGGTTTTGATCATTATATAAGAGTTGTTCGAACTATATGGTATATCGGTGGCGGATAGGTTATGAAACAGTTAGAAAAAGCAAGGGCTGACTGTTTGATCCCTATCAATCACCCGGTATATATATCATAGCTAAAAACCCTCGCGGCTATGATATATATACTGCAGGCCTAAGAAAGGGTGTCGGGTTGTTGAGTATAGCTAAGTCGTGTTCGATGACCGCTTCGAAAGAAGGTTGACAGATGTTGACGGGGAGTTCACGGCAGTAGTGCTGGTTCAGCCTCAAGCCTAAGTGGCAAAAAAAAAAAATGAAAAAAATGAAAAAATGAAAAAATGAAAAATGAAAAAAAAAATCTCTCAAGGGAACTGGGTGGGGGAGAAGTGGTGGAAGGAGAGAGTTCCCTTGAGAGATTCTGTTGGCCAACAGTTTTGCTTCTTTATTGATCTGTTATGTTGAGTGGGGAAGAAGAACATAAAATAAAAAAATATTTTATGTTTTCCTGAAAAAATGGAACGCATGACAATTAGGGAACTAAGACAAATTGCCAGGGAAAGATATATCCCCGGCCGCGCTCGCGCTAGAAAAAAGGCTGATTTAATACGTTTAATTACTGCATCTATTGATTCACCCACACCGCCAGAAACTCAACCACCTCCTCCTCCGCAGCCTGGTATATTGAAAACAATTTCCAATACTTTCCGGTCATGGTGGAATTGGTTAAAAGCCGCGCCACAAACTCTGGCGAAAAAGGCTGCTAATATGATCACGGATTTTCAACGCAAAGTTGTCAGTTATCAACAACCAATAGGAGTTCACGAAAGCACTTCGGCGTTAGAAAACTTTGCCCGTCAATTCATCTTTGACGGTGTGGAAGGACTGACCCCTGGAGGTTATTTTCAGCGAGTTTCTGATAAACTTCTGACTGTTCTCAATGCTAATCGAGGCACTAAAATCAAACTGATTCTATCCTGCCGAATGAAACGCCAGAATTTACAAACTGGGGAAATAATTGAGATCGATGCTCCAATCTATTCGGAAGTAGAATTGAATCTCGCAGCGACGGATCTCGCCGCTCTTTTAAATGAAATGATAGCAGACATTCTTGAACGCATTGCCATTTTCCAACTGAAAGGCTCGAATTGGCAATTTGTTCGCGTAAATCATTTGGAATTGCATCTGGTTGGATTCAAACCTCTCGGCGGGAGCACATATATTTCTCTTCCGCCATTCCTTGCTAAGAAGAAGGCCCTCATTAATATGCAAAATACTGATAATCAATGCTTTAAATGGGCAGTAACAAGGGCACTCTTTCCATGTGAAATTCATCCTGAAAGAGTTACAAAAGAATTAAAAGCTCAAGCCGATGATGTCAATTGGGATAAAATTTCATTTCCAACGCCCCTGGAGGAAATAGATCGTTTTGAAAGAAATAATCCCGACATTGCCGTTAATGTTCTCGGGTATGAATCAGTGGTTCATCCCTTGAGAATTTCAAAACATAAAAAACGTCAACGCCATATAACCCTGCTGCTTTTTGAGAAAGATGAAATCCAACATTATGCTGTTGTTAACAGCCTGAGTCGCCTTCTCTCAGCTCAAGTTAATCATCACGTCGGTCGCAAACTTTTTTGCCTGCATTGTCTCAATCATTTTTATGACGAAGCGCATCTAGCTAAGCATGAAGAATTGTGTTGCAGAACTGAAGCGATAAAAGTCGAAATGCCTGCAAAGGGAGAGATTTTGCAATTTAAAAACCACAACAGATCTATCAAAGTTCCATTTGTGATTTACGCTGATTTTGAAGCATGCACTGAATCGATCAGTGGTTGTTCCCCAGGGAATAATCGCAGTTTCACAAATAAATTTCAAAAACACACGCCATGTGGCTTTTGTTTCAAGGTTGTTGGCATGGATGGGGTTGATTTGAATTTCCCTCCAGTGCTCTTTCGGGCAAAAACAGCGGATGATGACGTTGCACAAATATTTGTGGAGAAGTTAATTGAAACAATTAAACATATTCACAAGAAATTTGACTTCAGAAAGAAGATAATTTTCACCAAGGAAGATAAGAAAGAATATGAAGCAACCACAGTTTGTTGGATATGCCAGGGAGAATTTGACGAAGAATTTGGCGAAGAATCTGATAAAAAGGTGCGGGATCATTGCCACTTCACAGGAAAATACCGCGGCGCAGCCCATAACAGTTGCAATCTCCAGTTCCGGAAACCAAAGTTCACCCCAGTCATTTTTCATAATCTTGAGGGATATGATTCTCATCTCTTCATTAAAAATCTTGGTAAAATACCTGGGGATATTAAATGCATCCCCAACAATGAGGAAAAATATATATCCTTCTCAAAGGCGATCAAGCTTGGAGAATATATTAACAAAAAGGGTAAAACGGTCAACATCACTCATGAACTGAGATTCATCGATTCTATGAAATTCATGGCTTCTTCTCTTGAGAATCTAGCAAATAATTTGAAAAAGGCAGGCATGGATAAACTGAAGGAAACCAGGAACGAATTTGGATACAAAGCCGAGCTTCTTTCCAGAAAAGGAGTCTATCCCTATGATTATATGGATTCCATTGAGAAATTCAAGGAAACACAACTGCCGCCAAAGGAGGCATTCTATTCTCAAATTAATGAATCGGGAATATCCGATGAAGACTATCAACATGCCCAAAATGTTTGGGATAAAATGGGGATAAACAATTTAGGAGAATATCACGATCTCTATTTGAAAACGGATGTGATGCTCCTGGCAGATGTTTTCGAAGCATTTCGTAATATCTGCCTTGAGTATTATCAACTAGATCCAGCGTGGTATTATACCACCCCTGGTTTGTCATTCGACGCGGGTCTGAAAAAATCAGGGGCAAAGCTTGAATTGTTGAATGATCCAGATATGCTCCTGTTCTTCGAGAAGGGAGTCCGTGGTGGAATTTCAATGATCTCAAATCGCCATGGAAAAGCGAACAATCCATATATGGGAGGTCAATATGACCCAACTCACCCCGCGAAATACATTCTCTATCTCGATGCTAACTCCCTTTATTCTTGGGCAATGACTCAACCACTTCCAACGGGAAACTTTCGCTGGATGAAAAATTTCAAGAAATGGCGCCAAATTCCCTGTGTGCTTGAAGTGGATTTGGAATATCCCAAAGAACTTCATGATTTGCATAATGATTATCCATTTGCCCCCGAGAGAGTGATCTGCGAGAATAATGTTGAGAAATTAATCCCCAATCTGCGAGATAAGAAACATTATATTATCCATCACAGAGCACTGAAACAAGCTTTGAAACATGGCTTGAAACTCACTAAGATTCACAGGGGAATATCATTCACTGAAGAACCTTGGCTGAAATCATATATCGAACTCAACATCCGACTCCGTCAAGCAGCGGAGAATGATTTCGAGAAAGAGTTTTTCAAACTCATGAATAACGCAATATTCGGCAAAACAATGGAAAATATCCGCAAGAGAGTTGACATCAGACTTGTCAATGATCGAAAGATTGCGACAAAGCTTGCGGCTAAACCCACATATCAACATAGCACAATCTTTGATGAGAATCTCATCGCTGTTCATATGAAGCGGAAGAAAATGACATTCAACAAACCAATTTTCTGTGGAATGACAATTCTTGAAATATCAAAGGAACTGATGTTCAGATTTCACTATGAATATATGAAACCCAAATACGGGGAGAAAGCCAAGCTGTTGTTCACAGATACTGATTCTTTGTGCTATGAAATTGAAACAGCAGACGTCTATCAGGAACTGAAGCCAGATGTAAAGGAGATGTTTGACACATCCAACTATCCCCCGGATCACCCCTCAGGAATGCCAATTATGAACAAAAAAGTGAACGGTCTCATGAAAGATGAAGCTGGGGGGAAAATAATTGAAGAATTTGTTGGATTACGCCCTAAATTATACAGCTACAAATTATTTGAAACTGATGGTGGCGGCAAGAAATGCAAGGGAGTGAAAAAACAAACAATAAAGAAACATATCACCCATGAGGACTTCAAAGAATGCCTTCTCAGCGGGGAAAGCCAAATGAGAACTATGAATCTCATCCGCAGCCATCACCACGAGATGTTCTCAGAAACAGTCAATAAAACTGCTCTTTCTGCGGATGATGACAAGCGATTTATCCTTCCAGATAAGATTCACACTCTTGCTTGGGGTCATTGGAGAATTGGAGAAGAAAAAAACTAAATAAAATGATTGACAAAGAAAAACTTTTCACAATCGGAGACAAAGATTTCTTTTCCGTGGAGGAAACGGGAATCCCACTCAAGGAAATGAAAAATTATGCAACTTGGATTCACCCCAAATTCAAAGAAGCATGCGGTTTGACGGATGAAGACTTGGAATGGTATAAAGGGGTTGAAAATGAAAGAAACTTCCAAAAAGCGGTTGACATGGCCACTGGTTTTCTCCCAGTCCGATCGGAAGAGGATCGCAAGTTCATGGAGAAATGGATTTTCGCGATTTAATTCATTTTTTTTTATCTCACCCAAGAAAATGAATCCCGCGAAAATATCTATCCCCGACTGCTCACTCGACAACCCCGTGAAAAAATCTTCCGGAAAAATCTCTTTCTGTCTCCTCCCATGCCTTCACAATGACAAATGGCTCAAAGTGAAACTCCAAACCAAATTCAAGATTTTCGCTCATCAAGGTGACTCGTTTTCTCTGGGAATCACTCTTCCGGAAGAAAACATCAAATTTTTCAAAGATTTGGAAAAGCATCTCAACTCTGCTGCGATGAAAAAGAAGCAGGCAATCGAAGAGATTTCCCCGTCTTTTGCTCGATTTCAGGAGGGAGATTTCACTCTCGTGAAAATCGACAAATCCGAGCAGGAAAAGATTTATGCTAAGATTTATCCCTCCAAACTCAAGCACACGGATTTCTCGTGTCGATTTTGGGAATTGTGCGACGATGGGAAGAAAATGCCAATCCTGAGGCAAAAAGAACTCATTGGCGTTCCTCTTCGGGGGCAAGTTGTGTTTTCAATCAAACACCTTTTCTGCGGAAATCTGAAAGCCATCACATGCATCGTGGATGAAGTTTTGGTGGAGGAAAAGGTGGAAGCTGCCTCAGAATTCGATGAGTTTGAAGATAAGAATGAGGATGACTGAGTTTCTCTGAACTCAGGGAGAAAAATCTTTTTTCCAGAATCAAATTCTGGAAAAAAGTGAATTTGAGAGGGGATTGGGATGGAAAATTCGGGGATGAAATTCGGGGATGGAAATTCTCCGGAAAATTCGGGAGGAAATCCGTTTCAAAATTATTTTTGGAGAAAAAATTTTTAGCCAAAAAATAATTCTGAAAATAATTTCCCGCGGGCTCCAAAATCCATTTCCGGAAATGGATTTTTTTCTCCAAAAACGGATTTCTGCTCCCAAAAAGCGTTTTTGGGCTGAAATTTCTTTCCAGAAATGGATTTCGGAATGAAATTTCTCTCCGGAATCAAAATATTTCTCCAGGAATCAAAAATCTTACGCTGAAAAATCAGCGTAAAATTCATTTTTCTGGAAATTCAGAACTGCCTTGTCTATTTTTCTTCCCCAGTTAACTAAATCAGGAAAAGACACGCATAAAATCGCGTTTTATCCAGATAAAACGCGATTTTGACTTTATAATTCTTTTTTTTCTCCAAATAAAATGCCAAAACCGACAAATCCGGAAAAATGAATTTTTTCCGAACTTACCAATCCGGAAAAATGAATTTTTCCGAACTGACCAATCCGGAAAAATGAATTCATTTTTCCGAACTTTGAGGACAAGAATGAGGACGATGAAGTTTGATCTCGCTGAAATCAGGGAGAAAATCTTTTCCAGAATTCAATTCTGGAAAAATATTTGTGAATTTGGGCAGAACTTTTTTCCTGATTTTTTGATTTTTCCACGTGTGGCAGGTTTGATTTTTGGAGATTTTTTCCACGTGTGGTAGGTTTGATTTTCTCTGATTTTCCCAAATTCACTCCGGGGAAAAAATTTTGAAATCTGAATTTGAAAATCCACTCCGGAAACTGATTTTGAAATCTGAAATCTGAATTTGAAAATCCACTCCGGAAAAAAAAAATTTGAATTTTGAAATCTGAATTTGAAAATCCACTCCGGAAAATATTTTGAAAATCCACTCCGGAAAATATTTTGAATTTTGAATTTGAAAATCCACTCCGGAAAATATTTTGAAAATCCACTCCGGAAAATATTTTGAAATCTGAATTTGAATTTGAAAATCCACTCCGGAAAATATTTTGAAATCTGAATTTTGAATTTGAAAATCCACTCCGGAAAAAATTTTTGAATTTTGAAATCTGAATTTGAATTTTGAAATCTGAATTTTGAATTTGAAAATCCACTCCGGAAAAAATTTTTGAATTTTGAAATCTGAATTTGAATTTTGAAATCTGAATTTTGAATTTGAAAATCCACTCCGAAAAATATTTTGAAATCTGAATTTGAATTTTGAATTTTGAAATCTGAATTTTGAATTTGAATTTGAAAATCCACTCCGGAAAAAAATTTTTGAATTTTGAAATCTGAATCTGAATTTTGAATTTGAATTTGAAAATTCACTCCGGGCAATTTTGAAATCTGAATTTGAAAACTCACTCCGGGGAAAATAATTTGATTCTGCTCCGGAAAATTTTTTGAATTCTGAAATCCCCAGAATTTGATTTGCGGAATCCAACTCCAGGAAGAATTTTGTTTTCCGAACTGACTCCGGGAAAATTTTTTGCTGAATTTGAAATTTCTCCGGAAACTGATTTTGGAATGAAATTTCTCTCTGGTATTTCTCCAAATTATTTTTGAGGAAAATTTTTTTCAAAATTTTAAATGAAATAATCCCTGGGGGGTGAAAAAAAAATCTCCGGGGATGAAAAATTTTCTCCAAAATGGATTTCAGAACGAAAAATCGCCCACAAAAACTGATTTTGGGATGAAAATTCTCTCCGGAACTAAAATATCTCTCCGGGAATAAAAAATCTTTCGCTGAAAATCAGCTTTTAATTCAAATTCAGGAAAATTCAGGAAAAATTCTGCTTCATTTCATCTAAATCCCAGTTAACTAAATTGGAGAAATGACTGGCTAAAATTGAAAAATATGCGGATAAAATGTGATTTTAATTTTTTATTTCCTTTTTTTATCCAAAGAAAATGTTGAAGCCAGCAACTAAGCATTTTTCAATCTCCGATGGGAAAAAAACTAAAACCTTCCTCTCTGTGAATTCGGCAGCGAAAGAATATGGCATTTCAAATTGCGCCATCACCAATGCATTGAAAAAAGGAAATAAATCCATCACCCGGAGATCGGATAAGAAAAAATTCTTTCTCGGCGAACCAAAAGTGGAAGAACCAAAGGCGGAAGGATCAGCTTCTCCCCAGATAGATTTTTCTCCACTCCCAATGGATGAGGAATGGTTTGACAAATTCAAGATCGCTGTTTCATCTTTTGATGAACTTTGTCGAATGATTACCAATAAATTATTCGCGGATGAAGATATAGAATTGGACTGGAAGAAAAAAGAATTGAAATATAATGAGGAAAGTATTTGCTTCATCAAAATCATTTCCATTATCTGCAGAGTGATCTTTCCGATTAACAGAGAGGCAATCCAAAAAGACATGGAGGAGAATTTCCTTGTTGGGCCCAAAGCAATTGCAGCCCACTCGAAACGAATAAAATTTGTAACATCTTTGAGGAAAAATGAAAGAACATTTCACGTTGACATATTCAATAAAATCAGGAAATTCAAATAAATTTTTCCCCTGATTTCTTGCATGATTTTTCATTTCCGGGAAATGAAAATTCTCAACCCTCAAATTTTTTCTCCCATTCAGCTTCAAACTTTTCCAAATCCAACCCCAAATCAATCACAATCCCATCAATCGCTTCCATTGAAAACAAAAATTCAGCTCGATCAAAATTTCCTCCCCGCAAAGCGAAGCGCAAATCACTCAATGTTTTTTCATAGGTGGTGAAAGCGAATTTCGCCATTTCAATTTTGCTTTTCAGATTCTTCATTTCATTCGCTGTTTTCAAGACTAATCCTGCTCCTGAAATCACTCCCACAACGATTGGGTTCAAAGTCGCGGCTCCAGCAATCGTCCCGATTGCAACCAGACCGGAAGAGGTCAAATTCATGAGCAGATTCATTTTCTTGAATCGACCATGCGCTCGTTTCAGGCACCAAAATCTTTTGTGATAAAATCGAAAAAGTTTTTTGATCTCTTCCAGTTCTTCTTCCCGAATTGCGGGGTTGATGTGATTGAAAGCAAAGATGCTTTGTTTTCACTTCGCGCGGCTCGGCTCGCTTCGCTCGCTCGCTCTCATTTTTCAGGGAGAAATCATTTTTCAATCAGAATTGTCGCTTTTGCTCTTTGAATGGCATTTCCATCCGAGAGAGCCAGATAGAAAGCTTCTTCCTGCCCAACATGGAGATTGAAGGTGAACTGCAGTGAACCAAATGAATTGGTGGAAGGTCTGACTGCGTTCCGAGTGATGCGATCTCCTTTAACAACACTTGTCATGATGATGGTTGCTCCACTCACTGGGTTGGAACCGCGTTGAAGAATGAAAACCGTGACATTCAAAATCCGGAAGTCAGATCCAAATTGTTGCCAATAATTTGTTTCATCTTCCTCTTAATTTGGGAAGATCAAACAATCACCGTGTTTTCCTTTCACAAATCTTGCAAAAATGAAGTGTTTTGACGAGCGAAGCGGCAAATTCAACAAGGAGTGCGAATTCAAATCCAAGTCAGCCTCCATGACCATCTTCCCGCCCTCAAAAACGAAAGGGGAATCGAAGACGCTGCTTTCAACATCAGGTTGAGAACCAGCAATGCCATATATAATCAGATTTGCGTTTCCTTTTTCGGCTGCTTCGGCAGTTCCTCTCCATTTCAAATCCAGATAGATGAATTCAGGTGGGGAAATCCTCCATTTGTGCATGTGGATGATGGATCTGGAATACCCCGAAAACTTCTTAGTTGATTGCTGATTTATATTCAGACTTGTGCTCACAACGTTGACGCTCACGCCATCCATTGACGCGGGGAAGAATTCCACGCACACGGTGTATTCTCCCTCTGGTAATTTGTACATATTGAATCCAAGTCTCCCAGAGTATTCATTTAAAAGATCTTTTGTGATTTGTAAGTCATAAGCCTTCTTGTTGAAATGATGCGGCGAATCTGGAAAATCACTTATCCCAGTCACTGTCATATGATGTTCAGAGCTGGATTCATCCACATTTTCCATCAGATAGCGGAATGCGTCCTTTGGGTGAGAGGTTGACGTGATATGCGATTCATTTACGTATTTTTTGATGTTCTCTTCTAATTCCATCGTGTGGGCTACCACACCTCCTATCTGGTTATCCACATAAGATTTTGACGTGGGTTGATGCTTGAGAGTTGGCGCTGCAATATTGTTGATTTGTTGCGAGTTCATATCCAGGTTTCCGGTCATTGTCCCGCCTTCCAACGAAAGCTTTTTCGCGGATTGGGCATCCACATATCTTTTATTTGCGCCCTGATCGGCAACTTCAGGATCTTTCACGTTAAAAATGGTGTGATTTCCCATATCCAAAGCCGTCTCCATTGGAAACGTCTCTTTGCGGCTGAGAAAGATATTCCTGCCATCATTGTAAGAGATCAGGTTGTTATAATGCGCTCCCAAATCATGCCATGTTTGTTGTTTTGAGTTTTTCACGTTGAAAAGTTCTTTTAAATCAATATCCTTCGTGACTTCATGAGTGTGAGCCGGAGCATCAGGGTGGAATTTTTTCAGAGTGACCATATTCACCGCTGACAAATCCTGGTTTTCATCAGTGTCCAGATTGACGATCAATTTGCGATTCATTTCTATTTCCCCGGGGTTGATGAGTTTTTGTCCCCTGAGATCAAGATCCCCAGTCATATGCGAGGAACCATCCACCTGGAGAGAATCTGCTCGCAATTGCGTTGCAAGCGTGTCAGCTTGGTGTTTGGTAATTGCATCCGAATTCCCCGTTCCTTCAGCGACATTTGTCAGGCGTTTCCTTTGCAGGTCGAAGTCTCCTGCTGGCGTCAGCTTGAAACCAACTCCTGGCAACCCATCTTTTCCATCTTTTCCTCCCTGGGAGGTGCTTGTTTCAGACAGCAATCCATTTGAATAACTCATTTTAAATGCTTTCATCAAAGTTTTTGGCAATGAATTTCCTCGGCTTATCCACATACAGGAAAGAGAACGGATCATGCGTTGCTTTCCGATAATCTTCTTTGCTGACATTGTTCTCCCTGCAGATCGCCGTAATTTCTTTGTTGCTTGGGAATTCGAAGATGCAAAAATGCGAGCAATTCAGGCGGATATCTTTTGGTGTTCCGAAATAACTTTGCGAAAGATAAATCACAGAACATTTCTTGTGCCTGCCCTGAATGAAATAATCAATCAATGGCTTTTGGTTTTCTTCGGAAACAAAATCATCGAAAACAACCAGCTTTTGATTCTCCCCTGACAATTCAGAAACTGGGATGATTTCATCCGGGGATGCTTCCACAACGTCATACCCAGCTTCTTTGCTGAATGGGCGAAACGTTTTCAACAGATGTTGATATTTGGTTTGGTCAAGATTTTTCGCATAGAGATAAATTTTATCGTAGAAGAGCAGCGGGCGGAGGATCATATCCAGGAGAACACTTGTTTTCCCCGATCCTGAAGGGCCACAGATCAACATTCTGAAAGTTCGATCCGGCATGAAAGAGTGACGTTGTTTGAAATTCGTGATTGGATCCTGACAATCATAATTTGGAATCTTCATTTTATTAATGAACATGACGTTCTACATCTTGTTCTACATCATGTTCTTCATCCCAAATTTGTGTTTCTGGGATATAAAATGAGTTTATTGAAATGGCAAGAAATGGCTAAAAGCAAATCTGCTTTAGGCAAAAAAATCAACTTTGTTCACAATGCTATCACCCAGAAAAAGTTGGGTGAAGAGACAAGTCAAATCGGACTTGAAAAAATGTTCAAACCAGTCACATCGAAACTGGATGAGGTGATTGCGTCGAATTTGGGGCCACTCCCGAAAATCCGGAAGAAAGTTGGGAAAGCCAAACCGGCGGAGATTGATTATCTCCCCGAAGTCGACCCATTTGAAGAGATGGACGTTGAAGGTTTGTTTGATGAGGCCGTTCCATCCCAAACAAAGAAACAAATTCCAGCAGGGCCGCCAACATATGAAGAAATTATGCAAGAAGTAGGGGAAGATCCACCTGAATATGAAGAAGACGACACTCCCGATTATGCTCTTGCGCCGGGAGATGAAGGGGAAGAGGAAAAAGGAGATGAAGCCAATCAGATCTTGAATGACTTGGACCTCACGAATTATGATACTGCAGAGAAAACTCTCAGTGAACCAAATGTCTCATCAGCGAAGAAAATCCATTATATCAAGAATATTGTAACCATTGCAAACTTCAGAAGAAATCAGTTGAAGGGCTACAAATCATCTTGGACCAAAAAATTCAAGAAAGGGGAAATAACGCAAGAGCAAAAGAATTTGCAACATAGCAGAATAGACCGCTCATCCCGAATTTTGAGTGAATACATCAAACATTTTCAAGCGAAACAAAAGACATTGGAAGGCTCGGGAATCAGGAGAAAAAAAGGTGGATCCATCCGTTTTTTCTCCAACCCCGCAGATCTGCTCCAGAAACTTGAAGTCATAGTTGGCTCCATTCTTGCTGGGAATACGAATGCGGGCATCAGAAACACTGGAGTTGGCATTCTCGATCTTCTCCTGAAAGAGGGAGTCATCAATCGTTCCCAGCATGAGAAGCTTTTCAGAAAGTATTTCAAACTCTAAAATGGAAATCGAAAGAGAAATTGTCCTGTCATCCTTTTCCGTCAAGACTGGGGGAAACAAACCAGAAAATTTCACAACAAAATTCAATCGACCCATTATTTTGGACCCAAATTCCCAATATGTTGTTGGGTTGAACAGAATTATCAATATGAGTTTTAAGTGGTATAACATCAATGCGGCATTGAAAAATCAGCTGATCAGATTCAGCTCTGATGGTGGGAAAACATTTTCCGATATCACCTTTCCCGCTGGGGTTTGGGATTATTCCACTTTGAATGCGGCAATTCGAAACGCAACAGGCCCCCTCGCAGGCAGCACCCCAGGAAAGAATGAAAAATTCCCAATCAATCTTGCTTTCTCTCCCACAACTTTCAGAGTAACAATCACACTGGAAGCAAACTGGCAACTTGATCTCGAGAAATCCAACTTCGGCGATCTCGTTGGTTTCGATAAAAAGATTCTGAAAGATAAAGTCAATGTTGGCCCCAGAGTTCCAAACCTCAGTCAAGATACTGATATGTTGAACGTTCATTGCGATCTCACAAGTGATTCGCTTGTGGATGGGGAAGAGAGTGATATCATCTTCTCCTTTTCAACATCTGTTCTGCAGGCCTCCTATAGTTTCACTCTTGAACCCATGAGAGTGATGTTCAGCCCTGTGAATAAAAACAGAATAAGCTCCATTCGGATTTATATCACCGATGGGAAAAGGCGGGTTGTTGATTTGAATGGAGCTGATACAGCGTTCTCGCTTATCTTGAAAAAACAAATAAAATGAAAAGTTATGAATTCTCTCGTTTTTTCCACCCCCAGCTGGGGCGGTTTGTCTTCCGGCATAAAGGAACAGGTGTCATTGTGGACAATATTTTCAAACCAATGAGGAAGGTCGCATCAGTCGTCTTCAATAAATTCGCGAAACCCATTGCGAAAAAAGCCTTGGAATCAGGAATTTCTCACGCTGGGGATAAACTCGGCAAAAAAGCAGTTGAAAAATCTGGTGATTTGATCATGAAAAAACTGGTAAATATGAGAAAGGGGAAGCCACCAGGCAAAACAAAGCCACCAGCGAGCGAAGCGAGCCGAGCGAAGCTAGCTCGACCACAATCAGCCCCTGCGTCAACCTCCGGAGAAAGTTCTGATGCTATATTGAACAGGTTGATCTCTGGGCAGGGAGTCCGGAAAAGAAAAAAATAATATAAAATGGCTTTTCGATCGAATGAATATCTTCAAAGAAATGAATTAGTGCGCTTCCAGCTGGATGACACAATCCGAACTCCAGCTAATGGGCAACATCAACAAAAAAGTGGTTATAAATTCACAATTAATGACCGATCCGCATTCTATGATTGGTATAACGCTTATTTCGTGGTGCAATTTCAGCTCCAGAAATTAGCAGATGGAGCGGCATATGACGCTGAAAGAATAACCGTAATCAATGGGGCTCATTCCCTGATTAAACACCTGACGATTAAATCTGCAGGAAAGATTATTTATGATACTGATAATCTGCATAAAGTCTGTTTCACAAAGAATTTGTTAGAATACTCCGACGACTTCAGCAGATCAGTCGCCAAGAACAGTTTCTGGTATTTGGATACTAATGCAACAACCGCTAATACGAATCTTGGATTTGAAGCTCGGCGAGTGATTACTCGAGATCTTCAAAACACTAATACGATCATTCCCCTGAATCGTTTTTCCTTTTTCGAAGAGTTGGAAGATAAGATGCTTGTGCCTATGCAGCTGCAATTTGAGATAACACCGAATGATGATGGGGAACTCATTCATATGGCAAACGGTGTTGCTGACGGAAGAGTTGTGCTGAATCGATTTTTGCTTTGGGTGCCAAGATTGACTCCCAAGGATTCTCGGTATGACAAATTTGTCAGCTCATTCCTGAAAGAAACGCAATGGAAATATCTGAGGGAAATGTATCAGCAATCAGCTCCTACGCAGTCATCAGGATTTTTCCAGATCTCAGCGAGCATTGACAATGTGAGGCATATTTTTATCTGGCTGAAAAGAACCGCTGGCGCCCCTGCAGAAGACAACCCCTATCTGATGGACACTTTCACGCTGAATGCAGTGGATGATAATACTTCATCCTTGTTGAACTGTCGATTGGAATATGGAAACGGAGTTTTCTACCCGGAAACAGAGTACGACAGTGAAAGCAAAGTGAGGATTTTCCAGGATGTCATGGCTTATGCAATGAGGAAAAATGACTACAACACAGGGACACAGTTGAATCTGGCCAATTTCAAATCTCTTTTCCCATTGATCTATTTCGATCTGACTTATCAAACTGAAAAACCAACAAGAGATCCCAAGCAGTTGATATTCAGGTATCGATTAAGCGCAAATGCAGCGGAAAACTTCAATGTACATGCGATAGTTCTCTATGAAGAAGAAGTGAAAATCGATAAGATTGGAAATGAGCTGGTTGTCGTGTGACGTGTGAAGCGAGCGCAGCGAACGCAGTGAGCCGACCGAAGGGAGGCGAGCACGCGCAGCGGCTGTGAAAAACATATCTTGTCATTTAAAATGACAACATATCACCCATATAAAGTAAATCTGTCGGAAGGGCAAAAAAGCAAGCTTGGAAGAGCATTCAAAGCAAACTGCACTATCACCCTGAGGCTGAAAAAAAATCAAACACGCGGAAATGATGAACTGATGCTGACAGTCAACCAAAAGAACCGAATTGCCAAAGCCGCATCTCAGGGAAAGGGAGTTGAAATCAAGATATCAAAAACGCAAATCCGAAAAGTGATGAAGCAAGGCGGAAGTCTTTACTCTGCTATTGTTCCCCTGGCTCGTTCCCTGGCACCCACCCTGGCAAAGACACTTGGACTGTCAGCATTGGCTGGTTTGGCGAGTGAAGGAGCGAGTCAAGTTGTGAAAAAGATAAGCGGGAAGGGAGCGCAGCGACCTCGACTGAAAGGAGGCGGGCAAACGGGTGGATTTCTCATTCCCCAAGATAAAATTCAGAAACTGATTGACAATAAACATTTGTTGACAAATAAGCAGAAACAGGATATTTTGACTGCCCTGAAATCAGGAGGACAACTGACGATAAAACCATCAGCAAAACAATCAGGCGGATTGTTGGGAACTGTGCTGGCTTCCATCGGAATTCCACTGGCGCTGGACATGGTGAAAAATTTGTTTGGGAAAGGAGCTCCTAGAGTTGGTCGCCCCAAAGGAAAAGGCGCTCCTAGAGTCCGGCAGCCCAAAGGAAACGGCGCTCCAAGATTGGGCACTCCCTTCCAACGCCCGCCTCCATTCATCGGAACCTGGGGACGAAAAATTGGGATGGGAAAAAAATCCAAAAAAGGAACGGGACTTCTGCTGGGATCGAAAAGTCCATTCAACAATATCCCAGTTCTCGGGGCAATATTGTGAGCGAAGCGAAACCCAAATTCGTGAACAAACCCCTGAACAACCTTGATCTTCTCCAGTGGATTGATTTTCTGAAAATTCCCAATTTCAAAGGGATTTTCGCCAGGGATGAAGCCATGCCCCGAGAACACAGCCCCTGCATTATCAATCTTGATTCGCTTGAAAATGCAGGAACTCACTGGGTGTGCTGCGCCCCCGGAGATCGTGCCCTGTGGTATTTCGACTCTTTTGGGATGGGATTTCCCCAGGAATTCAAAAGTTCCAAACCGGTGATTTGGAACAGCAGTCAATATCAAAACATCAACAGCGTTCTTTGCGGGTATTATTGCCTGTATTTCCTCCATCAATGGTCGCAGGGGAAAGATTTCTATGATATTCTCAAACCGCTCAGTCTGACTGACTCGGGGGAGAATGAAAAATTCATAAAAAAATATTTCGATTGAAAATGAAATCATATTGCGTGAAGGAAAAAAAGCAGACAAAGTGCGTTGAACCAAGTGAATATTTTCTCACCAAAACCGGCCGACCCATGTTCCGCTCCCATTGCGAGAGTTGTGGAAAGAAAAAAATAGATTTCGCTCGAGCAACTGGGGAAGATGTGGAAACCGTGAAACAAAAACTCATTGAAAGTGACATATGCATACAAGATCTTGAAAAAGTGGATTGGAAAATGGAATATTTGATGACGCTATATAAGTATTTCAGACTGTGAACTATATGATTTCCCTCTAAAATGAAATCATATTGCGTGAAGGAAAAAAAACAAACTGAATGCGTGAAACCAACTGGATATATGACTGCAAAAAATGGCAGAAAGATGTGGTTTTGCCATTGCGCTTCCTGCGGAATCAAAAAAACAAGATTTGTGAAAACGAGCGGAGCGAATTCGGGAAACTGAACAAGGTGAGGGCATCGGTGAACTTGCGCTGACTGGCGTGGCTCATGCTCTTCCCTGGCTCGGGAAAAAAACAGTTGAAATGGGTCGTTATGGAGCCAGTGAATTATTGCGAAATAAAAACACTCAAAAGAAAGCATTGGATTTTGCGTTGGACAAGATGAAACCATTTCTTGCCAAAACCTCTTCCGATATGCTGAATGAGCTGTCCACGGAGATTAGGCCAAACAGAAAATATAAGACAGATCGAGCAGATTTGGATGGCAGCGGGTTGGATGTTCATTCCCTGATTGGGAAGCTGCCAAGACCAAAGAAAGGTTTCACCCTCCCAGGGCATAATTATACAGGCCCTTATAACCCACTCGAAAAACAAGTCAGATTTGATGAAAAGGGAAAAATTCTCGAAATTATGCAGCAACCCACAGGAAAAACAGATGCAGTTGCTATGCAACACGATGTGGATTATTCAGTCTGCGCGAAGAAAGCGGATCCGCGCAAATGCAAGAACGAAGCAGACAGGAAAATGGTTGCCGCTTTGGATGCCATTCCCTGGAAAGAAAGGCAATGGGGGCATGCTTTGGCGAGAAACACAATTCAAGCAAAACAAAAACTTGGCCTCGGTGCCCCAAAAAACGGGAAAAGATTTTGAGTGAAGGCTGGGCTCAAAATCTGGCAAATGAACTTCACCAGCCAATCAGGCGACGCTTTCCAAAGAGGCGAGTCATAGCATATGGGATTGACAACATCTGGGCGGCTGATCTGGTCGAGATGGGGAAATTTTCGAGGTGGAATAAAGGGATCAGATACCTGCTGATGGTGATCGATGTTTTCTCAAAATTCGGTTGGATTCGCCCCCTGAAAGACAAGCGAGGTCAAACAGTGGCTGATGCTTTCCGAGATATATTTAAAACGAAGCGAAAACCGAAAATGCTTTGGACTGATAAAGGAAGTGAGTTTTTCAACGCAACAATGAAAGATCTGCTTGATAAGAATGGGGTAAAATTGTATACAATGGAAAATGAAGAGAAATCGTCTGTGGTTGAACGCTGGAATCGGACCATGAAGGAGAAACTCTTCCGGATGTTTTCTGCTAACAATAATACAATTTTCTTTGACAAACTAGACAAATTAGTGGATGAATATAACCGTCGTTTTCATTCGAGCATTCGGATGAGCCCCGCAGAGGCGAGCAAACAGAAAAATGAGAAAAAGGTTTTCGCAAATCTTTTCAGCGATATGATTTATCAAATGAAGAATGATCCTCGCAGTTGTGAACGCAATTTAAGCAATTGCGAAAAGAAGCCTGAAAAAAATTCAGGACTTCAACGGGGTTCGAACCCGTGACCTCGCGATACCGGTGCGATGCTCTACCAACTGAGCTATGAAGCCACTGACGTTGGGAGCAGGTCAATTGTAGGTTCATATGTTCCCGTGAAAGGAATGAGTGTGAAATGATGTATATGAAATAAATCATATATGAACTGCGGAAATGAAATCAAATGAAGAATGATCCTCGCAGTTGTGAACGCAATTTAAGCAATTGCGAAAAGAAGCCTGAAAAAAATTCAGGACTTCAACGGGGTTCGAACCCGTGACCTCGCGATACCGGTGCGATGCTCTACCAACTGAGCTATGAAGCCACTGACGTTGGGAGCAGGTCAATTGTAGGTTCATATGTTCCCGTGAAAGGAATGAGTGTGAAATGATGTATATGAAATAAATCATATATGAACTGCGGAAATGAAATCAAATGAAGAATGATCCTCGCAGTTGTGAACGCAATTTAAGCAATTGCGAAAAGAAGCCTGAAAAAAAATTCAGGACTTCAACGGGGTTCGAACCCGTGACCTCGCGATACCGGTGCGATGCTCTACCAACTGAGCTATGAAGCCACGGACGTTGGGAGCAGGTCAATTGTAGCTTCATATGTTCCCGTGAAAGGAATGAGTGTGAAATGATGTATATGAAATAAATCATATATGAACTGCGGAAATGAAATCAAATGAAGAATGATCCTCGCTGATCCCTCACACTCATTCCTTTCACGGGAACATATGAACCTACAATTGACCTGCTCCCAACGTCAGTGGCTTCATAGCTCAGTTGGTAGAGCATCGCACCGGTATCGCGAGGTCACGGGTTCGAACCCCGTTGAAGTCCTGAATTTTTTTCAGGCTTCTTTTCGCAATTGCTTAAATTGCGTTCACAACTGCGAGGATCATTCTTCATTTGATTTCATTTCCGCAGTTCATATATGATTTATTTCATATACATCATTTCACACTCATTCCTTTCACGGGAACATAGGAACCTACAATTGACCTGCTCCCAACGTCAGTGGCTTCATAGCTCAGTTGGTAGAGCATCGCACCGGTATCGCGAGGTCACGGGTTCGAGCCCCGTTGAAGTCCTGAATTTTTTTCAGGCTTCTTTTCGCAATTGCTTAAATTGCGTTCACAACTGCGAGGATCATTCTTCATTTGATTTCATTTCCGCAGTTCATATATGATTTATTTCATATACATCATTTCACACTCATTCCTTTCACGGGAACATATGAACCTACAATTGACCTGCTCCCAACGTCAGTGGCTTCATAGCTCAGTTGGTAGAGCATCGCACCGGTATCGCGAGGTCACGGGTTCGAACCCCGTTGAAGTCCTGAATTTTTTTCAGGCTTCTTTTCGCAATTGCTTAAATTGCGTTCACAACTGCGAGGATCATTCTTCATTTGATTTCATTTCCGCAGTTCATATATGATTTATTTCATATACATCATTTCACGATATGATTTATGCAAAACATGCCCCAGCAAAATTCAAAGTCGGCGACAGGGTTAGAATTTCAAAATATAAGCGAAAGATATTTGACAAAGGTTTCACCCCGAACTGGACAGAGGAGATATTTGTGATTGATGAAATATTCAGCACAAATCCTGTAACGTATAAATTAGTTGATCTGCTGGGAGAGAAAATCACCGGATCGTTTTACGAAGCAGAATTGTCGCATACTGGGCAAGATGTTTTCCGCATTGAAAAAGTTCTTCGCCGCGATCACAAGAAAAAGAAAGCCTTGGTAAAATGGAAAGGCTATTCCGATAAATTCAATTCTTGGATTCCGCTGAGTGATGTGGAAAAACTTGGCTGAAAAAGTCAATCATTGAAATGACAATTATTTAATGTCTTCTTCTAAAATAATGAATGTCGAACACCGATTTGATTGGAAGGAAAACTACTTTCTAAGAAATATTGGTCTTAGCGAGTTTTATGAGAGTTATCGCTGGGATGAATACCAACTTTCTGAGAATTATGAAAAAACGAAAAAAATTGAAACAGCAACGATGAATCATTTCAACTCAATTCTCCAAAGGCAACCAGTGACATCTTATTTGGAAGAAATCAAAAGAACATGCGAGAATCTTCTCACAATCAAAAAATATAAACAAACATGTGAAGATGTGATGCATTTCAGAACTTATCTCGAAAAATAAGTGATGCCCAGAAGACGCGCTAGAATATGAATGTTTGCCATTCATATTCATGATTTCAAATCACCGCTTTCTTTCAATTCCCGGTGGATTTCCCAGAGGAGACAACTTTGCTTTTGGAGTTCCTTTTTGAGAATCTTGTGTTCCTTTTTGAGAATCTCGTGTTCCTCCTGGAGATTGGCAAAAGAATCAAAAAGGTTTTCAATTTGATCTTCTTCCCACTCCTCTTGTTCTGCTTCCTCCATCTCCGAATCAGAGACAATGAATTCCTCGTCAGAGGTTGTTGGGGTTTCATCTTCGCTTCTTGTTTCTTCCTCTGAGCATGTGGAACAATATTCATGGTCACTCGCACTGAGGCTCGCACTGAGGCTCCCTCCGGTCGCTTCGCTTCGCTCAGCTTCATTGAAAATTATTTTTTCAAATGGATCCATTTTCTTTCCAATGACATTTTTTGAAGATTGTTTGGATTATTTTTTCTTGTTTCGCCCGTCTGGATGGAAGTTTGAGCAGTTTGAAATCATCTTCATTGGGGCTGAAACCGTTCTTCTTCAACAGGGCGAAAAGAATTTGATTGCAATTGAGAAACTTTTTTCTGCTGAGATGAAGGTCATCATATGCCAGTGAAAAATATTTAAAGTCGTCGATGAGGAATTTTTCCAGGTGCTCATAATCATTTCCGTCGTGACCTGTTATGTGATTAAAAATTTCATGATCGTTGCCATTGACTTTTTTCCATTTGGAAGCTTTGACGAAATCCCTGACTTTTTTTCTTGTGATTTCGTCACGGGGAATTTGGGAGAGAATTTCTTTTTCATAAAATTCGAGATCTTTGAGTGAAATTTGATTTTTCCCCTGATTTTGCCGAATGATTTCTTTGAAATGTTCCAGTCTGGGATTTTTGTGAGATTGCCATGTTGTGAGGGTTTCTCGAATAATTTCAGGAGTATCATCTATTTCTTCTTCTTCGGAATCAGACATTTTCTTTCCGGGAGAGAATTTTTGTCGTCGCCGCTGACAGAATTGGAGAGAGATTTTCCACCACCGCTGACAGAATTGGGGGAGAGATTTTCCACTGCTAGAATTGGGAGAGATTTTCCACTGCCAGAATTGGGGAGAGAGATTTCATCGGTAGTATAATAAAGATTATTCACCGCCAACATCATCATTTCTCACGCTTACCCAAACATAAACCCATGACACAAAGCAATAAGCTAAATGGCTGCCAATCGTAACAGCTAAATAATATCATAGCTTATGCGAAAGCCGAGGGTAAATTTGGTTCGATGATTTATGCCAATTCAAATTCAAAAAATAAAATGGCATATGTCATAATATTTTCAGCTTATTCGAAACACGGGGCGAATTTGGTTCGTTGATGTTAATTTTACATTACATGTTAATATCAGCAGAAATAATAATTTATTTCTCAAAATGGTTGTGTGGTTTTTTAGCTTATTGCTTTGTGTCATGGGTTTATGTTTGGGAAAACGTAAGAAATGATGATGTTGGCGGTGAATAATCTTTATTATACTACTTACACCAACTACAGCAGCTACACCAACTACAGCAACTACACCAACTACACGAACTACAGCAACTACACGAACTACACCAACTGCACCAACTACAGCAACTACACGAACTATAGCAACTACAGTAACTACACCAACTACAGTAACTACACGAACTACACCAACTACAGCAGCTACACCAACTACACCAACTACACGAACTACAGTAACTACACCAACTACAGTAACTACACGAACTACACTAACTACACCAACTACACCAAGTACACCAACTACAGCAACTACACCAACTACACGAACTACACCAACTACAGCAGCTACACCAACTACAGCAACTACACCAACTACACGTACTACAGCAACTACAGCAACTACACCAACTACAGCAACTACACGAACTACAGCAACTACAGTAACTACACCAACTACAGTAACTACACGAACTACACTAACTACACGAACTACACCAACTACACCAAGTACACCAACTACAGCAACTACACCAACTACACCAACTACAGCAGCTACACCAACTACAGCAACTTCACCAACTACACGAACTACAGCAACTACACGAACTACACCAACTACACCAACTACAGCAACTACACGAACTACAGCAACTACAGTAACTACACCAACTAAGGTAACTACACGAACTACACTAACTACACGAACTACACCAACTACACCAAGTACACCAACTACACCAACTACAGCAACTACACCAACTACACCAACTACACGAACTACACCAACTACAGCAACTACACCAACTACACGAACTACACCAATTAGACGAACTACACCAACTACACCAACTACAGCAACTACACGAACTACAGCAACTACAGCAACTACAGCAACTACACGAACTACACCAACTACAGCAGCTACACCAACTACAGCAACTACACCAACTACACGTACTACAGCAACTACAGCAACTACACCAACTACAGCAACTACACGAACTACAGCAACTACAGTAACTACACCAACTACAGTAACTACACGAACTACACTAACTACACGAACTACACCAACTACACCAAGTACACCAACTACAGCAACTACACCAACTACACGAACTACACCAACTACAGCAGCTACACCAACTACAGCAACTACACCAACTACACGAACTACACCAATTAGACGAACTACACCAACTACACCAATCACAGCAACTACACGAACTACAGCAACTACACCAACTACAGCAACTACACGAACTACACCAACTACACCAACTACAGCAACTACACGAACTACAGCAACTACAGTAACTACACGAACTACAGTAACTACACGAACTACACTAACTACACGAACTACACCAACTACAGCAACTACACCAACTACTCCAACTACACGAACTACACCAACTACAGCAACTACACCAACTACACGAACTACACCAATTAGACGAACTACACCAACTACACCAACTACAGCAACTACACGAACTACAGCAACTACACCAACTACACGAAATACAGCAACTACAGTAACTACACCAACTACAGTAACTACACGAACTACACCAACTACAGCAGCTACACCAACTACAGCAACTACACCAACTACACGAACTACAGCAACTACACCAACTACACCAACTACACGAACTACAGCAACTACAGTAACTACACCAACTACAGTAACTACACGAACTACACTAACTACACGAACTACACCAAGTACACCAACTACACCAACTACAGCAACTACACCAACTACACGAACTACACCAACTACAGCAACTACACCAACTACACGAACTACACCAATTAGACGAACTACACCAACTACACCAACTACAGCAACTACACGAACTACAGCAACTACACCAACTACACCAACTACAGTAACTACAACAACTACTGTAACTACACTAACTACACCAACTACACCAACTACAGTAACTATGCTAACTACAGTAAATACCGTTTAGAGTAGTACAAGCACTGTTCTATATTCGTGACGGTAGTCATGAATGTATTACCAAACTTCCAGAACGAGGGTCCACGTGACTGATTTTCTATCCCATTGACGGATAACATAACTGCTGAATGATCAGACTTAATGGAAGGAATGATGTCAACTTGGTCAATATCCTCTTGAAGTGTGTTATCCGTTAACCAAAAATCAAGTCTTCTTTGTATAAAGGGGCTTTTCTGTCTCCAAGTAAAACGTTTTGTTTCTGGGTTCCTGATCCTCCAAATATCGACTAAGTCATGTAGCAAACAAATGTCTTCAATTTGTTTTACAGATTCTCTTAATTTTGGTTTACCGCCATGACTATCAAGGTCTGGATCCAAAATAACATTAAAGTCTCCACCTATAATGATCTTGCCATCGTCCTCTATATTGATTTTATCCAATTCATCCTTGATTTGGTCGAAAAAAAGAAGTTGTTCATCAGATTTGTTTGGAGCATAAATATTCAAAAATATGAACTTTTGATCTTGTACTAATGCCTCCACCAGAACAAAACGACCTTGGTTATCCTGACGAATAGATTTAAGCTCAAATTCTAAGCAATCTCTAATCATGATCATAGTGCCCCTGCTATGCTCAGAGCCATGCGAAAAAAATATTTTACCTTTCCATTGACTATTCCAAGTATTTTCAACCTCCTTAGTACTATATGTTTCTTGTAAGAAACAAATATCCGCTTGTTGCTTCACCAGCCATCCAAACACTGCTTTCCGTTTCTCAAAAGACCGAATCCCTCGAGCATTTAGTGATACTAATTTAAATGCAACATTTAACATTTTTCATCGAATCATTCACGACTTGCCACCTTTGACAAAAGACCCCATTACTCGTGTAACTTACTTTAGCATAAGAAAAATTTACATAACTGTATCCAAATATCGGCCTTCCAAAAACTATAGTGCAACAATACTTAACATTGAGAACTATCAATAATAAAAAAACAATATTGTACGGCAACCAGAAATACTGTTTTGCTGCCGTAGAACGAATCGAGGATAGAAAATTACCAATAAAGAACAATAAAAAAATAATTAATACATGAAAGTACACAAATAAATAAGCTTAGTATTTTTTCCGAAATTCTAAATTGATCTCTCGCCCCTCTCGGTTCCCAAAATACAAAATATAACATTAGAATATTTCAGTTAAATATCATTTGTAAGAAACGAAAGTATGGAGAGCGACCAAACACACGTCTACTCACCTCGCATACCTCGACCCAGTCCCGGGATTAAGATGCATCTTATCATTGTCAAGCTCAAATAGTTGTGTTAAAGTTTTCAATCTATTCTCTTAGATTGGTGATGTTTATGTATCAATTTAAGTAGTTATTTTTTTCTTCTCCCCTCGCGCTTCACGCTCGCCTGCCTCGCTTAAAAAAATAACGCCTGTTCTGCAGGCTAAGGATAAGCATATACATTTGACAATATTGTCTCGAAGATACGGAAACGGTGACCGGTAATCCCTATTTATTAACCAGTAGTTTTGTCTCAATCAGTCTCCCCTCAGGTTGATGTGTCTCCAACAAACCAAACTGCTCATGAAGGCAAAGCAACCAGCATCAGCTGCAAAGTCACATCTGGTGTCCCAAAACCATCATTATCCTGGAACTTTGAGGGTGGAAGTCTTCCTCCAGGTGCATTTGAAGCAAAGATTGAGAATGGATCAGTCCTTCAGATGCAACACACTACAAAAGAGATGGAAGGAACATACCAGTGCGAGGCAAAAAACAAAGCAAATAAAGCAATTGTCACTTCAACCCTTCGTGTGTTGGGTATGTTTAGATGTTCTCTTCATTTTGGTCTTCATTTTCAGTTTGTTTACACTATGTTTTGAGTTTGTATCGCCCGTTTGTATGTTGATTTTAAGTTAATGATTATCATACACCCAATTGATTATCATGCATATCAACACCCAATTGTAAACCTGTAAGCCATATTGCATTTGAAGAGGATCCCATGCATTTTGTAAATGTTAAAGCTGCTATATAAACTGGTATCGCTTATGTACAGGTAAAAGAAGAAAACAATTGGCCGATGGATAAAGATTATATATTCTTTTTTCTTGTTTCTGTGAGCGTTCATTTTGCATTTTTTTCGCCCAATATTAAAAGAAACAGAGAAACAAACTTAAAGTTTTGATGTTGCTAAGCTTGCTATTCAGTGTGGTTGATCACAACGGAACACTCGGACACCTTTTCTTGTCTGTGACGACTGATTAAATTGAAATTTTGGCTTCGCAATGTCGAATTATTTTTAATATAAACAAAGTGTAACCCGTGCACCCTGACGCGATAGTGGAAAGGCACAGCAAAACACCCACGTTTGGAAACTAAACCAAGGTTACGGCCTATACGTAACGTAGTACTTATTGGTAAATATTTCTGACTTTCTATTTGATATTAGGTAACCCTCGGACGTACACGCAAACTTATACCCCAACCGTGGTGGAAAAGGGTGTCGTTGCAACTTCCTCCCCCCCCCCCCCCCCCCCCCCTTGGTTTTGCGGTGTTACAATATTTCAAAAATATTTTACCTCTAACAGATAACCTGTTATAGGGCAAAGATAGCCGAAAGAATGAGAAATTGAAAATATATTTTGCTAGAGTTGTAAAGTATGACATAATCAAATATTTCTCTGCTTTTAGAAGTGTTTTATATGTTTTCTTTTACCGAAGAGAAGGTGAAAAACACGCATTTTAATTCACAAATGGCTTGACCTCATGCAACTTATGAGGTCATAACTCGTTACCATCGCAAATGATTGTCTCCAAAAACGGTGTTTTAGCAATAAACAAACTGGCATCCCTCCCTTACCGCTGTATGTCCGAGGGTTAACAGCTTAGCTTAGCGTTAATCGCCATCTTAAACATCCATAACCTTTTCTTGTCCAGAAAAGGCCTTCATTGTGTTAATTGAAAAAGCGTGTGTGGCAAAACGTTCAGTATCATATAGTGTCAAGAACTGATAGGAATGAAATGTTACTTTTGCAAGAACCTTGCTAGACCGAGCAAATGCTAAGGTGGTACAGTAAAATTTAGACATAGCTTTTAAGACCATTACTGTTTGACTATATGATAACATGTGAGTTCGGCTACAAAAAGCATCAAAATACCAACTGAAGCAGCTTTGGCAGTTCAAAATCCACTCGCGTGATGTCAGCAGAATCAAAGCGTAAATAGATACTGCGGGTGGTTTTACTAGGCATCTTTAAACTGATTTTAATTTGATTTATTAGTTCGTATTGTTTGTCTGTTGTCTTTAAATAACAGAAAAACCCACCGCTGAAATAAGCCCAGATTCCTATCCTCCATTTTTGGTTGGTGATAAACTTATATTGACGTGCAAAGTCAGTGGCGAGAGAGTGGAGGTCAAATGGAAGAAGAACGGTTCCCCAGTGACTCCAAGAGCTCGCATCAGTCAGGATAGTGACGAGAGTACTCTTCTTATTGAAAATGTTGAAACTGGTGACGGCGGTGATTATTCCTGTGAGGCACACAACGACGCGGGCTTTTCTAAGTCCTCTACTGTGGAGATCAAAGTTAGGGGTAGGATGACATTTGGTTACAGTTTTACCGTTTACAGTTTTTACAGGTTTAATACAGACATTAATAAGATAAACGGCACTTATTTGAAATATAGCAATTACAACAAATACAAGTATATTGTAAATCTAATTAAGGATAGTTACTACAGATAAACATTTAATCATGTTACAAAACATTGACGTTCTTGAAGATTGCGTTCACGAGATCAAGAATAATGACCTGCTTTTAATCGTAACATAACATCCGCAACAGTTTTTCACAGATTCCACGTCACTTACATGTACAATTAAGAGCTACCTTATTAGATAAAATTTTATTTGCTGCTCAATACATTTTTTTTGGTTACAGTGGTACGTCCCGTTGGCAAAATGGTAAAGTGGTATCACATTGTTTTTCCGGTGGCTGCTTTCATCTTTCTCATATTGGGCGTCTGGTACATTTACAAACGACGAATGCAAGGTCACAAAAAATAAGATATATTAATTTTACCCTTTATATCTTAGCATTTTAGACCCTGGTCGGACAGAGGACAATATATTTGTTCAGATTTAAAAGTATGAAAATTACAGATATGCGAGCTATGTTTTTTGGACACAAACAGTTTAAAGGTCAAATGAACCAAAAATTTGACTTTTTTCTTTTAGTCCTATATTAATGCAATATGTTTAATGAGTACCAAATAAACATATTCTGAAGTTTGAAACTAATTGGACTTGGCGTTGCAGAGATATTGGAAGTTGAAAAATGCGACTTTTTGGCCTTCATAATCGCAGAGCGATCGGGAAAATTGTCGGAAAGTGACGTCACTATTAATTCAACAGTTTACCTTCACAAAAATTACCGCGTAAGTGGAGATGATTGACAGACAGGAAAAGTTAACCTGCACTAAACTACCTAGCGAGGTGGATTGAAAAAACTTAACTCCGTTAAAAAAAATCTATTGTATAAACGGATGAAGTTTCTCAAAGCAATATTTCGTCGCTCAAAGCTATTCGTTACCTAACAAAACACAGGTTCGAGCTCCACGGCCATTTTCAATGCGAAAACAGTGGAAATCTCTTTAAGTTTTAAGAAAAAACACAAGCTTGAATACTCAGTATTCGCCAGGAGAGAGGACACTGGGAATGAGGTTGTCTCACCAATAGTGACGTCACAATCCTTACCAATCCTACCACTTGTAGTGCGCGGCCATTTCAGATACGTTTTCGTGAAGCCTTCGGAAATCTTCGTACTTTTAGTTATGTAATTTCCTTAAAGGCTCAGGAAGGAAAATTTTTGCGTAAGTTTGCTTTATTATGGTGTCCTTTAACGTTTAAATGGATAAAGAAAAAAATTCAAATTTTTGTTCATTTGACCCTTAAGGAAATGAAACTTTGCGGCCGTAGTCATTTAATAAGCCCGCGGCTGCACATGGTGTGATAATTTTGAAATGCGTTGACGCATTTTGGATGATAATCATCTAAAAAGATAAGTTTTGTCATCAAAGACAGCCGGTAGTGCTGTCTTGAGGATGGACAAATGACTTGTTAGTGCATGTTAACCCACCCACTCCGCGAAAGTTGATTACAACTTAACGTCTGTCGTAACTGCTAAAGTCAAACGTTAAAGCAAAGAGTTTGAGTGGACTGAACGCCTGACCGATTAACAGTTATGTCTGGAGTTAATAAGTTTTATGCATACAACTTCGCCCAGCTGTCTCCTGCTGTCTACTCTGCGAGTTAAAAAATTTGCATTTTTAAGTTGGTTCTGGAAATAATATGCCTCCAAAACACAACATGAAAATATTTTGTTATTTTGTTTTAACTGAGATTTCAGTTCGACACAAATCCTTTAAAACGCCTGGCAGCAAATATTCCATGTATTTCGGTCGAGTGTTAAACCAAACATCAGTATCGACCAGACCATTGTTTAATGTTATGAGTGTGTGTTTTTCAGTTTTATTCCACAATTCAGAATACACGACTATATCGATTATTATTATTGATTATTTCATCGACCATCAATTAGACACAAGCTAAGGTATTATCTTCCCAATGTGAGGGAAAAAATAGACAGACAAAAAAAAATAAGAATTTCTCAAAAGTGCGAACCAGGCCACACCAAGAGAACATAATTTAAGAGAACATATCCCCCATACATGCGCCTCTTCGAATGAAACTTGCTTTACATTATATAGTTCACTATAGGGAGACCTCCCCCCAAGAGAACATAATCTAAGAGAACAGATTCCCCATACATGGGCCTCTTCCAATGAAAATTACTTTACATCATATAGTCCACTATAGGGAGACTCCCCCCCCCCCCCACCCCCCCACAAGAGAACATAATCTAAGAGAACAGATACCCCATACATGGGCCTCTTCCAATGAAAATTCTGTTTAATATATTGTTAGTTCGGTGTCATACTGCATGGGGCGGCGTGGATATTTTAAGGCCGACACCTGATTGGTCAGTTTGAATGACGTCAAGTAATTTTACAGTTGGCGGGGTTTATTGATTTTCTCAGCCTCTCACACAACACGCGATTTGCCTTCGCTGCACAAACAAAACAGCTTCAGCATTGATGACTTGATGAATAGGAATAGAGACCGTGCGGTCATGGCACCGAGAATCCAAATAACCTTCACAGCATAGGCGCAAGCTAATATTAGATTAAAATTATTATCATGGGGCATGGGTTCTGTTCTCTTTGATCGTCTATTTTTTTTCTTGATCTTGGCCACACTAGCTCAATGAAAACTATAGAGCGTATGCACTCACGTGGCAAGCAGCTATGCAAATTTATTGGAACAAAAGAAAGTGTTAACATAAGAAAAGCGTTCAAATCCCACAGGATTGTTTTGGTACACCAACATGGCCGCCGTTCTATTGTTTTGGTACACCAATATGGCCGCCGTGACGTCATGTGCATACGCTCTATAGAATGCAAGAGGCGACAAAATATCCGCGGTATGCCCAGTAGCTCACGCATGCGCGAAATCGAATAACCCTGTGGAGTGGCAGAGATGGACAGTTGTTTACTATGCGTATGGGTCAGCTGAGGGCCATATCTCTGAAATTAATTTGCAGTGTGACACTTGTAGTCTTCATTGTACAGTTTCCTGTTTATATGCTAATCTTACCGTACCTGACTTATTATTTATTTACTTTTGTATCTATGAATTTATTTTTTCATTAATTGGTTTTATATCGTTTTGTCTTTTATTGGGGTAACAGCCAAGGCCATGTAAGTTTTAATAATTATTTTACTACCTGTCAAAACTTGAAGGTTTTGATTTGATTGATAAATGCCCTCGCCATTCATTATTAATAAAAAAAATTAGGAAACGAAATATTGCAATTGGTCTTTCTGAGTACTATAAATCGTGCACAGATTACAAAAACAAAACAAAGAACAAGAAAAAATGTTGACTCCAATGAGCTGTATTGATTCATTGACAAATAAAAAAGAAAAGAAAAGTAACAATGTTTACAAGAAATAACTTAATTAACAAGCTTGTTTATATATCGGCGTCTTTGTTGTATTTTGTTGTAGTTCTAGTAAGCTCTATAATGAATTCTTTCTTGGGGAACTATGGCATAAACCGCGATTCTTCTTTTTACCACTGATTGGTCGATGCGGGTGGTAAATGAGAGTGCAGACAACGGTGCTGACGTTAACATCACGCAATTTCTAAAGATTGTATCGGCACTTGTACATTCACTCGCCTTCGGCTCGTGATTGTATAGTCCGATACAAAACTCCCGCTCATGTAGTAAACATTACATATGATATACATTATAGATTTTAAGCTTAATACATTCATATAATAGCTTGTATACAACTTATTCGCCTAACAAAGAGCTCACAGTGGATCTACCAAGGATACTAAGATCTAATTTGTAGAAATATTTATCTGTTATGCACATTACTTTTATTTATATATTTATTTACATTAATTTTATATATACATTTATTTATTTACAGTGCACATGCCAACCCTGTACCTGATGAAGAGCAGGGTATTGATGATATTGAGTTGGAAGAGTTGAATCACGAAGTGGATGAATGGGAGATCCCACGCCAAGACATAACTCTTCATAGGTCCATTGGTTGTGGTGCATTTGGAGCAGTTTGGAAAGCAACTTTGCGTCGACCAAATGGACCAAATGAATCGCCTAGCGAAATTACTGTTGCAGCAAAATGCTTCACACGTGAGAACTAGTTACTAGTTACCTTTATCAACTACAATAACTAAGAGTATTCACATCCAAAAAGGGGGGATTTAATATAGTAGTTGCTTGGAAGTCATGACGTAATTCTCATACATAGTGTCGCCTATTTGCTAGCGTATGTCTCTTTTATATTTTTTTATGAAGTATGTACTAGATATTGCAGCTGACTGAATGTGCCTTTATCGCTTACTTTTCAGCCACTGCTGCAGAGGAAGGAAGAAAAGCGCTAATGAGGGAGATCGAATTGGGGAAACTTCTTGAACAAGTTCCACAGCCTAACATTCTCAAGTTTATTGGCTGTGTGACAACCCAGAGTAAGCAGCTTCATTTTATTCATGTCATTTCCGTGCTATCTCATTTATTTGTTCCGCAACAAGGTTTTTCAAAAAGAAATAAAAACAAATATTATACCTTATCAAGCTTTGCTCGTTGGCTACAATTGTAGCATAAGAAAGCAAGCTGATTCCCTCCATAATTGTAGATCGAATAAGCAGTGTTTGAAAGCTTTACACACCGTCCAATGGCAGGTCTCGTACGTCCATCGTCCTCCCCCATGACCCTTGATAGCCCTCTAAAGAAAGTATTGTTTACAGTCACAAGTGTCAATGTGTTTAAAATGATTTGTTTATGCTTATAGTTCACCCAATTATGCTCACGGAGTACATGGCATATGGAGATTTGCTGGGATATCTCCGAAAAAGCCGAGGAATTCATGACAAGTATTATCATGGAGAGGGCGAGGCTTTTGAACTGCAGCCATATCACCTGGTCTTATTTGCTAAGCAAATTGCCACCGGAATGGTTTATCTTGGTTCCAGAGGAGTATGTGAACAACTAAAAAGAATGTAGTCAAATCAATTCTTGGTTTGCACTCAAGTCATATCAAAATTCAGAAGCATTAAAAAACAAATTTCGGTTCCAAGATGTTTGAGAAAAGGTAAAAAGTTTAAAACTAGACATCTGGGCCAAGTTTTGAATAGCATTTCGTTCAAGAGTTTTAGTCGATGGAGTATTAGACATTTTTAGTGAAAATGTGTGTAGCGGCCATCTTGGTGTCCCACAAAGGAACACCGACATGGCGGTAAAAACTTCAAAGTCTTCATTACACCAATCTTATCACAGAAAACTGGATTCACTATAAATTCAATTAAATTGGCTTATAACCATGAATAATGCAAAAATAACTTTCAATCGGTTCAATTTTTTTGATTTTGACGGCTTATCTAAAATAGCGGGACGAATAGCGTGACACATTTAAAACGTTGACAAATCGGAAGCAAAACATCGTTTAAACCTGAAACATTTTGGAAAAAGATCGCAGCACTGGTCAGTCCACACACCATGTTAGAAGCAGCGTTGTAAGGTCGATTCTCATGACAAAAAATTAGATGACATTTGCCTCTAATTTTTTAACTCGTCCCCAGACTCCCAATTTGACAATTTTTTTACGACGTCATGTGCAAACCAAGAATTTTTGCAAAAGTATTTCTGTGCAATTTCACCTTATTAGTGCAGTTGAACCCCACTATACTGACACTCGCTTTTAAAATACGGACACCTCGTAATTAGAGACGGTTTTCTTATAGTCCAGGCAGAACGTGCAACAGTTTTCTGTAAATTGACACGCTTAATAAGGACACCCATTAATACGGACAATGGACATGTTTTTGCTGCTTCAAAACGAAACAAAATAAAACTCGTTAATATGTTAAATTTTGGCATTTATATAAGCGTTGAAAATCTACCGAATGCGCTAGGTCAGACACCTACACGAGTTTATGATGTCGGTTAAAAGAAAACTGCATATTTCTGTCCAATCATTATTTCTTTAATAATGTTTTTATTGCGGTTAGATGTGGTAGCAGACGGTATTACTTTTCCTTTTTTTAACTGCAAATACCTCAGTTATGTCGTTCTGGTATCAACGGTTTCGTTGGTCGCTATGGCGTCCGTATTAAGGGTGTTGGACTGTACTTGTTATTTTTTATTCTCTAATTCTTGCTGCACAGAAGCATATATTTTGTCACAAAAACCGACTGTTTCTATTTTATTTATTTTTTATTGAATTAATCTACATAATTTTATCATGTGACTTCTTTATCTGCGATCTTTTCGTTCACGGACAATCGAGGCTCATTTATCTATAAGTGAGAATAGCATTAATTAATGAGTCAGTCAATCAATCAAAAAGAGGAATTGTTGCGAAAGAAAATCAAGTCGCGTCTATGGGCCTTTTAACCAGTTGCCCTGAAAACCGGACATAAAGATTTAGCTATAGGATTCGACCTGCCTATTTAACTACGGTAACAAGCTCACATTACCACGTCTATATTTGGCACTTACAGATATTTTTAATTTAATACTTTTTCTTGGCAGCAGGCACAAGGCGGACGTCATGTAAACGTCACAATCTGGGGCCCTACTTTAAGCACTTCGTGATGGTTTGAATAACGAAACAACAACAACAACATTATAATGTTCTCAAATAACAACAGCAAACACAATAACCAGAAAAATGCTCCTAAAATTAAAAAATTCAAGTGGTTGTGGTTATAGTTATCCTTAAAAAGTCAGAAATTGATTTCCTATTATTTGTCTTTGTTTTAGATCATTCACCGTGATTTGGCAGCAAGGAACGTTCTTCTGGACAGCAACTTTGTTTGCAAGGTGACTGATTTGGGGTTAGCATATCAAAACTTCAAATATGGCCACGGGCAAGCCAAAAAGGTACACAGACTTTGATCTTTTAGTTAAAACAAGTACAGTATGTTTAAATATCAAACTGTTCTTTGTCAAGAAGTCTAAAAGAAAAACATGTTGAATTGGCATGAACATTGGCGGCCATTTGAAAGGGTGACATAATTCCCGCGTCATATGACGTGACCTACCTTAGCTTGGACAGTTGTGGACGGTTAACACTCGTTTCCATCTCTCAAATTGACCTTGGACACCTTATGAGGTTTTACACAACGTAGTATATTTTATTGTTATACGGTAGTTCTGACGTACACGACAACAGAACCCCATTTATTGCGCAGAGAATCCGGAGAACTGAGAGAACAGAGCTCCGGTTAAGCAAAGAGTAGCGTTTTGGGGTTTAGCATTGATCTACAGTGTTAAGGGTTAAGCACTGATTTAAAAACGGTTAGCTTTCATTTATTGTTATGGGTAACTCTATAAATAGGTTAAAAATTACATCTCCCGGCAGCTAATCCACGTTGGTTTTGTGGATAAGGATAGTTATGAAGCGAACGACTAGGGTCAAGTGTGAAATAGGTTTTACTTCATGTGACTTAAAGTGAAAAGGAAAGGTCAGTTTGAGATATGGAAACGAGTGTTTACCGTTGTGGACGTACTATAAACCATCCATGTTTCAAAGCTATAGCGCTAATATTCTTGAAGTTACGAGAGATAGTGAGGAATCCCTCATATCCCAGAAAATTAGAAAAGCCCCGTCTGAAGGGGGGGGGGGGGGGGGGGGGGGGGCGGGAAGTACCCACACTGACATTGACGTTTATACCTTTAGAACCATGTAAACAATACCCATATTCGGGACGTTTTCGAAAAGTTATACAGAAACAATTCCATGTGATAATTTTTTGTTCATGACAAGTGAGTTTCTATGGCAACCATATTTTGACAAGCATTTTTATCCAAATTTTGAATTATCTGCTTAAATTAACGTTCCAACAGAATTTTTTTAACTTCTTTGTTGTAAATTTTGCAATTTAAGATGACTTAAGGATTTTCTTTTAATTTTGATTAATTTTGGATCAATTTTGGCGCTTTTCTAACATGATAGAAATCCAAGATGGCGGCTATTCGAAATGACAACGCAATTCCCGTGTCACATGACAGAAGTAAAAAAGTGCTTTTAGCAGAAACAAAGTACTACAGTTTTCTATTGTAATGAGCAAAAAATGAGCGCAATCCATGCTCAATCTTTGGAGAAAGTCACTCTTAATAGCGTTCATTTTTTTAATAACTTATTTGAAATTTGTGCTACCCTATATTTTAATATAAACTTTCAATAATTATTATTATAGTTTATAGTGTTGCTTTAAAAAGCACGAGATTTTGCACTGTCTTGTTAAATTATTATTTGTTTCTCATTTTCATTATGATTTTTAATTGTTTTGAGATTGCATGAGATGTTTTGGTATTTCCTCGAAGTCATTGTTGCACAAATTGGATTTTTATCATTTCCCTTTCTTTTCCAGAGGTTTATCCCATTTTAGAAGAATAGCATTCCAGTTCTAGTATATTCACTCACTGTTCGCTGCTTTTACAGGGCTGCATACCAGTTAAATGGACGGCACCCGAGATTCTCTATGGAAATCCCGCAGCACTGTCCGCCAAAAGTGACGTGTACGTAAAACTATTATTTTATAGCCTACAGATGACCTTTAAAAATATTTTTTGGCACTTTTGTGATATCATGAAAATCCGATATAGGAGAAACAAAATGGCGGTTGTTCGCAGCTCACGTCGACGTAATGTCCCTTTAACATTCTTCGACGTACTGTATACCCTTCAATTATCTCGTACAGTATACGGAAATAGAACCACAGACGAGTACAAGCACAGGCCCACGGTGATAGCAGTTTTTATAACTGAAGTGGTCACCCTGTATAAAGAAGGATTTATTATTATTATTATTATTATTATTATTATTATTATTATTATTATTATTATTATTATCTTCATAAATAACTGGATGATCTTTTTCCGAATTGTTTCCTAAGGGAGCGGGTCATAGCCCATGACCAAAGGTCCCCTAGGGTTTTCTCTTTACTCTAAAGCTCCAACACCTTTCTCAAAATCCTTATTATTATTATTATTATTATTATTATTATTATTATTATTATTGTTTGCATTTGTGTTTTACAGGTGGTCATTCGGAGTCGTTCTCTACGAGATATTCACCCTTGGTATGTGATACCCTAAACTGATGTGTTTAAATAGTTTAATTCTCGGACGTACACTCAAAGTTATACCCCAACCCTCGTATAAGAAGAGGGGAGTTTGCACTCCCACCTTTATTAAGGGGGGGGGGGGGGGGGGGAGGAGTTACGGCGCTGCTGGGGATTTGTAACGTTATCCAAAATGGCCGACAAGATGGCCGCCATCTTCTTGCATTTTACTTTTTAAAAATACGGAAATTAAAAATGTTTTTGCTGGCGTTGTTAACTATGAAATAGTAAAATATTATGCTGCTTTTAGTGGCATTTTATATATTTTTTCACCAAAAAACGGAAAAAACGCATTTTCACATTTTTATTCAAAAATGGCTTGCTTGACCTCATGCTACTTATGACATCACATTTCGTCACCATAGTAATCGATTCTCCACAAACTTGTGTCTCAGGGTAGGACAACAGCTACTAAAGTCGGAATGTGCTGACAAAACACCCTACGGGGGGACCAGTTCTCTAACGCATCAATTTTACCTCGTGAATGCGCGAAGCTTTGAACGAGATATAGTATACGGTGGCAAATATGCAAATTTTCACTCGATTAATTACAGGGATATAAACTCTTTTTAATTCCCCAGCGCATTACGCGATCCAACTGTCTAGACAGTTTCGTTTCACACAATGCGTATTTATGTCACGCTAAGATGTTGTGGTCGTTTTAAATCTGTTTTACTTTTCAATTCTTTGGCTTCAAACTCAGTATGAAAAATTAAAACCGATCTGTGGACTTTGAATGTGGATTTTGTAGCATTTAGGGCAAACTGTCGCTCCGTATTCACGAGATGGCTCTTAGGGCCCTTTGATCTCTTAATAGTTTAGAATAGGTAACTATTGTTGGCCGTAACAATTCAGTGCCAATGACTCTTCCATAAACAATAAAAGGGATATATGAATATCGAACGCTGTGTATGTATGAGAATTTACACAAAACTGACATCCAATGAATACCTTGTAGCATTGAAGGCAATCTCGCATAACCAACTATAGGGCAATTGTACCCGAAATATATTCACTATGCGTCGCCGCAATGTCTGATCATTAGTTAGAAAATCTTTGTTTCATTTGTCATTCAATTCTTACAATTTCTCGCATCTTAGCGCATAATATTTTAGATCACCCTGTCTAAATAACACTCAAAGCAGTAAAACAGTGAAAGAAAAACATTGCTCTTACATGTAAAGCTGGTCTAAAGAACATCGTGTTGGGGTGGAGGCGGGAGAGGGCGGAGTAAGGCTTATCAAACTACATAAAGCGATTTCGAAAAGCCTACAAAATGGACTGGCTGTGATTATGCTACTAAAAGTACATCAAATCATAGTGACTGGGAAGTACCATTATTTAAATGAGTGCGGCACACCCTTGTGGTATAAAGGATGTGGCTGTAAACACTGATAAGCTTGCATATCGACGTTCTTTACGATTAAAAAATGAAATACTTAACTTTGATCATTAACAGGGGGCATTCCATATTCGGGGATGCCAGAGGGTAGAATAATTGCGGAAATAAGAAATGGCTACCGCATGCCGAAACCCGAACACCTCGACGACACCATGTAAGTTTCTGTTGTGATGTTAGAACTGTCTGTCCGCTTAGGTAGGATATAGCCCTTCAATAACTAAAGACAACACGACTACGTTATTTAGTTTTTACCATAACTGTTAAATTTCCCGCGCACTCATTGGCCGAAAGCTATTGTTTATAAGAGTACAAACAATGGATGACGTCATTGATCACGCCACCCGCTTCTAGCGCGCGACATAAATTGATTTTGGTTAGAAGAAGAAATGCAGCCGGTTTGGTTTGCAAGATATATGTTTTCTCTTTCTATTTTCGGCGAATTTTCGCCATTTCTAATTAAAGATTACATTTGGCATTGGTAAAAAGTCCACGCTAGTCAAAGCTCAAACGTTTGGAGGAGAACTTGTTACGGTTGTAGACTCGAGGATTTCGGAGAGAGGTGCAGTATTGCGTATTATCATTATATCAGGACTAATAATCAGTTATGATATATCATGTTTTTTCTAATACATCTCTTCTTAAAAATATTGCTATTATCATGATATATCCTTGGTGATATAAGGGGTTGATTTTTTGATATTCCGCAATGGCTTTTTCTCATATAAAGATATGTTATCATGATATTATCAGAATATTTAATTAAGTTACTATTTCTTCTTTTCCCAGTGATACAGTGATTTATCATGATATTATCAGAATATTTAATTAAGTAGAATTTGTTCTCCTCCCATGATACAGTGATTTATCATGATATTATCAGAATATATTTAATTAAGTAGAATTTGTTCTCTTCCGAGTGATAGTGATAAATTAAGATAGAATATTTAATGAAGGAACTTTAACCTCTACTACCAGTGATAGTGATAAATCATGATATTATCAGAATATTTAATGAGGTAACTTTACTTCTACTACCAGTGATAGAGTGATAAATCATGATTTTATCAGAATACTTAATGAAGGAACTAAACCTGTACTGCCAGTGATAGAATGATAAATCATGATATTATCAGAATATTTAATTAAGTAGAATTTGTTCTTCTCCCAGTGATAAAGTGATAAATCATGATATTATCAGAATATTTAATTAAGTCGAATTTCTTCTTCTCCCAGTGATAGAGTGAAAAATCATGATATCAGAATACTTCTGTTCCCCTCGACTCTAAACCCTAACCCTAACCCTAAACTCAACCCTAACCCTAACCCCAACCCTACCCCTAACCCCTAACCCTAACCCTAACCCTAACACCGTTAAGTAACTCTAACCCTTACACCTGCCCCCGCCAAGTGCAAGTTACACGCAAAATGACTCAATACAAACGGAATATTCTTTTTTGGTTTGTTAATAACAGATTTAACACAGATCTAGAAAGTGAACTAAAAAGGCGCAAACTAATGTAATTAAGCCGAGTTAATGTAAGAGTATTATGAGAAAAGAAAAAGGCAATGTACTTCTGTAAATACATGGACGAATTGATCTTATCATGATATATCAAACTATCACTGTGTCTTGTCTTCTTTCTTAAATCACTAGAGTGAGATTTGAGAGTGATAGTGATACATGATATGATAACTTGCTTTATTTCAAGAAAACTTTCTATGCTCCTAGATAGGTGGACAATGTTGATATTATCATGATATATCACAATATCATTGTGTCTGTTATGCTTGGTAAAATGGTGAAATCACTTGAGTGAGATTTGAGAATGATAGTCATACATGATATAATTCTAACTTGATAGTGATACCTTGATAATGATAATTCGAAAATTTGATAGCGAAAATTCTTCTAGCAACTATCATGTAAATACGATATGATAATGATATTTTTGATATTTAAAATGGAAAATTATTTTTTGCTTTTATCATTCTGTTATCACCCAAATATCACTGAGATATCAAAATATCAATTATCAAACTAATAATATTCTATCACGATATTTTGATAAACCGCAATCCTGCACCTTAGTGGGATTTCGGTAACCTGGTAAACATATTCGGCAAGTCGAAAGAGGACGCAAAACGCTAGACTTCATTCAGCAAACTTTCGTCACTGCCACAGAGAAAATACGCTCGTTATGAAGTGGAAAGAAAGATAATTAACGAATGACTTGAAAGTTTACTTTATATTCTTGTCTCCGAAATCAAAAGTTTCTGTGATGATCAAAGTTTCAATACAATGCACTTAATATCTTTTTTAAGTTCATTTTCCTGGATTTTGAGGCCAAATTGACTGACCTTATGGTTCCAAGTAAAACGTTTTTGTTAAGGTAAAGAAACAAATAGATTTTAGTGGGCCATTATATGTCCTCTGATAAACACTGTTTGACGTGATAGCATGGTCAAAACAGTTGCGAAATCTCTGTTTTGACCGTGCTATGATGTCAAACAGTTTTTATCAGACTACATATAATGGCCAATTAAAATATATTTGTTAAGTAACAATCCGTGTAAGAAGTAGGCAACCCAAATGCACGGAATGCAGAAAGGTGTGAATTGTGCTATTGTTGAAACCGTCCACCTCATTGGCTAAAACATGAAAATCTACCATAACATCATCAGGCAGCGCATTTATTTATCTCTAGTTTACTAATTGATTCCCTTTTAGTGAAAACTATTGTGATTTTTAATGCAACAAAAATTCTATGTGGGGAACATGGAAAATTAGAAGTCTTTCTTGGCCATTGTTTTGGAGTCTCACGATTGGCTGAAATCTTGTAACACAAAAGAAACATCGCTTTAAAATAAAGTTTCAGTAAATTTTATTTCAAAACCTTGTTGTCCATAGGTTGACGTATTCCCAGTAAGAAAATCTAAACATTCTTATGTGGGGAAAGCGAAATGCATCGGAACAATAGAGAATTGCCTACTTCTTACACGGATTGTTACTTAAAATATTTGGCAGGTTTATGACACCGATTTTGTGACACGGTGGGGCGAGACCACCCCTCATTTGTACCATCTAAACATTACAATCCCTTTTTGATTTTAGTTGTTTTGGGTATTTTCACCGAACTTAGCCAGTAAGCATAGGACATATTTTGTCCCAGTCATTTTTCAAATCAATGACGACTAAAAGTCTCTCTAGATCTAATGCAGATGCTCGCGAGCCAAACGTCACTGGATGTGCAATGCACGACTTGAATCACTTGTGTAATATATGTAGATAGGCTGAGCATAACAGCGTCGCTCTCTGAACAGAAAGCCGATGATAAGCTTAACTAAGGTGAAAGGTCGGAAGCACAAGAATTAAGATTGACGACTGGGCTATTTTTTCAATTTTAGCATTTATCAAAAACAGTATTACAAGACCGTCTGCACAGTACATTTAGACCGTACAAAAGTTCACAAAACAACTTTTTCTCGGTCTAGAATAACTAGTTTGACTAATTTCCGAATTAAATACACCTGTTGCGTATCAAAAATTGCCCGAGAAACTGATTTGGAAATCAAAATTGCAAAAAATACACAAACATATTTGCATAAGGCGACGCGAGTGAAGATAGAACTATAAAATCCAAGTCTTGTTTTGTTTACATAAAATCGCTTTTCAACCTATGTAATGAATTAACAAACACATAAAAATGGACAACACAATCTTCTTTCGAAAAATTTTGTTAAAATCCCCATAAGTTTCTGTTTAAAAGCAAAACGCGTACCATTTATAGCGCATCGAATTCAAGCTGTCTTCGATGAAATTCAAGAAATCAATACAACTGAATTTAAGCATGTTTTATAAACAATTCTCCAAAACTAACAAGAACACAAAGAAAAAGTCAATCACAGGTTGATATCAGCATAAATTCCCATCGAAAAATGTAATCTGTTTTACCTTTAAGTCCCTCTACTGCTTGGAAATTCTTTAAATCTCCGCTTCTTTGGTTCTGAAATCGGTAATCCGTAACATCTCCCCGCATTGCTCCTGCATTGATAAAAACGTTTGAAGTTCCTCGAAGCAAGATTTTATCCCTGAAAGCTCTTCTTTTTCCACGAAAGCGGCTTGTGAGTATCCCTTAATTAGTATCCCTGTCTTGAGTAGCAAACCGCGAACAAATGCAGGGAAATAACGACTTTACTGCTCCGCTAAACACAGCGAAAGATCCAATTTTTAAAGTGTTTACAGAGATGACGGCTGTGTAGCGGCGCGAAAAACAAAGCCTCGCTTTGCTTTCAAGATTGCTAAGATCCCGAATATTGTGTGGTGTCATACGCGCATGTTTTGCGACGTCATACGCGCCCGCGAGTTGGCCTTGCGCGACGCACCGACGCACCGACATACATGTCACGGACGCGCGCCCGCGAAACATACCGCTACCAATGAAAAAATGACGGGCATAGGTTCTATGAGTATAGGGGCCCGCGAGTGCTCCTCTATTATTAAAATTCAAATATAAGGAGGCGTTGCAGTATTCTCCTTCATTATAGCCCTGGCCCCGAGGAAGGCTAATTTTGTTAGCCGAAATGTTGACCGTTAAATGAATCAATCAATTGCCATATCGCCAGCCTTGAAATTCAGTTTCCTTTATAACACTTCAAGTGACACCTGGCTCGAGCAACTCTACGACCAGTGCGTTTTATTTACGCAATGTGCATTCAGAGGTTTCTACTTTCTTGTTATTTTGGAACATTTGTTAGGAGTTATTATAAACCTTGAGGACAGCTAAAAATACAAATTGTTTATTTTTAGGTATCGCTTAATGGACAGATGCTGGCATCATAACCCTGACTTCCGCCCGCCGTTTGAATCTATTCGGCAGCAATTGGCTACATACATTGAGCAAGAGGTTTGTTTGTGTTAAAACGTGACAACGTTTTGGGTTTTTAAGACGTCAAAACCAGAGGAAAAGAATAAGTTTAGTTAGTGATAATTCTAGTAAACGTATTTCTTAATGGCTAGCTAAAGGCAAGCGTACCGAGGAATTCCCCCAGAACTGCCTTGGATTTGCGCTGACGGCCATGCATTTGCATCTGTTTTAGAAGGTGATTATTCAGTTTCACGGGCTTCAGCTTCCAATATGGTTTTTTGGTTATAGCACGGCAGCACTTGAACGGTCACGATTTGAAATTCAGCTGATCATGGGAGCTTGGAATTTGACTTTAGAAGACAAATACTCTAATTCCTTTAATGAGTTTACAATTTGCGAAAATCGTCCAAAATTGACCGGCAAGATTTGTCGGGTAAAAATTTCGCGACTTTCAATAAGTCAAGTACAAAACATAAGTCGTCTGTCTTCAATGGATTCAATTTTGGAAGTCATAAATCACGGACTCCAAGAATATCCGCTCTTATAATATGACCATACGGCCCCGCTGACGCAATCCTACAGAAAATAGAATCGCAAGGTGACGTGAGCGGGGCCGGACGGGTTGACTTGAGCCGGTCCGGAAAAAGCCGTCCGGCCCCGCTCGAGTTCAAGCGACCTCGCACTGCACGACTATTCTGTACTTTCTAGTCATATTATAAAATACTCGAGGTCATGGCGTACGGACCGAGCGCAGCGAGGTCCGTACGCCATGATCGAGAGCCAAATATTTTCCCGTCCGGCCCGACCTAACTCACTCAATAAAAGTTAGTATATATATGTTATTTACCGGCCGGGAGGTCCGTATAGGAAAAAACTGTGCCAGAGGTCTCGAGTACGGCCCGAGGCCGCAGGCCGAGGGCCGTACTCGACACCGAGGGCACAGTTTTTTCCTATACGGACCGACCAAGGCCGGTAAATAACTTATTTATTTTTTTCCTACTTCAATTCTGTGATTTGCCGAGAAAATCTTGATATACTTGTACAGCTTTCCAAGTAATTTCTTTACGCGCCGCGTAAAGCAAAACTGACACAACGCGTGCAAAGTAACTCGGTAATCTTCACAACTTTTTCATTCAGAAACAAAAAACTTACATTACAAAGCGAACTAATTTCTAACAGTTTATTTTTCTCGGTAGAATAAACGACTGTTGTGTTAGTCTGCGGCGAGGATCGAGAAATGTTCTAGCCTACAGCGAAGCCGTGGAAAGCTGAAGATTAACTTTAAAAACTTTTCAAATTTTTCTACAAATGGAAAGTCGAGCGTCATTCATTCAAAGCAGTGCGAAAGCTTAAACTGAGCTATTCTTATTTAAAAATCATATCTTCTTGAATGAAAAATTACAGAATTTAGATGAAAGAAGGCAAAAACTGTGGAATATAAGCATACTAACCGAGCATTGTAGTGAAAGTACGAATTATCTCGTAAAATCCGATCGCGAAAATGCGTATAAATTAAATTAACTGAAAACAAGCCAGTACAAAACTAGAATGACAAATTTAAGCAACACTCAGTAATGAAACTCACAGAATCTCGATTAGAGGAAAACACAAAACCGGAAAAATAAGAACACTTAAATCAAATGCAGTCAAAACCTTTGTAAACAAGCGCTAGATTGTCTAATCACTGATTTTTTAAGCCACAAACTGTGTCGCTTTGTAAAAAACAACAACAAACGACGAACAAACTATAAAATCAATAAATCATAAAATCATAAAATCCAAACTTGTACTCGCCTTTTCGAGGAATAACATTGGCCTTTAATTTTACGGCTGATTTCTCTATCCATTTAGTTTAATCTCTTTCTTCATTGCGTCTTTTTGATACCTCGTTGAAGCGTTAAGAGCTTTAGCGTGTTTTCGGATCTTTGTCAGCCGATGTCAGCTATGCATGGTGAAACTTTGCGGGTTTTCTTCATTGTTTTCTTCATTTGTGTCGTTAAATATTTTATCTAGCCAATAAAATTCGCTTTCGCTTTGGTAGCTTTCGTTTGGGTCCATATTTGACGAGAAAATTCAATAATACCAGGGCTCAAAAGCTTAAAACAACGGAGTCACAAATTATTGAGATTATGCAACTACGCAACCCGGGCGGAATCGTAGAGTGAGCGGGCAAGATCGAAAATTTCCGCCCGCTCCCGGAACCAATCAAATTGCAGGATTAGCAGAATTCCGCCCGCTCGCGCTCTGAGAAAAAAATAATTTATAATATGACTAGAAAGTACAGAATAGTCGTGCAGTGCGAGGTCGCTTGAACTCGAGCGGGGCCGGACGGCTTTTTCCGGACCGGCTCACGTCAACTCGTCCGGCCCCGCTCACGTCACCTTGCGATTCTATTTTCTGTAGGATTGCGTCAGCGGGGCCGTACGGTCATATTATAATGCTTAATATTTCACTACTTTTTTACACTTATCGTTGCTAATTTTCCAGTGTGATTTCTCAATGTAGCCATCATTTCTCGTCCAGTGTTAATTCTCACCCTGTCAAACCAGTGTGCTACAGGGTAACACGTGTACAAAGTTTTAGCTAGTTTTCATGTTACGTCCTCTTTTCCCATTAAGGTAAAACTACGTTATAATCGAATTTTGCTAAGTGTTACTTCTCTTTAGGTAGCGTGTTTGTAGATTATGCGCTTCGAAGGTACTGGCCGTTACTATTTGTCGCTCAAGTCTTCATATGTTAAAAGAAATATAAAGGCGCTGCTTGCTTAACATAAAACGGTCTAAATATAGCGGGATCTTAACATTAACATCCCGCTGCCTGTATTTAGGTCATTTTTTTTTTCTGTTGGTTTATTTTTGCGAAATTAACGAATTTAAAACGTTAAAATCAGCAATAAAACTAAATACATTAGCAGATCATTTTTTTTAAAAGCGAGTACTAATAAATAAAATATACATAAAATTTTACTTTGATTCAAGTTTTAATTTCCTATTTTCATTTTTTATTTTATAATTAAAATCATAATATCGAAGAAACGAAAGCCAAACGTTTTTCATAGGCTAAAATTGAAATGTTGTAATTATTTAAATGGATATCTTTATTTTAGATGTATGAGGGGTTGCTTGCCAATTACGATTCAGCCAAATACTCACAGGTTGAAGACAATGGAGCTGAAGTCATTGGTGCTGTAGGAGGAATAAGGGAACAAGCAGCTGGGCCAAGCAACATCAGGCCAATTCCACCCCCTAGAAGGAAATTCGCCAGTGTTCAACACTAAGTAGAGTGATTAAGGCCCGGTTCAAACGTAGAACTTTACATGTGCCGAACCTAATAATTAGGTTCGGCACATGTAAAGGTCGACGTATGAATCAATTAGGAACGGCACTTTTGAATTTGGGTCGACTCTGCCGTTCTATTCGACTGAGCTTGTCGAATAGAACCCCGGCAAAAGATCGACTTCGATTCATATGTCGAACTTCACATGTGCCGATGCATAAATTATGTTAACGTATTTTTCGATATAACCGCGCTTCTGATTGGCTATTTAGTGGGTTTTCGCGCCTTTGCAGACAGAACTCACAGAAGCGTAACGACGGTTACCAGCATTCGCGTTGTAGATTTTTATACTGAAACTGGACAGCTTAAATTGGTCTTCCTAAAAAGTTGCTTTTCTTTATATACATAAAGAAATCGTAATGTATTTTAAAATTTATGGCGTTACTTTATTTTGTCCAAATGTCACGATCACGATATCCTCAGCTGTCTCCTTGCCATGTAAACAGAACACAAAGCACACTAAAATCAAAACAAGAATTTCCAGGATTGGTGAATTTTACTTTTTTCGGTTTATTTCTCTATTTTAAGCAGTAAGGATGATATTTCTTTTCGCCACGAATTAGGTTCGGCACATGTAAAGTTCGACCGTCTGAATGGCCCATTTCACACTAGAAGACGGACAAATCGTCTGGACGGACAAGTCGTCCGACCATTTGTTCGTGTAATGTGAATTCTAGACGGACAACTCACCTTGTGTTGGTCATCGTAAATTCATATCTGAACGAACAAACAGACGATTTTGAAAGCAAGGGGCCTGACACTAACAGGCTTGGTTACCTTGCTTTCTATCCGCCATTTTGATTTTCCCATAAACCATCACTCCCTTTACTAGTTCCATTCCCCTTAGCGAGTACTGGCACCGAGATACAACCATTTGTTCGTCTGGTGTGAATTTAAGTCGGACTTTGGACGACTTATCCGTCTAGACGAACAAATCGTCCTCGAAAAATCGTTTTGATAGACGGCCAAATCGACGGACAGAATCAGACGACTTTTACGTCCAAAATTTTGTTCGTCCCGTTTTCTCACTAAGACGACTTGTCTGGCTGAGACAACTTGTCCGTCCAGACGATTTGTCCGTCTCTAGTGTGAAAACGGCCAATCAACAGTCGAACTTAATAGTTTGGGTCGACCTAAATAGGTATTAGGTTCGGCACATGTGAAGTTCGACGTTTGAACTGGGCCTAAATCACTAACAGGGTCAAATAGAGTAAATGTACAACAACACAGCAAACGGATACTTACGGCGGAGAAAAGACAGAGGCAAGAAGAACAAAAAATAATAGTTGCTGTATTTCTTATAGTTGCTACAGTTCTTATAGTTGCTGTAGTTCTTATAGAGTGTTTTCACCTAAGTCATATCAAAATTCAGAAGCATTAAGCAACAGTTTTCGATTCAAAAATGTTTATGGAATTGTAGAGAGTTTAAAACTACACATCTGGGCCAAATTGAAATGCAAGAGCATTTCGTTCAAGTTATAGGAGAACGAGTATTAGACATTTTTAGTACTGAAGAAATGTATGGAGCGGCCATCTTGGTGCCCCACTTAGGGACACCAACATGGCGGCCAAACATGCAAAGTCTAAATTACTTCAAAACTCTCATTACAAAATATTGTATTCACTATAAGTGACATTAAATCGTCTTATAAGCATCTATAATTCAAAAATAACTTTCAATTGGTTGAATTTTGTTTATTTTCACGGCTTATCTAAAATAGCGCGACGAATTGCGTAACCATTTAAAACCTTTATAAATCGGAAGCAAAACACACTGGTATCCACATACCATGTTAGAAACACTCTATAGTTGCCCTAGTTCTTACAGTTGCTACAGTTCTTATAGTTGCTGTAGTACTTATATTTGTTGTAAACGCTACGCTGTATTTCTCGAGTTGTTGTAGTCGCTATAGTCTTATTGTTGTTGTACTCGCTGTAGTTGTTTTAGTTCTTACATTTGTTGTAGACGCTGTATTTCTCATAGTTGTTGTAGTCGTGGTAGCTCTTATTGTTGTTGTAGTCGCTACAGTTGTTATAGTTCTTATATTTGTTGTTGTCGCTGTAGTTGTTATAGTTCTTAAATTTATTGTAGTCGCTGTAGTTTTTGTTGTTGTAGTCGCTGTAGCTGTTTTAGTTCTTATATTTGTTTTAATTAATTTAGACGCTGTATTTTTCACAGTTGTTGCAGTCGCTGTAGTTCGTATTGTTGTTGTTGTAGTTCTTGTAGTCGCTGTAGTTGTTATAGTTTTAATTTTGGGATATTTGTTTTCTTCTTGCCTTTGTCTTTTTCCACTGGAAAGATCACTTAGCCGTGTTGTTTTACATTTGTTTAAGATCAGATCCAGTAACCTTGACTGGTTTGAAATCGTGCTTGGAGGGCTGTTCCGTGTCTCAAATAGAGACTGAGTAGTTGCTAATAGAAAAAGAAGTAGAGAAACATTGAAATTCTAATCAGTAATGCTCGGTAGAGTTGCTTTCTTGGTCATGTGAAAAACCAAAACCCACGTTATTACATCTGACCCAAATTAAAACAACGTAAAGATGCAATCAACGGATCAAAACTCCAATCTACCAAATGCATGCGAGTGAGGCAAACAGAGAAAATGAGGGAGATAACTAAGTGGATTTGTCTTTGATCAGTGATCGGTGAAAGAATAGTACATTCTCTCCCATTGGTCAGAATGTTTCTTGGGTTTTTGCTTAGGTTAATTCAATAGAGCCCATCACTGCAAAAATAAATAATTGGCACAGAGGTTATCATAAAACGCCCTGTTTATCTGGTAACGGTCGCAGCTGGTAGCAAATCTTACGGTCTAGTTTACAATGGTGGGTGTCAGTTAGAACATTGTTAGGGCTGTGTTTAATGAAAACGTGTCAGTGACGGATACTTTGATTTTTGGAGAATTATTAGTCAGAGAGTACTCAGTTCTCCTATGTTGTAGGAAAGACCCGCTACGGGTTTTTTAAAGATCGAAATAGATTTGTTTGCTATCATAATTCAATAGATACTTCGAGATAAAGTAAAGTTAACTCATTTGGAGTTTCATAAACTAATCAGTTCAGAATTGGAAAGTTCGACAGACTCAGATATAGCTTAGCAGTGAAGTTCCTAGACCTTTTTTTCTTAGTGTGAGGAGTAGGCATGGGAAGGGGTGGGTGAGTGTTATCTTGTGACGTCACCACTTAAGGTAGAGTCCAGGTATGAAGGAGCAGTGAAGGCTTAGGGACCGTGACTAGGTTGATTTGATACATGTTTTATTGGTCTAATTACAGAAAACGTAGTGTAGCAGTTGCGTATACTCTTATAATTAACTATTTCAGCTTTGCTTTTCATAATATTATCCATTTAGTAGTGGGTTTTATAACTGATCAAGTCAGGATGTCGCGAAAATAACATAATTAAAAAAAAAAACACAAAAAAACCCGAAAAATTAATTAATCGAAGGTTTTTTATTATTTGCGAAAAAAATAAAATAGTGGTTGAAAACATAACATTTTATGTGCTTTCCGGCTGCGATATTGTTTAACACTTAGCTATAAGTTTTCATTAACTGATAAAGTCAGGATCGCAAATAATTATAAGATATGACCGTACAAATTACGGTATTTTTCGCGAATAAGATAGTACTTGTATACATGGCATTTTATATGCTATGTTTTTGATATTATTATCCAGTTAGCAGTAGCTTTTAATAAATGATCAATCAGGATATCGCGAAAATAACAAGTTTAAAAAAATACAAAACAAAAAAAAATTAAAAATTACATTAATTAATCAGAGATAAGTTTTTATTCGTGAATATAATAATTAGTGGTCGTATACATAACATTTTATGTGCTTTCTGGCAGCGATATTTTTCAACAGTTTATAGCTATTAATTTTCATTAACTGATTAAGTCAGAATCACGAATATAAGATATGATCGTACAAATTACGGTATTTTTCGCGAATAAGATAGTACTTGTAAACATGGTCTTAAGTGCTTTGCTCTTGATATTATTAATTACTAATATCGCTTTTTTTTTAAAATATAAATTAAATAAAGGTAAAAAGGTTCCCATTTGTCGCACTTAAACGTGCTTATTATGGTATAATGATTACCTGACAGGTCAAATCAGGATCAGTGATACATTGTTACAAACTAAAATAATCATTTTCTTAAACATTTTGTCCATGTATGTAGGAAAGCCTCTTTTAAAATAACATTTGGTTTGCTTGGAATGACAACATTTGTGATGTACTAGAAGTTGACATCAAGAGATTTAAGCAGATCGAGAGGAATTCTGTGTTCATGATTAAAATGTACCATAAAATAATTATATAACATAACGTTTTAATTAAATTGTTGTAAAAGACGCTTTGGGAGCTATAAATAAACGCCTAAAACATACAGTTGAAGTAAGAACTTATTTATCTGCCAAGACTTAATAGTTTAACCACCTCACAGAACATTTTCGTATTATCACGCGGCTTAATCTCTACCAGTTCTTTGAATCAAAATGACGCATCACAGAAATATACACTTAATTGCAGACGTTGTTATAGAAAATATAAAATACCAAGTAGGAATTGTATATTATAATGTAACGTATTTTTATTTCTTCACTTGAAAATCAGTAATATCAAGATGATATAGAAACTTAACGTTGCAGTGTGATTTCGCTAATTTTTATTCTCAAATAGGAATTAACTACCTTAATGTATTCAAAGGATAAAAGAAGAGAAATTGTTGAGAAAAAATGGCTATTTATTCCTGAGATAAAAAGTAATTCATTTCCTTGATAGAAATTTGTTTTGAAGAAATATATGTTGAAAGGTCATGTATGCGAAAGAATACAGATACCACACAGCTCTTAACAACCTCTAATTTCATTGGACCTGTATATCACGACCTGTATAACTCTATTGTTTTCAGGGCTAGGGTCCATTGTTGTGTTGTTTGTTCTATTGTTTTCTCAGCAAATCAGAGAAGACCTTGTAAGAGCTGCGTACTGCCTCAAAGAAAACCCCTGTGAAAATCATTAACTAAAGGTACTGAATAAATTACTATTTAGTATTTTCTATGACAACATTTCTGCAACTGAAGATATACGTCGAACAAGCATGCGAATAATCAAGCATAGAATTCGTTCGTCTGCTTTTTTTTATTCGTCACGTTTCATATGTTTTGACGAAACGTTTTTAAATAGAAAAGTTCAAGGTTGGCGTTTTTCCATTAATCTCAGGCGAGGGGGATTGGAGGGGGGGAGGTGTCTATCTCTGTGACGATGTGTTCTCATGGGACGTATTACACATACCATGTGTCCGGCCTGAAGGTGCGCACCTCACGCCGAAAGGGACAACCGTAACATTGCTTCGTTGCTTCTCCTCAAGTTTATCGCTGCCCCTTCGCTTTATGGACGAAGTAGTTTCATAACTGCTCTTCTGCGATCCAAGCGATGGTAGAAGATCAAGGTGGCGACCTGCAAGAACTTATATTAACCAATTGGCGACCGACAATGGGATGACTAGATGCCATCTCTCTATTATGCTATGGATCAGCGGAAAGACTGGCCGAAAGGTAGTTTAAAGCATCCGAGCGCACTCGAAAAGATTATATTTCTCCAAGAGTGGCTACTAAATCTGAGTCTCAGAGACAGGTGGTATATCTCCAATTAGTATATACTGAAACAGTGGATAGCATTGTTGGCGCGCTCTGATTGGCTACTGAAACTCGGAATAGCAAGTGCTATTCACCTCCCAGCAATTTGCGCGCGAACATTGTAATCGTTGACAGGAAAAAATAAGTTAAAAAGCATCATTTTCGTTATATTATCTCACTGTTTCAGTATATACTAAAACAACTATTCACCTCAGTGTAGGTGGGTAGTGGTAGATATTTACCTCGTCGCTTCGCGGCTCGGCAAATATCCACCACTACCCACCTCCACTTCGGTGAATAGTTGTTAAAGAGTGCTTCCTTCGTCACATGATCTCTCCAACTTACGTTTCATTTAAGGTCATTTAATGCAAATCTTAACAACCTAGTGAAGCATCCATCCAAGTGTTGTTTCAATGTAGTACTTGACAAGGTCCAGCTTACATTTCCATATTAGCTGGATCGATAGCAGGACGCTCTCAACGTTTGCTCTGAAAATATGACATTTTAAACATTTACGCAAGTTCACCAAACCTCGTTACGACTTTGTGGTCACGCAAAGAATACTTAAAATCGTTTTGAAGCGGGAAAACAGGAACATTTTTTCAAAGTACAAATCAAGCCTGAAATGCCTTAGCCTCCCCGCCCTCACATCACTCTGCGCCCCCTACGCCCTCCCCCCAGCGATCAAAAGTATTTTTATGTTCGATTCGAGGTCCACTCGATTCAAGAGGTCAGCACAAAGGCGTGGCTCCTTAGCCCCGTTTGCTGTTCCAAGATGGAGGGAAGTGTATTGATCGATAACAGAGAGAGGCATTCCAGGCAAAAAGCTTAGAGATCTTCTACCACGGCAAAGAAGAGAATCAGAGGTAACTGCGTGACAGGAGAATATCTTAGGGCTACTTTTGTTTTGTTTAATACAGTAATTTTCGTTTCTGTGTGAGTCGACTCAGTTAGATTCCACTCCTGATGTGAGCAGAGATTGCCCGGTGCGATAAATAACGTTAAAAAATCACTACAGTATTGTCTGAAGCCTAGACCAAACGAAACGAGAAGTGTTGGAAAGTTGAGAGCGGAAGGTTAAAACACTTAAACATGCTCTTGTCTGTGTATCTCTCCATCCGTTTTCGTGTAAAATATATTAGGACTTATAGCTAATATTCAGAGACAAATCTTTAAGTCGTGAATAATTTGATCATCAGCTTTTCTTTCGTCCTTATCTGACCTGGACTTTACATAGACTGGCTGATAAACGTAATTTGGAGTAACTGCAGAATACCCCGCCACATCGAGCCCGTCAATAAAAAGGGGTGGCCACTCAGTATGCGGTACGCAGTGGATAATAAATTCAATTCAAGATGACAAACTTTCTTAGAAGGTGGCTACCTTGGTACGCGGTAAGCAGTATGCAGTAGATAATAAATTCAAGATGACAAACATCTTAGGTGGCTATGCAGTACGTGGTACGCATTATACAATGAACTGAATACTACGCGCTCTGTGATTGGTCGTTGCCTATGATCTATCAGAGTACAGACGCACGGCTGACGTCATAGAAAAATTGTTTGCCTTGTTTTGTCCAACATGGCGCACAGTTTTGAAAATGCTTGCGAGATTATTCTGCATTTTGCACGTGAAAGCCTCGAAAAATGTTTAGCAGGAGCTGTTTACGAGCAAGAAAAAGAAGAAACCAAGACGAAAAGTATTCTTGGCGACTTGAAAAATACCTAAACTGGAACAAATCTTCGAACAGTCGAGCGCTACGAGGCAAGTTCGTAATTTTACTCTTTTTACTTTTCTGTTCATTGTATACAACAAATAGATTCCATTTGGCCGTGTGTCTGTTCAGTTATAGATCACAGAAGACGTCAAAATGTGGTAAGAACATCAGTGACACACTCGCCTGCGGCTCGTGTGCCACTTTTTTGTTCTTACCACATTTTGACGTCATCTGTGATCTATAACTGAACAGACACACGGCCAAATGGAATCTATTTGTTAAGTAGATAATATATTCAAGATGACAAACTTTCTTAGAAGGTGGCTACATGGTATGTTGTGGTACACAGTAGATCCATTGGACAAGTGCCACTCAAATTTTGGTTGTCCGAAAGTGAAATTTACTCGTCCAAAAAAATGAATAAATTTAAAAAAATGTAGCGGTAAAACAAACATACAATGTACTGTAAAAACTGACATATAAGCCATATTTGCCCAAAATGTTTGCTCAAAATTGTGGGTAAGTCTTATTTGCGGGAACATCTGCAATATGTTATACTTTCCAGTGATATAATTTTTTGACCAGACTTTTTGAGCCCTGCAATTAAACATTCTATTTATTTGAGGTGTAGAATGTGGGGCAAACATTCTTTAACTTAAGATGGTGTAGAAAAGTGAGTCTGCCAGAGTGCCTCCAAGACCAAAAATCAAATTGAAGAGTAAGGATGCGCATGAAACACATATTCTCATAACGCACGAACATGAGCGTTTATAAATTGTAAAATTTAGCCTCAAATTGTCAATATACCTGTGTTGAAAAAGAGTGCTCCCTACCTTTTCGGACATTTTGAAGCTTTTAGCAATGAAAGAACACCGAAGACGAACAAATTCGAAACCATTGATAGAAAAGAGTCTGTAAACAAGCGGCCATGTTCTCAAGAAATTTGCACGGTCGGAAAACATGCAAGTTTATGAGTAAAAAGAAACAAAAATTCGCGGAAACCAGGTAATCGTTTACGAAGTCCAGAGATGCTTGGGAAACTTATAACTCTGTGAAAAGCGAGACAAATTTCTCCTGGTAAATCGACTTGTCCTGTCGGACAAGTGCTTTTGGAAATCCACTTGTTCAAGATCAAAAAGTACTTGTCTCAGACGAGCAGACGAGTGGAAGTTTTTTTGCCCTGAGATCATAATTCAAAATGGCAAAATCTATCTTAAAAGGTGGCTACGCGGTACGAAGTGGAGAAGAAATGTTAAAACAGTTTCATTCGCATGTTGTTGTAAGCAATTTAAAAAAGGCTAGTCTTTTGAGGGTAACGCTTATAGAACGAGAAATACACAGTAATGTTTTGTTGTGGTTGAGTAATTTAAAGCCGGTAATGTTTTGTTGTTTGTCGGCCGATTACATGTCGATTTCTATGCACTGCATACCACTTAGCCAATTAAATATTTTAATTATTATACACTATTCAGACGTTTACCTGAGCGCATAGTAAAAGAGACAAGGGAGGAAAGCTGGAGTTTGGATCGGTCCAACGCCGAGTCGATTTTCACGAAGAAATTCCCATCGCACAGCTAGCTTCCAAACCGCGCACCAGGCAAGCTGAAAGTCAGAGGTTCCTTCTCGTATCATTACATTTGACATCCATCCAAAACGCGAAGCTCGACCGATCCGGAGCTGGAATTTGTAGTGCCGACCACCAACAGTCACGCCGTTTTCTCCTTTCTGATTGGATGCGACCAAACAATACCCTTTCATAAATTCATCCCGCGGGAGGGGAAACAGGGGCAAGTAAACAGCGCGCGGCGAACTTTCTACTAACCTGCCTTGGGTGAAGCGAATTGCGCGTGACGGCAGCCCGACAAGACTCTAAGCTCTTCTTTTATGCCTTTACTATGCGACAATTCGTCCGTTTCGTCATCGGCAGATAACAAAGAAATCGAATTTGGAAATCGACTTCGCTGGGAGGCGTTTGTTCTGTTCCTTGCCCCACGTCTGCTCCCCAGACCGTTTCGCATATGATTGAAGTGAAATTAGTGATTAAAGGCTTCCTATGTAACAAGCTGCATGAGTAGTCATCAAAATTAAAAAAAAATCTCCGCCTCATCATGCCGGCGCTTAGTTCCAGTTTTCGTACGGCGGAGCGACCTAAGTGGATTTGAGCTAGTGAAGAGGCAACTTCTCCTCTCAAAAGTGTGATTGGCATTCTCTAGCACAAGTCTCCGCGACATTTCAACTGCACTAATATGGATATCGTCTTGTTTAAAGGAGCATTGTCACGCATATTTTGCTGTGTTTTGGTCAAAATACTCTAAATATATGACAAAGTACCTTTGCTTAAAAATAGAATTGCTTTTAGAACACCCAGAAGATAATATCAAGTGATTTCTTCAAGGAAGAACGAACCATAAAAATGAACGATTATCCTTCTGGTAGTAATCTGTAGGAAAGCAAGCGGGGGGTAGTAGGAATCCTACAAGATTAAACCAATCAAATTACCGATCTCTTGCTACGTCATCGTAACGCAATGACAATCGATATTCTCACGTTGCTCACATGTCTGTCGACCATTCTGTTTGATTACTGTACATTGAGAGCTGTGGAACGAGGGGGATATAGGAAGCCTCTTTCTTCCAATCTTGCTGCGGGCGCAAGGCTTGCAGCAGAAAACGAAAGCCAGGCCCGTGACGAGAAAACTAGCCGGACCTACGAGCTCCGACTCATGTCGTTGGAAGAGTTTGCACCAAAAAATGGCGACGATGCTGTGCTGTTTGGCCCCAACAAAGACACGTTTTGGCGGCAACAATCCAGACCTATATGCGTAAGTTTGTCTTCAAAAGTTTGTTATTTAAGGGCTAAACTTTACAATACCCGTCCACTCTGAAATTAAAGTGTAAGGTAAAACAAGTGTCACCGCGGTCCGCGGTCCCGTAGTCAATGAATTGAAAACACTAAGGCCCAGTTCAAACGTCGAACTTCACATGTGCCGAACCTAATGCAAATTAGCAAGAACAATAGATTTTGCTCATTTGCATTAGGTTCGGCACATGTGAAGTTCGACGTTTGAACTGGGCCTAAGATTTGCCAACGCGGTCCGCAACTAGATGAATGCATATAACTTAAGCTTAAGCTTAAGCTTAAGTCTTATATAAAAAAAAAAAATTATGTTATCAATGAATTGCGTTTTTGGAGTTTAGCGCTGATGTATAGTGATTAGGGTTAAGCGCTGATCTGTAGTGATTAGGGTTAAGCACTGACACTGACTCGAACTGGTTAGCTTTTATTTAGTGTTACGGTAACACTACATGTACATATATGTTATATATGTTAGGAAGGCTTGAAATAAATCGTCCTCTTTGTGAATGTGTCGCCACATTCATTCAGCCAAATCAGAGGAAAAATGGTGTTTTCATACACCAAATCAGTGGAGGCAGCTTAACCTTTGTTTGACACCATTGCCCTTTCACATACCCGTCCACTTATTTGCATCTCATTGAATAAGAATGGATCCTTTTGTTTTCATGTGCTTCGTTCTTTAAAACCTTTAGGGATATGTAAATAAGTGGACGGTTATTGTAAAATCGCTCCAACTTTATTCATATTATCACCATCACTGTTAACAAACTCAACTGAACGATTGACTGTTTGGTGCTCATAACCATGTATGGACAAATTGGAATAAGCCTTCCAGCAATCAGATACAATCATTCAGACCATGGACTATGGACCGCGGTGATGGCACTATAAAGTGTTTACATCATTTTTTATCTCGTTAATGCGCTTGCGCATTAAGCGAGATTTCGAAGTCGAGTACTAAAAAGGGACAAAAGTTGTTAACAAAATTTTGTGGACTTTTGTCCGGGGGGGTTTCTTGTTCCTTCTTTATAGAAGCTATATTAGGGCATTGAGGATATGGTTGGTTAAAGCGGTTAGGATTTCAAGAAGGGCGTCACATACTGCCACTAAAATGTTTGGGGAGCACCCCCGGATCTATTGTTAATTTCCCTAGGGTATTGGGATGTCAGAACTTGTGATGAACTTGTCATATCTCACATTACGTTACCGCAAAGGCATTAAGTTCTTCTTATAAAGTTTCGATATCTCACGTTACCTATCAGCTTCAATCATTTATCGTAAAGCCAAAAATAGGTCAAATGCGTTTTTTGGCAAACGCAGTTTGAGAATTTCACGGTGTATTTTTACGAATGGCGACGTTTTAAGAAAGTTAAATGGGACGGGAAAGTTTGTGTTTTAATATGAGCGATATGGCAGAGCAAAATTTGCGTTTGTTCTAGTACGCGGGTGGCGGCTTAGAATTTTAAACATGAACGCTTATCAGCATAAGTGGAAAAGCGTTATTTCCTGAATTATTCTACAGCTCTCACGCAATGCAAGTATGAACGTCCCAGTATGGGAATCCCGAAACGTCGAGTTGGATATCGAGTTCGAGTTCGAGTTCGAGTTGGACTTCGAGTTGGATTTCGAAATATGAAAAACTATAATCGATAAAAATCGACAGTCTCCTTACGGACACCTCTCTAATACGGATACCTCTCTATTACGGACAGTTTCCTGTGTCCCGACAAAATTCTCACATATTTTCTTTAAAAAAAGACCTCTATAATACGGACCCTCTCTAATACGGACAACGGACACTAAATTCGGTCCCAGAGAGCAAATTAATATAAACTTAACCTCTTTATCACGGACACTCCGGTGATCAGGTGATGATAGTTTGAGTAAGTAATACAATTTCCTGTTTGCGGTTACAAACATGTATCGCAAGACGTTTTCAGAATAGACCTTATCACGGTTTTTCCAAAATTTTATATGGGCCTGATAGCAATAATCCATCGACACTGCTGGGAAAAGCGTCTCAAAATTAGTAAAATGGCCGAGTTTAAAAGCGATATCTTTTAAAATAATGGAGATATAGCTCCGCAAAGTCGGCAAATTTCACAGACGTTTGTATCGCGCGGCCAAATATCTTGCCTACCGGTAGGCAAGAAATTTGGCCGCGCGGATCTGGATCAGTAAAATCCTGTACAAGATAAACTAGTAGTTTCCATTGGAAAGTGAAGTGCTGCGAGTAAAGCTTATTGCAGAAGAAGACTTGTTTGGAGATATCTCGTTAATTGCATGTACTTTAGACAGTGAACAGATCATTGCCATTATTAGATTTAGGTACATGGTGGAATGTATTGACGGTGATAAAAATTGCGCTTTGATTATGCAATAGTATGCAAGGGATCTCGTGATTTTGCTGAACAAACTAATTGTGCAAATGTAGAAGTTATTGTTTGCTGCAATTCTTTCTACAGTTCTATTCGTGTAAAAGGAAAAGTTTGTTGTTCTGAATTGAATGACAAATTGAATGACAAAGCATTTTAACAACCATTTTATAAACGATTTCAGCGTTTCGATTCAAGACATACATTGGCATTATTACGGACTTAACTGAGAAGATATTAGTGCCATTTATACGGGAGAAAATAAGACGCGTCTTATCTAAGACGCGACTTAAATAAGATGCGAAGTGTACCATTTATACGTTTGCGTCCAACATAAGACGCGAAGATCACGTATAAATGGTTCGCGTCTTATTTTGATACGGCGCACTTGTTGTTCACGTCTTATTTAGGACACGAAAGCATTTATACGAGGAAGTTCACGTCTTATTTAAGACGCGGACAAAATAAGAACTTAAAAAATAAGTCGCGTCTAAAATAAGACACGAATGCTTATTTTGTACTGTTTATACGATCGGTTCGCGTCTTATTTAAGTCGCGTCTTAGATAAGACGCGTCTTATTTTCTGTGGTATAAATGGCCCTATTATTTGAGTGCCAATACTACTCAAGTAAAAAACATTTGATAAACGTTTTTTCACCTTTTTTCCGGATCCACGGTTGTGGCGTGCAGGAAAGACAGAAACATTTCCGGTGAAGATCACAAGAAAAGACAGAAAAGTCAGAAAAATATAGCACTGCGACAGCTTGAGACTCAGTTGAAGTAAAAAGTAGTGAAAATTGCTTTTCAGTGTTTATCTGGCTTTGACAGCTTTCGTAATAAAGTTTCCTTTTTATCATTGTGGAATGTCCGGTTTCCGAAAGATTAGAAAGAACGGGAGAGAGCGAATCTTAAAAATAAAATTAAAGTTGGAAAAATAAATATTTGCTCAATTCTTTCTTTGAGGAATAGAGGAATTCTAAGGATATGCACTTTTTGTCCTGACTTCCTAACTGAATTTAAGTCTTAAAATAGCAATGAATATGCGTGAACGGACTCTGATCGATCAATGACAGACATTGTAGCGACCATAGGTCATGGATCAGTTCTTTTCTTCTTTAAAATCTCAGTAAAATTCTTAGATGTTTATATCTTATATATAAAGATCTACAAACGCGGATAAGCGTAAACATTTATCCGATGCGTTGTGGCACACATCAAAGATTTAAATTGGATGATCCCACAGGCAGACCAATCGTGATATCCAGTACACAGTAATGAAATATACTAGGTAATAATACGATTTGTCACGGAATTGATAAGCGATAGAAAAATCGAAAGTATTACACACTAAAGTCTTCTCACCTTTACTTTATTGTCTCTTGATGTATCCTGACCGGTTTAAATGCATTTTTACAACTTTTGTCACTCGCCCCACTATCCACTATAAAAGAAGGGAAGGCTGGAGACCTCTGAGCGAACCCTCGCCACGCGAAAGCCAATAATTTCTAAACAATTCAACTCAAGCTCCCCGAATTGCCACCAGTGAGGCCGCAGGTTAAATGTCTACCCGTGCGATTCGTGCTAGCTTCCAAATTCCCTTTCACGGGCTCTAAAAGGGCTCCGTTTTGGAGCGATTCTGGCCATCTTCGCTTCGCCATTGTCCGCGATCCAAACGGCTGTACCACGAAATTCTAAAGCTTAGCGACCGCGTCACAGAGACAAAATGACATTCACCCGAGGGGAGGGTCGTTACTTTTGCCCTCGCGCAAATTGACACCGTCGGGGGAGCCGGTGCGTGTAATTCGAACGGAAACCACACGCGTGACCTGTCACTTATTTGTCTTTATTTGATAAAGTGCAATTTTTCATCAAGATCAAAAGTAAAGTCTCTTTTTAAAATAAAAATGCTCGAAGGAAAATTATTAAGCTTGTTAAAACCAATTTGCGCCAAAAAATCAAAAATCAAAGGTCACGGATATGTATGTGTATACCGGGAGTCTAGGGTGTACTCTAACTGCACCTCCGATCCAAGAGAGAGGAAGATAGGGGCCTTGGGAACGAGGTTGGTAGACGTTTCAATAACAAATTGATCATTAAAACAGACCGTTGGCCGTCGGGTGTTGATATGAACGATATGGTCAATAATGTTTAATTTTTATTGGTAAATTGCACAACCTTCTAAAGTCGCTGTCGTAATTTGTCGTATTTTTGAAGCGGAATCGAGCCGCTTCTCGCTGTTCAGAACGTCTCATGTCGGCAATTTTCGGGGCCAGGTCGCTTGTCGTTTTTACCAAGGCTTCTTTAAGCCGAGATGTTTTGAAAACAGCTTCAGCTATAAAAGGAAACGAAATCCTAATCACCAGCTCTATTCCTACAAGAGTCACCATTCTGCCCGAAGGTACACAATTTTTTAGTTGACGGAAAAAGCGACAAGTCAAATATTTTCATTTGCCTTTTTTACAATAGTCTACCTTAGTGAAGTATTTAGATAAAACATTCCTTTTTTACTGAAGTCTTTTTACTGAACTTATTCACATGCACAAAGTTCTTGTTTTGTCTCATACATCCACATATACACTGCACATATAAATTGGCTGTTTAAAAACATTGCTAGTAAATCAATTTTAATCCCAAATGAAAATCGTTGCAATATGTTTTAGTTTTGTTTAAATGTCAATAAATAAAGATAGTAAATATTTTTTAACCTTCGAACATCTTTCCCAAATTTCGATTGATAAGAAAATCGCCATTGTAATGCCATACAAGTCATTGCTACTAAAATACTGTGACTGATACAAAACATAGAAAATTAACTAAGTAAAAGGGCTCTCTAAAGATAGATTGAATCTAAGTAGTTTTGCCACCCCCATCCCTCCTCATAATTTTCCCCCGTAGCAACCAAATTGGCCTCGGCTCATTCGCTTAATATTATCAAGTTGAAGTTTCCCCTCAGCTGTAAAATGAAGACTATTTTGAACAAATACGCTAAATTAACATGAAAATTATTTATATTCATACTCGTGATTATTTTGTTGCTCATGACTTTTATTGATTTGGTGGCTCCTAAAAGAGCCCTTAAGTCCTCTATGACTGCAATGTCTAACTCTACGATTAGACCTACAGGTATTTTCAATCTTTCAACTTCAATAAACCATTTAGCAGCTTTACACATATTACCTATCACGTCTTTACAACATTTACCTATCAAAGGCACCCAACTTTTCCAATTCTTGTTGTTGTTGTTGTTGTTTATTAACCTTACATTCTCTCGCATTAACGAGATGGCTTTAAGAGCCCTTTGATTAATATATTCATCAACTGCGGACCACGGATCGTGGACCACGGTGACAGGCAAATACATACATCTACATATTGTATTCTTGGCTTTCACTTACGTCATATCAAAATTCAGAAGCATTAAAAAATAGATTTCGAATCCAAAATGTTTATGGAATTGTAAAGAGTTTAAAACTACACATCTTGGCCAAATTTTGAAGCGCAAAAGCATTTCGTTCAAGCGTTATAGGCGAACGAGTATTAGATATTTTTAGTAAGAAATGTATGGAGCGGCCATCTTTGTGCCCCTAAGTCTCTAAGTCTTAATTACACCAAAAATCACATACAAAAATATTGTATTTGCTATAAGCTCAATTAACTCGGCTTATAAGCACTTATAATGCAAACAGTAACTTGCAGCTGATTCAATTTTGTTTATTGTCGCCGCTTATCTGAAATAGCGTGACACATTGCGTGACACATTTAAAACCTTTGTAAATCGGAAGCAAAACATCGTTAAAACCTGAAACTTTTTGTGAAAGATTATAACACTTGTATCCACATACCATGTTAGAAACAGCTTTATGACGTTTTCTTTAGATTTTTTAATTTTTATGTCGTCATGTGAAAGCCAAGAATAAAGTGTTAACATCACTCATTAGTATATTCAAGATCAACGACCATGGACCATGGACTGCGGTGACGCCAAATACATACAAATACATACACGTACATGAGGCCCTGCCAGGGGGGGTCCCATGTCGGTTGTCTGAATTTTAAAATGTCTTGTGTCGGTGTTTTATCAATGTTTCACGTTGCTGTCGGAAATTGAACAAACATTAAGTCTTTTGTCGCGATTTCATTTTATGTGCTGTCGCTACTTTTTGGGTCATGTCGCCTGTTGGAACTTACCCTGGCAGGACCTCATACATACATACATACATACCAATACATACCCATACGTGTACATACAAATACATACACATACATACAAACAAATACATACATGCAAATACATAATACATAAATATATACATACAAATACATACACTGTACCGCAGTTTCCTGACTGCAGGAGGGCGGACTGCGTTGCCCCGAATCTTACGCTTTCAGAGTGGATGGGTATTGTAAAATTGCTCCATTTATTGTACGTTGGCCCTTGTAAGATGAGTGAGAATTTAAGCTTCTGCTGAGCCAAGCGGTACACTTGCCGCTTTAACATTACAATGTGCAAGAACTCGCTTTTCCTGTTTAAAGGAAGCTTAGCAAGATAACCACAAAAAATCGTGAAATATATTTTAAAGAGAGGCATCATTTTAAGTTTTGTGTACCGAAACTACCAAACCGAAGTTTTACTGACTCGACGTACCGTTCAAGGTGCATAGACAAATTGATGTTTTTAAGATTATAAGCCTGTGTGACCACAGGCAGCCCAAGCTCAGTACGTATGTGATGGTTCTTTATTATTACGCAACAAACGATTTATAGACTTTGTATGGGAAATTCATTTTTGTCTTATATATGCTAAAATAAAGCTTTAATGTAGAAGTAGACTTCACTTACTGCAACATTGTGTTTTCATTGTGTCTTTTATGCAATTTGGGTGCAACTGAATAATGTCCATTTTAGATGGTTTTGTGGCTTACAAGTTTTTGTGATGTCGTTGGTTGTCGTTTCCACTCATAAAGCGAAACAAGGCCGGTTACTCTCAGCGACCTTGTCCCACAAATCACTCTCGCATCACAAAGAGCGGACCGAATTGCCATAAAAACACCACAGTCATAAGGCCACATACGTTTCCCATCACATTGACTTGTCTCAGTGATCACACTGCAATTTTAGGGGGAGAAATTTCAAATAATTTTCGGTTTTCTACAATCTTTCCTTGCGCTTGGCTGTTTGTGCGGCCACGGTCGTTAGAGCATTGCCACGATCATATGACATTCTGCACTCTCATTGGCCAATTCAAAACAACAACCACGCGCAATACAAATTTTGTTGCCACTTTTGCCCCCGTGAGTCGAAATTGTGTGAATGCTGATTGGTTTGTTATTGACATCAGGTGAATGTTCACTTGCAAAACAGGTGACTGTTGGCAGCTTGAAACATCTGACCTATTTCTGTTCACTCAACAAAAATTCATCACTGAGTATTTTTTTGACATAAAGAAGCTCTGCATTTACAAAACTCCGAAAAAGAATTCTTAAAATGGTAGGTGCTGGTACTGAAGGAGGAATTTTCACCGAAAGTGAAGAAAATTTCCCATGAATTCTCTGAAACCAAAAGTGACCAACAGTTGCGTATTTCGCCTGTGAACTTTTACCGTTGTCAGTAAATAAACTAATCAACATTGGTTATTTCTAATACACGTATGGCTACTGTTGGAAGATTAGAATAATCAATTTAAAACCTGAATTTTGATTTCAATAAATCAGTCTGTTCCCGATTAATGAAAGTCATTCCCAACTGCTTTCATACAAGCCTATCTGTGGTCAAGGTATGACAAAATCTTAACTGAATCTTAACTGTGGACAAAATCTTAACTGAAAGATTTTCTATATCCACCAAAGTCTCTGCATACGTGCTACATACATACATACACGCATACATATATACATACATACATACATAAGCTTTATTTTCACTCAAATTTTAGAGTAGCTTACAGAAGCTAATATTTTCGAGAACATAAAAGTTAAAACTGTGTAGCGTTTACAAATAAATTTATATCATTAAGAAGAAAAAAAAATCACATAGCTAAGCAAGCCAGGGACTACACAAAGTTACTTCACTGAATTTTTCTTCTAAAGTCTTCAAACACACACTAGTGCAGATAAAATCAGGCAGCGCATTCCATAGTTTAGCTGAAAAATAAGAAAACGAATTAAGGCCATAGCTAGTTGTTCTAGGTTTTTTTAAGTGACAGAATGTAATTGAGGCCAGGCTGAAGATCGAAGAAATTGCAATTGAGGAATCACTTTGAAACTCATAATTTCTTTAAAGGCACATCTTTCAACGTAGATTAGATAATCAAGGGAAGATTCAGAGACTTGTATTTTCTAGCGCGAAGCGATTTTGACTCACAGGGGCCAGTGTGTGTATTGACTGGCGACAAAATTTGCCTTTTGCCTCCCTTGACAGTCTACTTATTGCGCGTGGTTGTTGTTTTGAATTGGCCAATGAGAGTGCAGAATGTCATGATCGTGGTAATGCTCTAACTGCCATGGCCACACGAACAGCCGAGTGCACAGGAAGATTGCAGAAAACGGAATATTATTGAAATTTCTCCCCCTAAAATCGCAGTGCGATCGCCGAGAGGAGTCAATGTGATAGGAAATGTACGTGGCCTTATGGCTGTGGTGTTTTTATGGCGATTCGGTCCACCCTTTGTGATGCGAGAGAGATTTGTGGGACATGGTCACCGGGAGTAACCGGCCTTGCTTCACTTTATGAGTGGAAGCGACATCCAATGACATCACGAAAACTTGTAAGCCACAAAACCATCTAAAATGGACATCATTTGCGCTCAAATTGCATAAAAGACAACGAAAACACAATGTTGAGGTAAGTGAACTTTATTTATACATTGAAGCTTTATTTGTGTAATAACAACGAACCATCACGTACTAAGCTTGGGCTGCCTGTAGCCTGACATGTCACGCAGCACAGCCCATTAAGCTATAGCTTTATAGCTTTAAAAGTTTGAAGAGCCCAGATGGTTTAGCTTGATTGAACTGAAAAGAATGGAGTAATTGATTCATAAATGCTTGACCGAATGATTCAGCAGATCATCGTCATATACATAACTGTCATATTCTTCTTAAATCATCCAGGCTAGGGCAATATTCCCTGTCATTTCAGGGTCCAAAAATATGGAACAGCATTGACAAAAAGACAAAAGATATTAAGTTAATTTTCTCTTTTAAAAAATGTATCAAGCAAAACATTCTACATGTATCAAAGCACAGCAATGATGGTAGTGGCAAATAATTCTCCAGTAAACAAATTTTTCACCCTTTATTGCTTCTATACAATGTTTTATTGTTATCTTCAATTGAATTGTAAAACAAGCATTCAACCTAAAGTTATGTAATGTCCATTGAAGGGGGTCTATTACAGTGTACTTCAAGCATTTCTGCTTTTGTATAGATTCCTTGTCACTTTTAATTTTAAGCTTGCTACTGAGAATCCGATCATGCTTACTCTGGGCAAAATCATTGTCCAATTTAAGTTAAAATCAAATAGTATTAATGTATCAAAAATATAAGTAGATCCCATTTTTGCTTTTCTCACACAGCATTTGTATGTATGCATTTTGACACGAAGGTGTGAAAATCTACTTTTATTAACTTCAACTTTTATTACTTCCATCACTTTTTACTACAATGTATATTATAAATAGAAAACAACAGTACTCTCATTCAGGTTGCAAAGTTTTTTAATGACTTTCCAACCTTGTGTTCACAGTCAGTCATGCATGATAAATGCCATGCTATTCTTCAATTGTTAAAACTGAATGGCATCATTTATGTTCAAAATTAAGAATGGGCAATAAAGTTATAAACAGAATTTATGAGGCAGAAATATATGAACTTTAGCCTTGCTTTATTGATACATCTAGCTGTCTCTGGAAAAATATTCTAATATATTTGAGGCACAAATTAATTTCCATTAAAATGCTTTAAAATTTGGTGTTAATATTTATTAATAATTGGCACCTTTTGAAGCAGATAAAAGTGACAATAAAGTATTTCCCTTGTTATAATTCAAAGAAATACAGTATTTGTGCCATTTCATAAGGGTTGAACTAAAACTTATGCTCGATTCCTACTTGTGAAATAAACTCGAGTATATGTGTAGGGTTTACTTTAAACTATCAAATTATTTCAGAAATGTTGAGTGAGACCAAAGGCAAGAGGCTGGGAACACTCTGCTGCCGTGACGTTAAGCCCCCAGTAGTTAGAGGCCATGCCGCAGCCTTCAACTACATGTACATGTACTGGTTCAAGGCTTTTGGTCATACAGGCTATTACAGCCAGTCTGTTGAAGTTTCAAACATAGATGTGTCCCAAAAGGTCATTTCTAAGGGCAATCCCATGAATTCACCAGGTAAATGAAGTCTTGGTTGTTGAATTGCTTTGTTGATATATGTGCACTTTAGGTCTACATGTGAATATGGTCAACTCTCTTTAAGACTGACACTGTCGGGACCAGCCCCAACTGTCTGTCTTAGAGAGGTTTCCGGCTTATAGAGAATCGAGGTAACGTGACACCAGTAAATCTGAGACAATAAAGTTTGACCTATGCACAATGAATACACAAAATCAAATCAAATCAATTTATTTAAGTGTCAGAGTTCTAGCACGTGAGTGCTAAATTGTGGACACTTTCCAGATTTAATTGCAATTTGGAAATGTTGGTTTTTGTCGGTTCTGTTTAAAGCTGTTTACTTAAGCAAAACCTACAAACTGAAATAAAAGTAATATTAGAAAAGTCGACTCATTTGTTCATAATTATTCAGCACTTACATTTCCGTTTTGAAGTATTTTCCTCTAAAAAAGCACTTCTCAAGTGTCAGTTGTCCTTCTTAGAGAGGTGTCCGTCTTATAGAGAGGTTACAGTTACAGAAAAATGACTGAAAAACAGCAGGGACCAACACCAGATGTTAAGAGAGAGTTAGTTAATTATGAACAAATGAGTTGACAAGTGATCAGTAAGGAAATACATGTAAATTGTAAATTAAATGGCAGTTTTTAGTCTTTTAATCGTGATGGTGAAATGTACTACATACCATAAAAAATAAGGGTGCTTGTTGCCTCACAAAGTCAAAAATGTTTCCTTGAAGATGTCCTTTTTTATTACATTATTACCTTTAGTAAGCATTAACTGCTTTGTTCTGTATTTCACCTACAGGAATCAAAACAGGTCAAAAAAATTAAAACCCTTCCTAACTGTGCTTGTGGTGTCACACCATGCAGGAAAACCTTTTTGGAGGAAAATGTGCTCTTTTTATTGTAATATAGAATAATATAGAATAAAAAACAAACTTATAGTTAGTGAGTTTAGAGTTGTTGATGCAATTAAATGGTAAAATGTCGTGCCAAACTCACATCTCATCACATGGAAAAGTAGAATTGGGTCTTAAATATTGGCATGTAAAGATGTAAGATAAAGGATATGTGGGGATGCAAGGTTATTAGGGCACCAAAATTTACTTTCTCTGAGACAGTATATACTTGTTAAGTAATCATTCTGGATAAGAATAATTGATTGCAGTATTCTTTTTGTATTCTTTCAGATGTCAAAGACTCTTTTTAATAAAGAGTTATCTACTCACAGCATAAGAAGGTCTGCAACCTGATGGGCTGCCAGGTGTGGAGCAAATGACAGCTCTATCAAAAGGGCAGGCAGATGGTATGTAAGATAATGTAGATTTTAACATTGCAACAATAAAATCTTTCATTTTGTCTATCTACATTTAACAATAATTATTGTTTCATGATTATTGTCTCAAGATCAAGTGTTTAGGGCAGCGTTTGTTTATTTTTAAAATTATTTACTGGTAAATTATAACAATCCGACCGATAGCTGTTTTGCTTGATTCTTTTTTGCCTTTTAGCTGAAATCAGTGAAATGATTTATAATAAAAATAAGCGAAAAGAAACGTTTCAAAGTCATCCTGGCTTCATTTACAAGTCAAAAGATCACTGTTCAGGTGGAGTTAATTTATACTACTGTATTCAAAGTGTCAAAACTTCTTATTAAGCCAGGATGTCTTCGAAACGTCGTTTCTTTTCGCTAAATATTTTTTATTATAATTTATAAATTGTTTCTCTATACCTTTACTCATTAGAATCATTGAAATGGACTAAATTTAGTGTTCCATTTTATTTTTCAGGAAGTCTAACAGTTTCATACTCTATATGCAAGATGCCGGGGCAGAAATGAGCAAAGAACACCACGATGGCCAGCCAGTGTCAGACCACAAAATGTGGATGTTCAAACCCCTGAGATAACGTCTGATAGTTGTGTCTTAACATGTACAAGTTGCAAATGATGACGATGATGGCTACAGTGTATAATATAATGGACACACAAAACTAGGCAACTAACCCCTTATATGCGTGTATAACAGTATCTCAGGGGCATACATGAACATTCACATTTTGTAAACATATATTGTTCAATTTTGACTTGACCAGTCCAAGTTTCAGACATGAAATGCCCCACCGTTAGGCTCAAGAAAGGTTTTTCGAAAGTTTACAGGAGTATTAATGTGATCTATGTAATAGCTGTTTGTGTTGCATCGATCCTGGTTGCTGTGAACATTTGGTGTTGCACACCAGCTGAGTTTGCCAGATTATCCACTGAGACAGTTTTGGGCCAGCTTAGTTTTTTACTGCAAGTGTTGTACTTGTCTATTAAGTTCAAAGGGACCAACAAATATGAGAGTAGAGTATTTTCCTCAGACTGTGAAACAGTTTCTAGTAGTTAGTGTAAGATAGTCAAATAGACACAAGAAAACAATGGAAATACTGTAAGATCTACTAAGTTCTGTTAGTGTACTTTTTCACGGTCTGAGGAAAATCACTCTATAATAATATTACTAGCAGTAATCACAGATTATGGAGACGCGTTCGAAGGAATTTCCGGCGGAAATGAGCCCCTGAAAAAAACCAATAGGGGCGGCCATTTGGAAGACCGTCTACCACAAATTTTACTGCACATAAACCACAGGACAACCAACACGAATTAGGATTGCGTTCTTCAAACGCGATTAGGCTCTTAATTAGAAATTAATTAAAATCACCTGAGAATCTGACAAATATTTCCAACCTGTTTAAAATGCTGAAAGCAATACAAGAGTACAAAAAAAAATCTGCAATTATTTATTTCAATCTTGTTGTTAAAGTTTTGTTTAGGATTTCAAAGAATATAGTGAATATTTATGACTAGAGACACTAGTCAAAAGTTTTGGTACCAGGGGTGGTAATTTATCACAAATGCGACCTTTTTTAAGGTTTCTAGTTATACAAAAAACGTTGTTGTGTTTTTTGAAATGCTACCAAATCCTTGTGACCCTGTCATGAAACTTAGAGGCAATATTCCATTTCACTAATTACTTATATTTATTTACTTGATTACTTGGGTTATTGGGGGGGGGGGGGGGGGGGGGGGGAGGAACTCACTCATGGAATCACCCGTGTAAATATTACGGTGATTATTTTTGTTAATGTTGTTTATTATTTGTACAATAAAATGTCAGTTTTGTTTCACTTTGGCTGTTTCATTTTACTTCAAAGGAAAGAGTGGGAGATACCGTTATTTATTTAAACGAAGTTCACACGGTGTTTAGCAAAACCGCGGTCTAAACCAATTCCAATTCTGGCCAACCCTATAAACGATATTTACCTAAGCAGTGTCTGGAAGGCATATAACACAGACTAGCAAAACATTCATTTACTTCAAATGACCTGCTTATAAACAGACATGGAGGTCCATTGTCTTAAGTTAGATTTCGTTTAATTAACCGGCCCTTTGTTTCTTTCCTGTACATGTTAAGGCATTTTGCGTCAACTCAATTGAACTTGTGATGCGGGAGATTAAAAATATGGTCTTATAAATAAGCCATAGTTCATATCAAACACGTCCATCGGTGTATGCCATGTTTTGCGTCAACTCAGTCTGTGGTGTCGTAGACGTGGGCTATAGCCCATGACCGTGATGCCATATATCGAGTTGACGCAAAATATGGTCTTAACCAGTAAGTCGTGTTTTGAGTTCAATTCCAATCATGGCATATCGGTGTATGCCATGTTTTGCGTCAACTCAATCTGTGGTATCGTAGACGTGGGCTATAGCCCATGACCGTGATGCCATAGATTGAGTTAACGCAAAATATGGTCTTAACCAGTAAGTCGTGTTTTGAGTTCAATTCCAACCATGGCGTATCGGTGTATGCCATGTTTTGCGTCAACTCAATCTGTGGTATCGTTGACGTGGGCTATAGCCCATGACCGTGATGCCATAGATTGAGTTGACGGAAAATATGGTCTTACAGGGCCGTAGCAAGCCTTAAAAAACTGGAGGGGGGGGGGCACAAATGTTTCGGACCCAATGGACGGGCTTCTGCCCGTCCCTTCTAGAGGGGTCCGGTGGCATGCACCCCCGAAATTTTTGAAAATGAAACACCGGAAACTGCATTTTCCAGCATTTTGGGCTTTTAAATTTCAATTTTTTGATAGACGAAAACTCTTTCTAAACTGACACTTATTTATTCAAAGCACAGCACATTTCCATGATCCAAAAGGCTTACGCAGTGAAGTAATTACACATGATCACACAAACATCAATATCTATTTCCATAGATTTTTCTTATAATCCCAATAAAATTCTAATAATAGTTGCAAAAAACAATCATTGAGAAGCACAACAGTTGAACAGAGTCAATTCAGTGGTACTTTCTCTGGGGCGGATCCAGAGGATTTGTAAATTTAGAGAAATAAGAAATATTGAAAATTTAGTGAAGTTTTAAAATTAGAATTTGTAGTTAATAATTAATAGACGGACACCAAGTTAGTCCACTAGCAACCTGGGGTGCTCTTGCGTGGGTATCAACTGTCTGTTGGTGTTCCAAAAATCTTTTTTTTTCCTTCTATCCCTTCTCTAAACCTCTTCAAATTTCATTCAAATTCATGTTTATCCCCGCCTTAAGGCGGAGAAGAAGCGCTCGCTGATGGCGTTGGTAGCTGACATGACAAGCAGAAGCGTACCAAGGGTGCAAATCTCACTCAGTAGGAGTTTGCGACCATTTCCGAGTGACTGAAATCAGTTTTATTTTCAACATTTCAAATGTTGAAAATAATTATAATAATAACAATAATAATAATAATAATAATAATAATAATAATAATCCTACTTGGGACAGCCAACATCCTGCGCAAGACCCTTTCTCTGCAATGCTAAGTAGTGTGGCCTCCACACAGCGCCTCATGGGTGCCTTAGGTCCATAGTTTGGACCCGGCCCCCATGGAGAACACATAATTATATAGAGAACACATGATAATAATAATAATAATAATAATAATAATAATAATAATAATAATAATAATAAAATTTAAAACCAAAGCAATACTTTATAAACAAATTTCTTAAAAATCGATTAAGCCTTAACATCAATTTTATGTACACTTGCAGGAAAAAGCTATAAAAGTTCATTTATATAATAATATATGTTTGAATATGAATAATAATAATAATAATAATAATAATAATAATAATAATAATAATAATAATAATATAAACTTAAAAAAAAAAACTGGGGAAGCACGGCCCCCCGGCCCCTCCTCTAGCTTGCTATGGCCCTGTCTTAACCAGTAAGACTTGTTTTGAGTTAAATTCAAATGTGGTGCGAACTTTTCTTGTGAACTTAAGAAAAAGATGTTAGTCGGGCTACATAATTGAAATAATGAATAGATGTGATTGTTACGCGGCTAACAAGATAACGAAAGAAGTCTAAGAAAACTACTACTGTTGCTATTATTGAGGTAGAAATAATCGATTCATATTCAAACTATGGCATTTTCATGGGGACGTGATTTGCGATAACTCAAACTATGTCATCATCAATAAAACACAGTTTGAGATAGAAATAATGACTCAAAATGTGTCATTCAGCGTGAAGTCATAGTTAGCAATAACGCAAAACACGTCTAAATCCAGAAACCTCATTTTGCGATAACTCATACTATGGTATTAATTCTTCGCGAAAGTTCATGATTCATCCCTCACTTAATACTATTAGTGGAAAGGGATGATACACAGGCTAATTTTACAAAAGTTCGCTGCTAGATATGACCATATTTTGCGTCAACTCAATCTATGGCATCACGGCCACGTTCACGATACCACAGATTGAGTTGACGCAATACATGGCATACACCAATATGCCATGATTTGAATTAAACTCAAAACACGACTTACTGGTTAAGACCATATTTTGCGTCAACTCAATCTATGGCATCACGGTCTTGGGGTCCACGTCCACGATACCACAGATTGAGTTGACGCAATACATGGCATACACCGATATGACATGATTTGAATTGAACTCAAAACACGTCTTACTGGTTAAGACCATATTTTGCATCAACAATATCTATGGCATCACGGCTTGGCCTATAGCCCATAACAGTGATACCACAGCTCCATTAATAGCTTGATGCAACTAGTATAAATGCTGGAGAGGGTAATCAGCCGTCTGGACAAAGTTGGAAAGGTTGGTAACGCATCTGTCTAAATACGGGCTAACGATCGGATTATCTGTCTACACGATTATCCACTTCAGTTCGTCTGCCAATAGGAAAGAAAAGTGAACTGATCGTCTATACGGATCATCCGTCTGTATGTCCGTATTGTAGACAGTTGCTTTAATAGTTTTATCAGTTGTGGAAGCGGGGCTCTTTTTTATGCCGCATATTTATTCACTAAAACGAGAAAGGAGTATGGGCACTCAAAACAAAAGAAAGCAATGGAACTGTTATCTGTTGTCAAAAGCCCAGTCATTTCCTTATTTTGAAACCACATTAATCCGACCACCCAGTTATTGCAACCAATCTTTCATGGCCCAACAGTGGTCGTATGATCGGGGTTGCACACTTGTAGTACCTTCGTTATCTAATTTCTATTTTATGGGTAAAGTTTTAAATAGGCCATTTGCACGATGACGTCATTTGACTACTACTACCAGAATTTATTTCGTTTTTCCTTTCTTATTTAAATTTTGTAATCCCAGTGCGGTTTAAATAATAATAGCCCTAATTTGCACTACAAAACAAAAAACTGAAGGATTCTGGTAGTAGTAGTCAAATGACGTCATCGTGCAAATGGCCTATTAAAAGCCACTTTTTACGGAGACCAAATGAAAAGCACATCTTTTAATAATTAACTTAAAGAAATGATACAGAATGAAATTGACGATACTTAAATCCTAATTTGACAGTAATTTATTCATTATTAAGTTGATTAAATTCAGTGATTAATAATAATTATCTAGTAATTACCAAAATTAATGACTAAGTTCCTTTCCTGGAACCTATCCTCAATTCTAATTGTATAGACAACGACACACTTTGCATAGTGATTTTCCTCAGACTGTGAAATAGTTGGTACACTAACTGAGGTTAGTAGATCTTATTTCCATTGTTTTCTTTTGTGTCTATTTGACTATTATACACTAACTACTAGAAACTGTTTCACGGTCTGAGAAAAATCACTATCACACTTACTGAATACTGAATGCTTTCAATTGAGCAGATAGCACAACATGGATGCACATGTACCTATTGTATAACCAAATGACTACTGTGCTACACACTCAAAGGCTAAAGAAGGAATCCCAAACAGTGTAAACCAAGTTTGAAAGCAAAATTCATAGCACAAGCTTGTAAAAAGTAAAACCAACAAATTTGGCAGTTATCCTCATAGATAATGCTTTTGAAATAAATTGAAGAAACAAACCTTCAAAGTATACCAAGATAAAATTGATAAGGGTTTTGGATAAAGCAGGGACACAGGGATCACAACTTTCCCATTCAATACTTTGTCCCAGCTACCTTTACTTTTCAGAGCATATCTATGATCCTTGCTAAATCAAATTCGGTCTCTAGCAAAAACGAAGTTTGATTCCTTCTCTAATATCAGCGTTTTTGTAATAAACTAAGTGGTCTTGCATTTGTGATTCCTCCCATTGAATAAATTTCCTACTGTAACTTAATAAAATATAACTACATGTATGAAATGACTAAGCCTTGTCCCAGCATCTTCTTGCCAGCAGCAGCAAGAGATAACTGTCAAATACAAGATCACATGACCATATTAAATTATTAACCAATCATGAGCCTAGTGCCACTTGGAATAGTCATGTGATGATCTGTCTGCAATTATTTTGTCTGCTTGTGTCATGTTGCTATTTTTAAAACTGATACATCATGTAGGTACCAATGACAAGGTTGGAAATGGCCAATAACATATGCTGTTATGAATACATGTATCTCCTTTTTTCTTTATCAGTCAAAATTCCACCTAGATTAGATTAGCCTAGATTAGCTATGCTATAAGCGGGTTTGTAGATATTTAAATTTTTATTTCTTTAAATTTAGATCAATTAATTAATGTAACAGTGTTGAAAACCAATAAACCAATAGTCAATAGTCAATTGCACAAAGGAAAACAACCTACAGGGATACACTAAACCCAAAACATTTTGGACGCTTTCAATTTTGGGCAATTGAAATAATTATTGTAGATTTGCTAGTCTACATTGTGTAGTAGTAAGAACTCCAGGACTGCTAAAAGAGGTCAAGCTTGCAATCCTGAGAAACATGAAAACCCTGCAAGCGTCCTATAACGTTCCAGGCGACCTAATTCTGAACTTTGACCAAACCGCATTGTTTTGGAATTGACGAAGCAATTAATGCAGAAATTGATGCTGAAGATCCCTTTGAGGATTTACATTAATGCAGGGAATTGATGCATCTCTTATTTTGAGCATCTTTATTAACTTTAAAGCAAGTAAATTGTTCCCAGTCCAAAAATTGTCCATTCAAAATATAACGTCCAAAATGTTTGGGGTTTAATGTATGACAATTTTTTATCATTTTGTTTGGCTTTATTGTGGTTTCTACTTTCATTTGAAACACAATAGAAGTGACAAATTAACCATATAATGACCATTTAATCAAAGAATTAAGTTAATTCTTGCTGTACATATTACAGTTTTTCTTGTTTTATGATGTTCGCTTCTGTCAAATTGCCTCATTATAAGAGTTCACCAAACCTCTCCTCTTCATTGGATTCTGACTCTACAGATGAATCCTAAAACAAAATAACAAAAATTGTAGGTACAACTGACAAGATACCAATAGCAAAAGGGATCCTCTACAACATTGTCTGTGTACACAGCTTCCCTATTTACAGTATGTTATCAAGCTGCCTTACCTAAGTGGAAGGTCAGTGCCTGGGACATCCAGGGGCTTCCTACACTGTGGCCAGCCAGTAACTTACTAGAACACTGCCCCTGTGGCTGGAAAATCCACACAACCCAGCCATGAGCCTCCAATCCAGGCGCCCATGGCACTGAACAGAAGATGGAAGAAAAATGCGGAAGGGATGGGAGGAAAAAAGGGGGGGGGGGGGGAGAGCTCCATCAGAAGAAGCACAGAAAATGCTTCAAATACCACAAAAATATGCCACATAGTACAAAAACTAGAGCAACTCAGGGATTAGATTTGGGCCTGTAATGGTATGGTATCGCATATTTTTATCTTCTTTTTTGAAAGAAAATTGCCCAGTAAAGTGGCCATATTGAGTCTATGGGCAGCAAAAGAAAACAAAAATGGTATTGATGGGCTATGAGTGAGGTGCAGGATTGCAGAAAATTAATATTCATTTTTTTTTTTAGAATGAAGCATGATACAATGGGATGTATTGTTATTCAATGAGATAGAAATATGATTTCCATCTCATTAAACTAGTTTTCTGCAATCCCGCACTTTGGTAGGTAGGTAGGTTTTTGTCGTTCTTCAAAGCGTTCCGATCGCGTCTGGGTATTCTGAAGGATTTAAATGTAGACCTTCTGAAGTTACTCCCAGTTCAACTTATAGTCTAAACCCGAGGTCTAAATTTACGGGATTCGACTTGCATAACCCATCAAAAGTATTAATAATCCCACAGAGTTACACGATGTTGTAATCCTTCTCTTCAAAAACGTTCGAAGAATTATATCGCGACGACACGAAAGTGAGATGCGATAAGCAACTAAGATTATGAGGTATTTGGAGTTAATTCTGTAAAATAAGGGGTGGAAAAAATTCGTCAACGATAACTTACGGCAATATGGTCGATTGAAGAGTCGCTAGTTGATGCAACGGCCTCCAACGAGGTAAAACCAGCCGAAGAAACGGAAGAAACCCTTCGCGCACTTTCCGCCAATGTTAAAAAATAACAACATGGACAAGTACTGCCTTGGTAACCACGTCTTTATCCTTGTAGGAAAATGTGACGTCACTGTAGGAATCTGTAGGAATTGGTAGGAATCCACCACCATATATGGCGCCCGGAAAAATATAATAATTCTGTTACGCTTTTCGCGGTACGTCCGATAAGTTTTTCTGGCCAATTTTTTCAAGTTGCAATCCATTTCCATCTTGGCCATCTGCAGCCAAAGATAAGGAATACTATAGTTTCTGTGCACTGGTAGAGTATTTGTTAACAAAACTGGACCATTATTTTAAGGTTGCCATTGAACCAAATATGTTTTTTTGGCTTTTCAAAGTGATACTAAAAATAGGTGACAGTGTCCCTTTAAGATGAACAGAGTTGAACGTGATTTATGAGGCGAGAAGTTTGTCGAGGACTGGAAAGAGGCAAGCGCCGGGCAATGGGCAGTTTACAAAGGATTGTAAGTTTAGGAAGCAAATTAACTAACATCTGAATTTCCAGCAATAATTTACATTTTATTGGCCAATTTTATACAATTGTTAAACAATGAAGGAATGAAATAACTAGTCGCTTAATTTTCTAACTAGATCTCATTGGCCGTGTTTTCACGAGCGAGCAAACCAGGTCGCTTAAGCTTGTCGGCAATTAAACAACAAAGAAGGGCATTGTATTGTCGTTCTTTTGTGTTCTAATTTTCTATTGTCTTAACAAAAGAAAATATATCTACAGGAATGTTAAGCGAGAAAAACCGCCTCGTGAAAACACAGCCATTGACTGTCTTTTTGAGCAAGCGACATACCGGTAATTACTGCATTCAATTTCATGAGGACAACAACAACAAGCAGCTTTATTTACATGACTATAAATCCTTGCAGTATTGCAAAGCATTACAACATAACAAAATAAAATTACAATAGTATAACAAAGAAAGGGAAAGTACAATTAAGATACATCAGTCTGGATTGATAATTTGATTATTGCGGAAATCTAAGCATGAAAGAATGAATTTCAATAATTGAATATTTACAAAATAATTACGAGAGTTCATTAATTCATTGGTTACTTCTGAAGGAGATAACTGTTTCATATTTGGTAGGTGATACCGTATTTTCCTATAAAATCCGTCCCTAACAATTGAGTATTTAGGACAATGAAAAAGGAAGTGAATTTCATCTTCAATTTCATTACCTCCACAAGTAGGGCACAATCTATCATCTCTTGGGATTTGTTCATATTTAGAGATAAATATTGCGTGATAGCGATCGATCTTCATGGAACATAAGTTGCCAGTATGACTCTATCTTACTGCATGTGCTTTTAAAATTCTAATTCATTTACGTTAAAAAAATCGTTGAAAATAGCGTTTATAACCCACCTCATTGGGTTGCAAAACAGGTTTTAAATCTAAATAGCATTATAAATCTCGTTGCTCTGATGATCAACATTGGTTCTCTCCGCAATGGCTTCCTGGTTTGCATTCTTCACTTAGCATTTTAAACGGGACGCACACAAAATTTAGTACAACTTTTTCGAGCATTCCATTTTGTTAATAGTCCCTGTTATTTGATAACATAGTATTGATAGTTTTCCCTCTAATGCCAAGCCTTTTGTATAACTGCTGTGACAGTTATTTCTTTTTCCCACTGTAACTTAGAAACCGTCAAGGCAAAGGCATAGTGATACATGTATATTAGTTATTTTTAATGATGACCTTAGCTAATTTAATGTGTTTGCTTGTTAAACCGGGATTAAATTTGTGCCAAGCGCGGTTTTATAAAACGTACGTTTTTAACGGGCATTTAAAGACGAAGTTCCGGTATAAAAGGAGCCTGGCCTGGCCATTCTCACCTCCAGTCGTCAATCAACCACTGAAGCATAAACAACTGACAAATAACATGCGTCATTACTAAGACCATTGCTAACACAATTTGGAAAAACATTCTCAAAGCTATATCAGAAGTCTTTATGAACTTCTATTTCTTTCTTAGCTTAGGTAAAATCTTGGTTTTATCATATTTTCGAAGCCAATTATGTTCAAAGGACGTGCAAGTTAACCACGTTTTGTGACTGAAAGACGCCTAAATTTGCATTTCACACCCAAAAGGTGTGAAATGGGGGAGGAGCTAAGCCTTTTATACCGGAACTTCGTGTTTAAGCATAGTGGGTTCACAAGAGTTGATTTCTTGGATTATAATTTTCCCTTTTTTTAATCGAGGGCTATCTGTTTTTCATCAATCAATAATTATCCTCTCTCGAAGCTAGTTTGCATAATATATGGCTAACCATCTAATGCTCTAAATCTAGGTTCGATTATTATTTCCAATGGCGTACTTCATGGCGCACTAAACAGCAAGCATTTTGAAAAATGCATTGGCAAATTTTCGCACTCTAACGATATTCCTTTAAGGGAAAGTTTCTCTTGTAGATCAATAACTTCTAGTATTTTTGCAAACTTATCAGTCACTTCTTCAGTCAGTCACTGTGGTGCTATGACTATATCATGTGACTATTGTTTTGTGTTATCGGCTTATTCTGTTAATTATAAAACATTTATACACTCTGAGGCAACACGAAAGAAGGCCTCTGCAGAGGAAAGACTGAGTTTCTACACTAGATAAAGCAACGTAAATTAGTTGGTTCTGCCTTTTAATTACTGCATGCAGAATTTGAGAAAGTATTCCCGTGATTTTGTAACATCATCTTGATCATTTGCAATTTGATAGAATATTTCGGAATATTGGTGGAACCAAGCGTATGTCTTTTGAACTGGTTGCTTCAGGACTCACGGTTTCTTTTTTGATAACATGACGCCCCGAAGAATATGAAGAGAGAATTCGAGGTGAGCAATCTGACGTGGAATATTGCTGCTAGTGCTATTTCATCGATCGAAACATATTAAGTCTATTATTTTGTTTATATAAAGCCAAGTCTGTTTTTAAATGCTATAATTCTGTTCCCAAGTAGTTAAAGTTTCGAAAATAAAAATGTTAGATTCATCGCTTGATCCTTGTCGTAATAGCGGGACTGTTGTCTGGCTCAGTTGAATCTCGCTCGTAAATTATCGCCGAGGAAGGCTGGCTCAAAGAAGGAGTATAAGTTAAGATATAAGATAGGGTGTCGTGAGTAAGGTCCCATTTGACCGAAAGTTTGAAGTTTAAATTTGAATTGTGAAGTTCTCCTTTTGTTAGATCATGCATGCAATGGAAGTCACGGCCCTTCACAGTTTGTGAAGGACTACACTAAAACGGTATGGGAAAAGAGTACAACGCCATTCCAACCGTGTTCCTAAACATTCCTCATTGGGTGCCCCTATTCATTAACGACTGATATATTTTGTAAGCTTTTTAAACCCTTTGCAACACGTAATGTTGCAACAAAAGACTACGTTTAAAATAATCAGTTGCCTTACAATGAAGCATTCTTCATCGTATTGTGTGTGGCGGGAAGGTAAGTGAACGGGCCCTTGATTTGTGCTCCACTTTTTTGGAGAAACGAAACATTACCTTCTCAAACAGATAAATAACTCATCAAGTTTGAAGTAAGGAAATCATGAGCATGGCTGTGGTTTGGAAACCGATCTTAATCATTCCATAATTTTCCCTGTATATGACGATCTGTTTAGAAGCTATATCTAACACTCAGGAGGTTGTCCGTCAGGATTGTAAAAAAAAAAAAAACTGTAAAACTGTAAATCTTTATTTACAACAACATGAATTTCGTTCATAAAAACTGTCTTCTCGGTGTTGGAAATCTTGATAAAAGAAGGCTCTTTGGTGTTTCATAACACATCTAGCAGCATCACAACATCAGTTGGTCAATTCTGTCACACTCATTTTCCATGGTCAGTAGAGTTCACAACGCACTCTCAAAAAGAAGTGGACTCTGGAATACCAGCAGTGGCGGATCATCTCCATTTGGAGTCGAGGTTGTTTGGTTGTGATTCGCGTCTGTTTTGAAGGTTGTTCGTCTGAATGAAAAGGCTGTGAAGGATGTGGAAATTCGCCTACTGTAATATCTTTTGAAGACAAACTTTAAAGCGCGGAGAAAATCTCTTTTAAGGAAGGTGTACAGCAATGGATTGACCACAGACGTCATGTATCTGATCAGCACAGCGATTTCAGATGGGACTGCCATCGTTGAATTCGGCAATTGGTTTAGGAGAAATTTTACGAACCAGGGCATCCAACAGAGGAGAAATACACAGGCCATGATGACGAAAAGCAACAAGCATTTCTTTTCAACGGTTGATTTCGTTTTTACAAGGATGTGTCTTCGTCCCTTGAAGTTCGTTTTTTGAGACCCATTCGATGATGTGCCATTGATGGCTCTGAACATATTCACAAATGCGAACACCAAAAAGGTGTATGGTACAATCAAGGCAAACACCAGGCAGAATACGGTAAAACCGAGAAGGAGTTTTGAAGATATTGGGTGGAACACTGGGTATATGTTGTCAATCCAGGTAAACGGGATACACGAGACCAGCAGCGAGCAAATCCAGACGGTAGCTAAGACTTTGTGGATGCATTTCTTGTGAATCATTCGGTGTTTTAGAGGGAATTTAATCGCCATATATCGTTCTGCTGTGACAACTACAATGTGGTAAACAGTGGCGATGGCTACAAAGTTGTGAAGAACAGTTACCAGGAATCCTAGATAGAATTTCATTTCAAAGGACTCAATCAGTGGTGTGAAGTACAATATTGCAAACAAAGGGATGACAACCAAACCACACAGGAAGTCACAGAGAGCCAAACTGAAAAGTGGATAGTTAGAAGTAGTTCGCAAGCTTTTATTCTTCAAAAACGAGCAAAGCACTACGCTGTTAATGATGACAATTCCAGTTGCAATCGATACGAGCTTTGCAATTTCCGTGTAGTTGTTGCCAACTCTATTTGGTCGTGCTGTTACATTTTCAGCTGTGGCGTTTGAAGGAGATGCAAACTCGTACTTTTCAATCATAATCACTTTAACGTGGTTTGAACGAGTTTAAAATGTTATTTCGATAATGGTGACTTCTTTTCACCGCAATTATTGGTCTGGACGTTTTTCTTGAGACTCAGTCAGAATTGGTTTTCCCTGAAAGATGAAATGAAGCAGCCTTCTCAGTAACCTATAAAATAGCACAACTGTGATTAAAATTTTCTATGGACAGAATTCTCTTATTTTTACCATGTTCGACAGTTGTGAATTATTTTTCACTGTAATTAAAAATATAAGTTGAATGAGTATAAACTAGTAATAAGCAACTCCAAGTGCATGTCAAGAACGTCCATTATGGCATGTTAAAGCATTCAAAGACATTATTTATAAAGGCGATTAAACAACTTGGTCACCTTTGCCCTGTAAATCACCGAAAAGATCGACAAAAAGGAAATAGAAAAGAAAGAAAAAGTCAACCATAAGGGACTGTGCAATAATTACCTGGAAAAGGGGGGGGGGGGGGGGGGGGTGGGGGGTGGGGGGAAGGCAGTTAAACGAGAGGGGGGCACAATGTTAACTCGCAGCCTTAGGGAGGGGGATAACATGTGAATTTCTGCACAGGGCACCTCACGACTCTGCACAGAGCGAAGCAGAGATAACCAATGCAGCCATCGGAGAAGCACTGACGTCGGGTAAGCCTGTCGAGCCACCAAAAGACCCCTTTCATGGACTAACAACTGAGGAGATTGTTTATAGGACTTTGAAAGAAATAGACCAACATTGTGTTCAGTGGAAGGTGCGGAATACTTGGGCAATGGTTGGAGAAATTTCTTCCCGAATCAGCGACGAATCCAGCCCCGGGAAGCATGACTTTCTCGTTTCCGTTACCAGCTACCCTCAAGAGAAGCAGGTTTTATTCTTCTTGGCTAAATATCTAATGAAATGGAACAAATCTTACTTGCAGACAAAAAGATCGATGTGTGGGAATGCTTTGTTTGAAAAGCTTGAGAAATTAAATGAAGATCATGTTCGTCAGGGGCAGTACTTCCTTGAGTACCTTAAGTTTTCCTGCACTCCAACGTGCGATGGATACATCAATGAAGGTTGGACAAGAGGTGTTCATGTCAAACGTTCTCAAGTTCCAACCCTAGATGCTGCTTCGCCTGGAAAGTATTTACCATTTACTACGGCAACGTTCACTGGAGACTAGATCGACAAGTTTCTCCCAAATGTCCAGATAAAGAAATTGTTCAACGAGGGAAAATTGCCCTCCTCTGAAGAAAGGTCTTTGTAAGAGTTATGTTCCCAGTACAACGCGGACGAAACTGCATGTAAAAGTTATGGACAACACCTTGAGTTCCTCGATGCAAAAGCCAAAAAAAAAGAGTAAGAGAAAGGAACACTCTTCCGCTTATTTCTTGGACAATTGAAAAAGATGTAAAAACGCTTACAAACAAGCAGCTGAAAATGTATCTAAAGCAAAAAGGTCTCAAGATAAGTGGAAGCAAGACTGAGTTGATTCATCGAGTTCTCACCCACGCAAGCGCGAACCTTAGTGCCAGAGATGCTGTAGAAGATGAGGAATCTCCCAATTCATGCGAAGACGACACAAGCTCAGAATCCAGTGATTCTGATGACTCTTCAAACGACTCTTCAACATACATCGAAGAGTCATTTGAAGTGATGTTTGTACCCGAGAAAGAAATCGAACAAGTTAACTAGGTATGAGGGAATAAATGGGAGGAGACTTGGGGGGGGGGGGGGGGGGCATGCTTAATGTTATCATTATGTGAAGGGGGGGGGTGAAATTAATTTTTGCTTAATGAGAGGAGGTATGACAGTTTTGGGCCATATTGCACCCATTTTACTGCCCCCTCCAGGTAATTATTGCACTGTCCCTAATAACTGATAGTTTGTCTGTGAAAAAATGCCCTTCAATGTTTCTACAATGTTCTCCAATGTTGGAAGAAAAAATGAAAGTTGTGCATGCATTTGTAAAACGACGAACGAAGTTGGTCAAAATATTTATAATTCAGGACAATAAATATTATTATTATTATTATTATTATTATTATAGATTGGAAAAAATCAGGCAATCAAAGACTGTATCTAAAAATTACATGCATGTAGTCTAATGTTCCTTCGGGAACTTTCCACTTTTCTGTAAGTGACTGTAAAATGACCTAAAATTATGGATTATTTTATGGTCAATATATTTTTTTCTAGGCAGGTGAAATAACATAATTTATGGTTCTTCTCGGTGTATTGTTTTCGTTAGTGTTGCATAGGAATAACGTAGTAATATATATTTTTTACTCTTGAACAATTATAATCTCAGTCACAACCTTAAAGCAAAGGTTGGATCAAATTTTTCGAATTTGTTGTTTAGTAAACAAGGTATATGAATACAAGTCGAAACCGTTTTCAATCCGAGCACAGGAAGGCCGTATTTTTGGATTGCACATTTAGATTTTTTTTTTTCGGCGGTCATTAAATTTGCTTGTACGCAAGCAAAGATAGCCAGCGGAAGTGACGTCAGTGATTAACCATATTCGGACTGGGGTGGCACAAAGTGCCCGCGCTAAGTTTCAACATTCATAACTTCTTTAATATGTATTCAAACGCCATCAAACTTTGTGACTTTTCCTAAAATCTATCTGGCAACAATTTCATATGACAATTTTTTGATCACGTGACTTGATGTTTCCATGGCAACACGATTTTGACAGCCATGTTTTTTTAAATTTGCATATTTATACCTTTGAATGAGGAAAAACAATGTTTATTGGTATAACTTTTATATTTTACGTCATTTGGCGCTTATTTATTGGTTTTGATTAATTTTGAGTTAATTTGGCCGGTTTTTAAGTGGTTTTAAACAATTTCAGAAATCCAATGTGGCGGCCGCAAAACTAATTATCTAATAACTAGGTAATATGTCATCGTTCCATTGTGCGGACCGCAAAGGATACAGTTTTGGACCTACTATGTACCCTCTAGGTTTCATTGTCATAGCCTTAAGGTTACTGTGTACCTTCGGGGGTGTCTCCAGTATAACAGCTCTAGCGTCTTAAGATTACACTTAATATACCTAAACCCAGATATCAAATTAAAGCTTATAGAGCTGGCTATCTAAATATGGAAACCATGTGGTAATAAAATGAATTGTCGAATTTTTTACGACGTCTAAATTCGAACGTCCGAATCAGCTTTAAAACGCTATAACTCAAAGCGATTATTATATTTTGCTAATTTGATTTGTTCTCGGGTTTCCGGACACGAAGCGCTAAAAAACGTGTCGGCGATTTTCCATATTCAATTGCAGTGAAAAGTTACAGAATATTTTCGAAAAGGGGAGAAAAAAAATTGGAATGATCGCATTGAAATGCCTCTTGACGAAAAAGTTTTCGAAATTAAGAAATTCGCCGACACGTTTTTGTTGATTATATGTTAGCCTAGCTTCTGTCCAAATTTAAGGAAAATCGAACAAATTCCCTTTGAGTTGTAGCTCTTTAAAGTGTCCCCAACAAGCGAAAAATTAACTTTGAGAAAATGGCGCTTAAAAAACATATCGCTTAATAAACAAACTCCGCCCACGAAAGTTATCCCGTCATTTCTCATTCAATTTTCACTATTTTTCGATACTTTTTTTTTGGATGAAAGTTCATTCTGTAAACTTTATTTTAACGCCAAAAAAAAATTTTCAATAAATTTTCGATCTGAAGGTACACTGTAACCTGAATGTTCTTTAAGTTACGTGGGGGGCACAATGTGCCTCCCCACTCCCACCAGGCTCAGAAACTCAAAAAGTCCAGGCTGAATAGGGTTAAACAAGGAGAGATTTGCAAACAAGATATACTGAAAAAAAAATAGATCATCAATTATCGAAATAAAAATCGCCTGTTTTTTGATGTTTTGAATGAAAATTGGATGGTTTCACTGTTCGGCGCATGTGCACAGATTAAAATGCTTTATTCGCTTTCTTATCTGTTTTAACAGTTAAAAAAAACACTCACATTTACTACAATAATCATATATTATAATAAGTAAAAAAAGCGAAGGATGACCAAAATCCACAGAAAAATTCAACGGACTACATCGACAAAGTCAAGACTGATTAAATCCTTTGACCCGAAGGATTTATTCTACCCTCTGGTGGCTTTCATGGCGCGCATGGGTATGTATAATTATCCATTCAATCAGCTGATTGACCGCGACATTTTCAAGGGCAAATTTCCCGGCAGAGTTATCTTCTCGCTTCCGATTGGTCTAAACAATGAAGTTAAATGGGTTACGTCATAGCTTGCACATGCGCCGAACCGTAAAACCATCCCTTTAAGTTCAAGGATCCAGCGATGTATCAAATCATAGCGCTGCATTTCCGCTGCCTTATTTTCTGAATACACGGAGCGTTGAACGAGTTATTGCAGTGGGGCAGAAATAAATTAATGCACATTTTCACTGCTTTCATCGATTGTAAACTTCTGTTGATAATTCCGCTGACTAGCTTGCGCATATATTTTGCTCGATCCAAATGCAAAGAAATAAAGAGAAGAGAATACTCGGCCGCCGAAAAAGAGGACATTGTGAAAGCGATGTACTGATGTTTCCCAATTTGGAGTCCTTTGATGGATCATTAAAACCGATCTGCAGACTTTTAATGGATTTTTGAACATAGATGCGGATAAAATAGTAAAATTCGACGGAACTAATTCCTTCTGCACAGATAGCTCAGTATGGTCGTCTGCTAGCCTGTTGAACCTTTTCTTTTCTTCTTTTTTTCTTTCAAAATGGACATTGTGAAAGCGATGTACTGATCTTTCGCGTTTGGAGTCCTTCAATTTTCAAGTGACAAGCTCTCGAAAATTATAACCAATCTGCGGACTTCAAATGGAATTTTCAAGACAACACGGCAAATGTTGTTTTTAATGTGTGAAGTCTCGTTGCAGTGAAAGGGAAAGTTGTTGGAAAAAAACACCTGTGGCGTTTTTTTTTTCATTAAAGTTATTTACTGTAGTGACGCCGCTGAGGTCATTGCTTATCCATGTCGCTAATGAATACTTTCCTCAAGGTACAATATATCCTTGAGTTTTATCTTCCAAACCGTGTAATATGTAATATGTAGACCTTAAATGTCACACATCACATCGTGGACTATAATGTAATATCAAACCGCGTTTATAAAAACATACTACAATACTGCCAGTTGCTTTACGTGTTTTATAAGGCTCAAATAAAATCGTCATTAAAATTATCTCATGTTTTACATATAAAAGTAACCATTATATTAGTACCAAGGAGCGAAGACTCGTAATGGCGGTTGATCCAAATCGTTAACAGACAGAGGTAAGAGTAATTTTTTCCCGTGAATGAGTACGAAGTATTTTGGACTCCAGTGGCTATTCTAAGCCAAAAAATGGCAGAAAAAAAGTCAATTTTCATTGACTTGGCACTTAAGTAACCGCCTTTGTATGCTGCATGTATAGTTCTGGACCTCCCTTCATCGTTTGAACAGGATTTAACTCAGTAATGACAGCGACTACACAAACACTGTCAACTTTGATCCAATCTAAAAAAAACTAACAGATGTGACACGGAGGATTGCTTACAGGGGAGTAGGATGTGGGTGTTTATTTTACTGAGCTTTAAACTTCGAGAGTATTTAACCCCATCCTCGAAACCAATGTACTCTTTCCCAACCACTCCTTTGATTATTTTATTAACCGTATTCAGCCTGTGGGGGGGGGGGGGGGCACAAAGTGCCCACGCAACTTTCAACATTCATAACTTCTTTTAAATATGTATTCAAACGCCATCCAACTTTTTTGACTTTTCCTAAAATTTATCTGGCAACAATTTCATATGACAATTTATTGATCACGTGACATGATGTTTCCATGGCAACAAGATTTTGACAGCCATGTTTTTGGAAATTTGCATATTTGTACCTTTGAATGAATAAAAACAATGTTTAAGGTGTAACTTTTATATTTTTTACGTAATTTAGCGTTTATTTATTGATTTTGATTAATTTTTTGAGTCAATTTGGACGGTTTTAAACAGGTTATAAAAAAATTCAGAAATCCAAGATGGCGGCCGCATAACTAATTACCTAATAACTACGTCATATGACGTCATCGTTCTATTGTGCGGACCGCAAAGGAGACAGTTTTGGACGTACTATGTTCCCTCTAGGTTTTATTGCCATAGCCTTAATGTTCTTGTAGTTACGAAGGGGTGGGCTCCCCCCCCCCCCCCCCCCGCCAGGCTCAGGAACTCAAAAAAGCCCAGGCCGAATAGGGTTCAGATTAGTGAGTCCTCCTTTCAGACAGCAGTTTTTAGGTTGCGCATAAAACAACTATTATAGAATTTGAATGGTTATTTGGCCATGGTCATCTAATTTTGCTTGACAGCATTAAAAAGGATACATTTTTTTTCACCAAATTGAAAAAAAGGTTTCTAGTCTTAGGTAGGGAAATTGGAATGATTGCGATATCCGTAGGAGGACATTTTTGACTTGCTACATTTAACGGGAAATTAAAGACAGGTCGTAAAATAGTAGAGGAAGTATTCATGGATACTAGTCGTCTCCAAAGATATATCAGTTGGAGTCTATTTAAGACTTAGGATGCTTTCCCAAGCCATGAACTTGAATTCTAAAGTACTTACAGAGTTCACAATGGCTGGGTGCAAAGATACCAAGTTTCAAGAAGTAGAAAGAACGAATGTTGATGCTCTTGGCGTTGCTCGTCCTACGGCTTCTGAAAAACATCTTCTGAAATATACATGAACTGATATAAAAAGTTGGTGAGTTCCTATCAGCTTTAAGGCCACATCGGCATGCGGTCCGGCAGAACTGCCTTGGAGGTCGAGATAAACAGCAGGATAATTAATTTTGTTTTGAACAGGTTTTCGTTGATATAGTTTTAATTTATTGTAGATTCGTTCCAAGTGAGAAACGTAAATACAGTAGAAATTGTGAAGTATGAACTCCTTATTGTAGCTCCGGTCACTTTTATCACAAAAATGTGCGGACGAATAAACGTTCGAAAAAAATCTAAATTGTTCTCGTCCGATGAAAAATCAGTCACAACATGTTCGATAATGTATATTGAGCTAAATTGGAACCAAAAATTTTACAACCAGAAAGCTCAGTGGTGTGCTCCATAAATATTGATATCCTAGCGAATTAAATAATCGTCTTTTTCAATCATACCGAGATGAGGAGTTAATAAGCCCGTCTAAAGTTTTGGCATCCCAACCTCGAAGAGAAGAGAAAGTTCCTTCTAAAACTAATAGGAATTCCACAACATTTTATATCAGTAAAATTACAGTACAACATCTCCATGTTTGACAGTTTAATGCCATCAAACCGCAAAGTTATAATTAAATTTATAATCTAATCTTTAAAATCTTTAATATTTTTAATTTAGATTACTATTGTTTTGTACAGCTGGTGTGCTGTCCACAAGAATTTAACCGACTTTATAAAATTTAGATGTTGATGTAGTTTTGTGGATGTTTATTGTTTTCTTTTTTCGAAGAATTTTTGATTTAACAGAACACAGTTCTCTGTGCGTCCTTTGCAGTCTTTAATATTCTGTGTTGACAGAAGCCGGTAGCAGCAAGACAGAAAACAGACATGTCTCAGTAAAGCTCTGATATAAAGTCAAATCATCACACACAACATACTATCTTACAGTCTTTCGATTCTGGTAAATGAACTCTGACTTTAGTCAGCTTTTGTTTTTCGAGTCATTATTAATTGAGATCAAAAGATCATCTCTGAACACAGGAATCAAATCTGATAAAGAATAGCTATTAATTGATCAATTATTGAGTACGTCTTGTATTGTTACTATGCATGTTTATTAAAAAAAACGCCACAAATTTTCTTTATTAATTATATTTAACCATAAACTTAAATTCCAAGTTTAACAAGATGCCCTTAGGAGTTGTTATCGTTTTTTATTTTTTCCACTCACTTAATTAAAAGTGAAATAATGGTAAACATGGTGAAGTGTTTAATGTAATGAAAGAGCCAGAGCCTTGTCAAACTGTAAATGAAGTAGTGCGATGTACATTGACTTAAGGGTAGTTCCAACCTTCGACTGACAAAAATTAAAAAAAAAAAAAAAACTCGACCAAAATAAAGTTTATTGTTTACTCTTACATTTCAAATAACGAATTAAAAAAAAATCTTTATTGAAGAAACGCGTTTTAAAATAAAAGTTAATTAATCACAAGGGTGTCATAAGCTTGTTAATGAGTAGCCGCCTCGGGGAACTTTTCGGGGCATTTAAACAGCAATTATGCTTTACACTTGTGGCCGGAAAAAAGTCACCATCAAACCAAAATTAGTTAGAATTGGGTTGAAAAATTAATTTGCTTTGAACTTGAGCTTGTTGTACGACGTCGTGACCGAATTTCCAACGAATTATATTCTATAGTAGTTGACGCGAAGGAGTGCTGCTGATTCATTGGCTCACGGTGCTTTGAGGTGGTTTAATCTCCTGTGAAGGCGCTGTGTTGTTCAAATATCACCCTCTATCGTTGAAATAATTTACAGGGTTATGTAGGTGTGAAGGACTTTCGTGATATTTGGCCAAAAAAGGGATTATGACGAACAAAACTGTTTCAAGGAATTTTCATTGATATTTGAAATATTTTTTGCGTGTCGACCATCTCGCATGTTTTTAGCCACTCCAACTTTGTACGCAGATATATACCTCGTCAACCCGATCAGAACGCATTTGTGATTGATCCTTTGTGCATAACAATGTGCAGCTATTTAGCTCTTGCCGCGGCAATTAATCAATCAAACAATCCTCGGTCGTTTGGCGGTTTCTCGGCTCCTGGCCATTCGTAAAAAACAAAGCGCTATAATTATACTTTTAGTGATATAAGTTTATCATATTTCTCAAATTTAAATACCATACAAGGCCTAAATCATCAAGTCCATGCCAAAATAATTTTCCTCATTTGCGAGATATATGCCTAAAATACAGCTTTTCGACGATTACTCTGCTAAAATAAACTTGAAATGATCCCGGTCATACTGTGTTAATATATATATATTTTTTTATTTATTTATTTATGCAAAACATTTACTTAACAAGCAATTTGAAAGGTTACAATACAAAGGAATACATGACAAGATGTTACAGCAATACACTACACTAGACATTCCGAGACTGGGTTGGCGTTGGCAATTTCAATTTTTGTTTATAGTCTGAAGCTGCACTAATCATTTGATAACTTCAATAGTTAACAGTATGTTTTAATTTATATAATACTTATGTTTTAGATTGCAGAGGGAATTTTTCTAAATGAGATCGACAGTTTAATTTAACTACAAATTCTTCTAAAGATAGATTTTTCTGTGCTAGCTTTTGGGTATAGAGGTAATATTTAGCAAAGAGGAGGGTACAGTTTAAATTATTGGTAATCATGTCAGTCTTGGAGGAGTTCGTGCCGAAGAGAATTTCCATTGGGGATAAGGAGAAGGAGGTGCCATTTTCTTTGTTAAACCACTTAATAACTTCCAAGAAAAACTCTTTAGACCACTGACAATTAGAAAAAGTGTGAATAATGGAATCATTTTCTCGACAGTAAATGCAAAGCATATCATTTTTAATACCAAATAAATGCAGTTCTCTCTTTGTAACAACTATTCTGTGCAAAAGTTTGAAGTAAAATTCTCTCAGCTTGTTTTCTCTAGAAATATATTTTACACGACTAAAAAAAGAGTCAATCCGCACCATGTCTGACTGTAAATCTCTCTCCCACTTTACGCTTGCCTTCAATACTTGCTTGTCCTTATTTATCAAAAGCCAGTAGTAATCCCTGTTTTTTAATTTAAGTAAATTTATGGTATTATCCCTAGACAGCTGAAACTCATATTCTGAAAGAAGAATAGTTTTATCTGGACATTTTATCCTTGCCTTAATGATGAGGGTCTGAGGTATTGCAGATACAACTTGCATGTATGTTAGGAAATTACAGCTCAGTTCGTATTTTCGGATGAACTCTGCGTAAGGGAGAATTTTTCCATCCGCCTTCAACAGATCGTGGATAAAAATAATATTCCTACTGAACCAACTCCGATAAAAGATGGTTTGACTGTTAATTCGAATTTCTTTATTATTAAATAGGATCAATTCCTGATCAGATTTTGGATTATATAATGCTTTAAGTTCAGAGAAATATAGTAACATCTGCTTGTAGAAGTGCGGAAATTTTGCCTGCTCGAGAAACTTTTCATCATAGTTACAGTGCAATAGGAATTTTAAGCCACCATATTTATCGAAATAATGGTTTGGGATAACCTTCCAGGATTCACTGCCCATTTGGTCGTTTATTAAAAATCTCGAGATCCATGCCAATTTGAGTGATTTGGACATAGTTTCTATGCTAGGCGCACGTAGACCTCCATTGTCGTAGTCTTGAAACATGACTTTGCGATTGATTTTGTCTTTCTTGTTTTTCCATATAAATTGAAATATAATACAATTAACATCTTGAATGCATTTTTTAGGGATATCAAGAATCGAAGTGGAATGTACTAGCTGCGAGATGCCAAGGGTTTTAGTTATAAGACATCTTCCAAATAGTGTAAGGTTTCCAGACTGCCAGATGCCGTGAATAGTATCTATTTTTTGAACTTTTTCTTCAAAGTTGTATTGGTCATTTTTTTTTTCATCATAGAATATGAATATCCCTAAGGCTCTTATCGGCTCATTTGGCCATTTGAATCCGAAAGGTTTTTCTTTACAATGCCTCCAGGTCCCCAGCCACATTGCTTTTGTTTTTGATGGATTAAGTCGCAAACCTGATAGATCACCGAAATCATTCAATCGTACAATAGCTCTTTGCACAGTGTCCGTGTCCTTGCAAAAGAGAGTGGTGTCATCAGCGAATTGGCCTATTTTAAATTCTTTCCGAAAGATAGTTATACCATGTATTTCCTTGTCTTGTCTAATCTTACAAGCTAGCAGCTCAACCGCAAGAATGAATAAATAGGGGGACATCGGGCAGCCTTGCCTCACTCCTCTTGATAGCTTAAAGTAGTTGGTACAAAAGCCGTTGTTTAAAACTGCACTTTCTGAATTGGTGTAAAGAGTGGTGATCCATCGTTTGATATTGTCACCAAAATTAAATACTGTAATTGTCTTTTGGATGAAATCCCATTCAATAGTGTCAAACGCTTTACGAAAATCAAGTTGCAGAAGTAATCCCGGAATGTTTTGAAGTTTTGTTTGCTCAAGAATATCATTTATCAGCCTGACATTTTGACCTATATACCTCCCTTTTATGAAACCTGTTTGATCTGGATTTATTAAGCGCGTCAAAACTTTTTCTATTCTCCTGGCTACAATTTTGGACGCAATTTTGTAATCCATATTAAGTAAAGTTATCGGTCGCCAGTTTGCGAGATCAGCTAGGTCAGAGTCTTCCTTTGGGACTAGAGTAACTACACCACGCTTTTGAGAGATTGACATTTCGCCCTCTTTAAACGCTGCGTTAAAACAATCAACTAGGTCTTGTCCCAACAAATCAAAGAAACAGTTATAGAACTCCCAGGTAAATCCGTCATCTCCTGGAGATTTTCCGCTTGCGAACGTCTGCAAAACATCACTACATTCCTTAAGAGTGATATCACCCAATTCGTCTTGTTCCGTATTTTGGAGTTTCGGTATTTCAAGATTTCTGACAAAATTTTCAAATAAACTGCTTTTATCCTCTACAAGGTTTGACGTATATAAGTCTCTATAGAAATTTTCAATTTCCAATAATATGTCTTCTTCTTTGAAAATATTATCTCCATCCGGCCGTTTCAGTTCTTTAATTACTTTTCGGTTATAGTTCCGCTTTTCTAGATTAAAGAAATATTTTGTTGGTTTTTCACCTTGCTCAGTCCATCTAGCTTTAGAACGAAGAATTGAACCTTTCCCCTTGTTTTCATATAAGAGATGAAGTTCCTGTTTTAATCGAGTATATTCCTGTTGCTGAGTTCCGCTTGTATCATCTACATCGATCCTTTGGGAAAGGAGGTTGTCAAGTTTCTCTAATCGGTCTGCTAGATCTTGTTCCTTTATACGAAGCTTTTTTTGTTTGTTTTTAGAATAAGGGATTGTAAGCGCTCTTATTTCCATTTTGATAAGTTCCCATTTTAGTCTTTTGTCTTCCACATCCGAGTATTTATTTATTATGGTAGGATAATTTTCTTTTATAAGTTTTATATACTGTGTTAATATACATTTCACACCTTATAGGCCTTAAGAGAGATATGTCATGGCGAATTGGACGTTTTTGAGTCAAAAATGCTCGTTGATATCCATTTCCATCCTAGAAATATGAAGGCTTAAACACCTGCCTTTACTCTAAGAGCAATGGTAAATATTTGGTATATATTTGGGTTTCCACTAATATAAATATGTCCTTTGGCTTTTTAAAATAACACTAACGTTTTACCAACTTATATTACGATTCTGAGATACTTTTGGCTGCTTTTGAGACGTCAATATAAAGACGTATTGACGTCTCAAAAACCAGCCTGTGATGGTTGAAAATTATCCTGGGCAATTTGTGTTACTCGCATATAAAGCAAAATTTAAAATTATCGCCAAAGGAAAGGCAAAAATGTTGATTACATTAATTTGTTAGGTTTGGCAGCTAAAACAATGCTGTATTTAAAGGGATGATGTTCCACCGAAATAGCAAATGTTATGGTGCACTTTTATCCTTGGTGCAAATTTTATTTTCCTTTGCTCAAAACTCATTATCATACATTGTCATACATTGCTATACCTCAAAACAAAGGAAAATAAAATTTGCACCAAGGACAATATTGCACCACAACATATGGAACTTATACCTCATTCACACCAACGCTTAACCATGTTTAAATGTTGTTTAGTTTAAAACAGGTTTAGAAACATACATCCTAAATTCCCGAAATATTTGGATTGAAATCTTTACTTAAAGCAACTTAATGACTTTTGTTATCATTCCAGGTAGTTTGAGCCATATATATATATATATATATATATATATATATATATATATATATATATATATATATATATATATATAGATTTGTAGAGATGGATTACTTGGTCGAAGACATTTATTCACTGCTACTCAGTGAATAAATGTCTTCGACCAAGTAATCCATCTCTACAAATCTACATATCGCTCTAGTTTATCTATTGAGCACTTTTATAGCTGATGAAGTCTTCAATTCATTATTTTATTATATATATATATATATATATATATACATTTAAAAACGTTCAAGATAGAGACTAAAAACATAATAAAACTAAACAACATTTAAACATGTTTAACCGTTGGTGTGATTGGGGCTTCAGTTGGATAAAAAGATTCTATATTCTATAGAGCAAAACAAAAGCAGTAGTTTGGAGATAAAGTGCAGGATTGCAAGAATTACAGTTTATGAAGTTTGATTTATTGATAATAAATCGAGAAATCAAACTTTCCATTCTTGTGACATTTTTCTAGCCGTTAGTAATTGGTCTGTCTAGTTTATATTTCTTTGCTTCTATCACTTTTGACGATGATTTCTTCCAATTTCTAGATAATAAAGAAAGCTTAAACCAAGTTTCTGGTCATAATAATGAAAACACGATATTTCAGCCGGGACAGCAATCCTTTTATCGAAAGTTAACGATAATATGAGTTTTAAAGCTGCATTAGTTTGTTCGAACGGTTTGTTTACTTGGAGTTGTGCTGTGCTCGCTCAAATTACGCAATCATGATTTTGCACAAAGCTTTTGGCTAAAAACTCGACAAATTTGCGCTGTTTACTCATTTTGTCAACGTTTGTAACTTTGAGAAACATGATAAAGATGTTCTACGGAATTTGTCTTGATTTTTTGAGAATTTTGTCGCGTGAAAAGTTCGTGTTTTCGAAACTATTTTTTGCAAAACAAAATCTGATTACGCGTACAAAACGTCTTGTGCAACAGCTAATGACTGGTGAAAATTCCAGTTTTGATCAAATTATGTTCAGTTTTACTTTCTTTTTGCCCAAAATTATATATTTTCTTGCAACTATAGCCGTCATGGCCGTCTCGAAATCGAACTGAGTTTATAAAAAGTTGGTAAAGCGTTGTGGAATACAACGAACAAAGCAATATTGGTCAAAGTGACATAACCCCTATCCCTGTAACGAAATAAATACGATGTTAATAATCAAGGAAGCTTTCGCAGTATTAAATGTTTACCAAGTTTGTTGACAGCCGATGACTAAAGAGGGTTAAAATCGTTTCTGCTTGACCATATATATTTTCCTTCATGTTCCCATTTTCTCCGACATTTGATATGGCTTTTACAGCACAATACAAGATAAACGTATTCTAAAAATTCCAAGCACAAGAAGGGGGAAACGCTCCAAAGAAGCTGTTTTGAAACGCCGATTTACATACAGGTTTTCGCTCAAAACTGAATTACGTATTTGGTACCTAATTTTCTGGATCCACCCATATACATTTAGTAAGTAATACGCATAATCTGTTTGAATGGTCGCTAACAAGCACTGAACGTGCACTCAGAGTCCTGTCACGACTTCTATCGAGTATGACAACTTTGAAACCCAATTTGTATGTTTTTTTTTTTTGGCAGTTTCCGAATATATTTGCTGCCTTCAGGCAGCTTACTTATCGTGTAGAGTGGAGATTTTTTTGTCTGTCTTGGTTTTCCGAAGGTAACAATGAATTGTTTGAGAACCAATCAAGAGTGAAAGAAGATCTACTGCGAAACAGTCGGTAGTCTCGGGAGAGTGACATCGGAGAACTTTTGGCATCATTTAATTACTCGCGACAAAAAAAGTTGTCACCATCAAACCAAAACTTGTCAGAAATTGGATGTTGAAATAAATTTGCGTTGAACTTGCATTCGCTCGTCGCATTATTTTTTGGTGTATACAGCAATCAAAGCTGATAATTAAGAATTGAATGATATATATATATATATATATATATATATATATATATATATATATATATATATATATATATATATATATATATATATATATATATCACTGTTCATACAGTTTGAGCACTCTCTGGATTGGGTGGAGAGCCTCGTAAGAGGTGTTCACTATTGGCATATTGCTTCGCTCACTGCTCGCAGTTTGAGCACTCTCGTGACTCCACAATGCAATCCAACAATGTGTAACCGTACATCCTGTGCCCAAGTTCAGGAGTTGCCATAAAGCCATTATGGTAACAACCGGGAGGGCACATTGTATACATAATTGTATGTTACGCTCACTGTTCATACAGTTTGAGCACTCTCTGGATTGGGTGGAGAGCCTCGTAAGAGGTGTTCACTATTGGCATATTGCTTCGCTCACTGCTCGCAGTTTGAGCACTCTCGTGACTCCACAATGCAATCCAACAATGTGTAACCGTACATCCTGTGCCCAAGTTCAGGAGTTGCCATAAAGCCATTATGGTAACAACCGGGAGGGCACATTGTATACATAATTGTATATATATATATGGCTCATACTACCTGGAATGATAACAAAAGTCATTAAGTTGTTATACATAGTCATTAAGTTGTTATACATATATACAGCAGTTTGCAAAAATTTTGAACCCCCAAAATATATCATTATATCCAGATATATAGCATTGTTGGAGAGCAGGGATATAATGATATATTTTGGGGTTCAAAATTTCGCAAACTGCTGTATATATATATATATATATATATATATATATATATATATATATATATATATATATATATATAAATATATATATATATATATACAGCAGTTTGCAAAAATTTTGAACCCCCAAAATATATATATATATATATAATTACTTGATCAATTATTGAGTACATCCTGTATATTTTATCATACAGTCACGTTTTTTATGATACATGTAGTTTTGTAATAAAAAGCTAAATATTCTATTTTTAAAACGCCATAAATTGTCCTTATTAATACCTTAAATGCCAAGTTTAACAAGATGCCATTAGGAGTTGTTATAATTCTTACTTTTTTCACCCTTGGATGTATGTTTTAAAATCAAAATTTCGCAGGGAAGACATGCCTCGTTTGCTTTTATACTTCAAGTTTAAAAAATGTGTCGCTGGTCAGCGGTTATTTCCCTTAATTTAAACAATGCCGTTTTTCTCAAAATCTAGCCAGACAATTTATAAGGAAACTTTCAAATTTTGCAGTACTCACGTATAACTAACTACAGACGATGTTTCAAGAAAAATTATAAGACGGTTTTTGAGCAAAGCAAAAATTATTTTTAGTGCATGATACGCAAAACAGTAATAAAAGCAAATAATTTGCAAAAAGCAACATAATTCCACAAAAATCCTTACCTATTATTTTAAAACAACTATCCGTTAACATAATGATTGCAAAGCAAAGGACAATAATTATTTTAACGGCTGGCTGAGCCTCCTCAATTATAACAAAATATAAATGCTTAATTATGTAAATTGCATCGATAGCCTTTTTTATCAAAAGACCTCGTGGCAATTTGGCTGAAGTGACAGGCACTGAAGTGTCATCTGTCAAAAAAGTGTCTCTTTAATGTCAGGGAAAACATAGATCAAATTTAGTTCACGGATGACACATAATAATCCTGAATGTCGGCTGCAATAGATAGGGATATACATAGAGCATCGCAATCTTGCTGCCAGTCTTTTAGTATTAATGGGAATATCGGTTCTGACAACAAGTTCTACCCACTTAACTATATCGAAATATAACTGCTTTAATTATGTAAATCGTTTATCATTTTGAATATGTCTTTTTGAACAGACCTCGTGGCAATTTGGTTAAATTGAGCACTAAAGTGCCATCTGTCAGTGAAATGTCTCGGTAAAGTTATGGAAGAAATGTAGTCTACGAAATTCAGTTTGAGGAAGAGCTATAAGCCTGGCTGTTAGCTATAAAGTGATATTCGATATACATCTCGCTGTCAGTCTTCTATAAGTATCAGTGGTAATAACACGAGGGTAAGCCAACATTAGTTCTCAGTTGCAGGTTCACCGTTGTTGTCGACGTTTTGGAACTGTGCGTATCTTCCTCACCTAAAAAAAAATATTTTTGACTGATTTCAGATTCAGTTAAGAGACAAGTTAAATCAAGTTATCAATCATGGACGATACAAACTCGACAGCTGTATCAGCCGACTCGGTTAGCTTGGACGACAGTGTTACTGCTGAATTGTTACCGATTGCTTTCTTAATTGTATTGGTGAACGGTGTCGTGTTTTACTTATTCGCTAAAGAAAAAAGTCTTAGGAAACAGCCGACGAATTATTTGCTGTTTAGCCTTGCGGTCTGCGACTTCATGACTGAGGTAATCAACATTCCTCTCGCCATTATTGTGATTATGGGAGTCTTTGCTTCACCAGAAGGGGTTACTCTGGGTGCTTTCATGGTTGCTTTACATAACATGGTAGTTGTTCTAGTTGTTTATCATATCGTTGCCATAACTATGGAAAGATATTTTGCGATCGTTCGTCCGTTTCGTCATCGGCAGATAACAAAGAGATCGACTTTGAAGATAATTGTCGCTATATGGATGGTTGCTTTTCTGATGTCGTTTCTGCCATTCACGTGGTGGTGTAAATTTTTATCCTCTTCCGACCACATTGTAGACAAAGCCACGCTCAAAATTCAAATGGGTCACACAATATTCTGCATAGTTTTTGTGTTTCATTTACCTTATATTTTCATTGTTTATTCTCAAGTTGTTATGTTCAGAAAGATCAAACAAGGGATATATAACTTACAAACTGCAGTAAAAGGAGGCAGGAGAAACTCAGCTATCCATTACAGGAGTGTACTCAATACTAAACGATGTCTGATAATTTTCGCACTGATGGCATTTGTTAATGCCGAATGCTGGTTTCCATGGTATATACTCAGTATATTTAACACTCTCTGGTTTCCCATTAGCGAAGAATTGAAAACGGTTCTGATACAATGCTCGCACGCTTTTCTCATCATTAGATATGTGACCTCGATTGCTAATCCTGTTCTGTATACTTTTTTCAAAAGAGACTTCCAAAAAGCTTTCAAAACTATTATTTTAAGATCTAAGATCCAAGCGGATCATTGCTCACTGAACTCTCGTCCGATCATAATGACTAATCGAAAAGTTGAGTTTGGTGCACGTGGCCTGACAATGAAGGCGCAGAAAGAGGTACAGTGTCTGATAGAAGCTCAGGATGGACCAGTGAATAACGACTCTACCGTCCACAATAATGGATCAAAAAACATAGCATTATAGTTGTTAAGAGGTTAACCTGAAGTACGGTCAGAGTACAAAAAGATAAGAGTACAAGAAGATTTATAAGACGGTTTTCGAGTAAATAAAAAATCATGATTTTTTTAGGGCATGATAGGCAAAACCATAAAGCAACTGTTCCTCCGTTCCTACTGTTCCTTTGTTAATACTCTTAAAATAAACACTGTTTAAGATGGTTTCATGATGACGTTAAGATGGTTAAATACGCTGTTAGGCTCAGCCTATCTATATATATTATAATCATATATGTATCATTGATTGACTTTTATGCCGACGTATCAAAATACGGCATATAAAGTCTTTGAACGGCACAAGTTAAAATAATGTTTAAGTTAGCTTGTCTCGCAGAAGTCTTACAGAGCTATCTCTAACATAAGAACCATGGCTTGCTTGACATATTACAGCATTTGATATTCGCAAACTATTGTTACAGTTTCATTATTTACACCCAATATTTACACCCAATATAAAAATTTGATGTCAGAGTAACGCATGCTAACTCCAAGTGCAACCAGGGAAAAGAAACATCTACAATCTTTAAATAGCAGGAGGAGGAGAAAAAGCGAAAATACCAACAGAGGGTGCTAGACGTTGAAATGGGATCTTTCACACCCCTAGTTTTTGGAACTAACGGTGGGATGGGAGCCGACTGCAACTGATTTCTCAAACGCTTAGCCGAGAAGCTCTCAGAAAAGAATGAGGAACCTAATCACATTACTATTACTTGGATTAGAACATTGCTTTCTTTTGAGATTTTAAGGTCGGTACACACATGCGTAAGAGGTTCTAGGACACCCTTCCACAAAGTTCCACAAAGGGATTTCATTGATGACTGCCGATTAAACGCTACCCAAGCGTGTGTGATAATGGCCCGATTTATTCACAGGCGACCCAGGCTCATGATTAGATTACTCTGAAACGTGACTTTTATGGTGGTGTTGTGTTACAACAGTTTCAATTTATAAAGGTTTGTATGAAAAAAAAAAACGGTTTAGAAATTATTCTTGAATATATGTTAATTTTGACAATAAAATCGACTTACTTCAATGCCTTGCCATCTTTTCTGTTGTCCTATGGCTTTTCAAGCCGATCCGAAGCCTTTTGGGTGAGTTATGACTTTTTTGGTTTTAGCGGTGGAAAACCAAAACACAATATGTTACTACAAAATGAATCGCATAATTAATCTTTACATTTATAAAAAGCAGCTATTACTTTCATTTTAATTTGTCGCTACTTTCCGATCTTTATGGAACATAACCTGCCAGTATGACTGTGTAGCTTACTGCGCGTGCCTAATTCTAATTCCTGTTTAGTTTTAGTCAAGTTTGCATTCTTCACTGATAATTTTAAAAGTGACACACACAGAAATTAGTACAACTGTTTCGAGCATTCCATTTTGTTAACGGGCCCCGTTAATTGATAACAAAGTAGTGCCAGTTATGTTGTCGAATCCCTCTAATGCCGAGTCTGTATTTAATAACTTAACAACCGTCCGCGCAAAGGCATAGTGATATGTATGTTTTAGTCACTTTTCATGATGACCTATAGCCAATTTTCGGTGATTACATGGTGAAGAATCAGTGGTAATTAGTGTTAACTAATGGTTTTTGGGAATGTAAAAATTAGCCAACCACTGACCTGTGCTAAAAAAAGGCAAATTAAAGGTACAGTTTGGCAATGCCCAATGCTCGTTTATAAAGAGGGTTTAATTCAACTTTACGGTCATGCGTATAGACAATGTTTACATAGCTAGTTACATTTTTGAATGTAATTTTAGTTACATTTTACATTTGTCTTGTTTTTTTACCTCCTTCGTTTGTTTGTTTGTTTGTGGAGTGAGAGCTGCATTAGAAAATTGATCGATGAAAGTGACGGTTGAGATTGTTTTATACAATATAAGTTTCTGTTATATTTTCGTTTATTATACGAGTTAAGTGAAGCGTTACCGCCGCCGTTCAATTTTATCGAAAGTGTATATTAAGTTATATTGATGTAGGGTTAAATTCTATAACAAAGTGAATCAAGAGGAAAATAGCGAGAAATGTAAATAGGTAACGTTGTTCAGATTGAACGAGCACTTAGATATTCTAGCTAATTCACGGGCACGCCACTCAAATATGGGAACAAATATAATTGCAAATTTAACATCAGATGTTCGAAATCGCAACTGGCAGGAGGCAGACCAGTTGGTTAATTTACAAGCGTGGCTGAGGAGTTGAAATCGGGTCTACCGTGAAACAACTCTAGCTTTAAGCGGTCAGAGCGGGACTTGAACTCGCGACCTCCGGTTTTCAAGTCCGGCGCTCATAACCACTGGACCACGCTGCCTCTTATGATGAAGCTAGGGTTATGGAGATTCTACAGTATAGACACCCGGCCAGGTAAATTAAGCAAATCAAGTTTTTAGTTTTCTTTGGTTTTCAAGTTTATAATAGTTATAATATTGTGTTGATTTCTTGGATTACAACTTTCTCCATGTTTAACCGAGCACAGATTGACGACTATCTGTTTTTCATCCTCTCTCGAGGCTAGTTTACATATTAATATACACCTAATTCAATAAAAGTTGCTTTGGTCATTGGTCATTGGGCATTGGGAAGCTATTGTTTGGCGGTCACTCAAGCAAAGCATTGCATGCATTGCGTTCCGTATGCCCAAATGCCAAAGCCCAATTACCAATGACCAATTGCCAAAGCAACCTTTATTGAATTAGGTATATGGCTAACCAGGCATGTAATGCTCTAAATCTATGTTCGATTTCATTTACACAGTACCTTATGTTTTCTAAAGTCACTAACTAAAATATTCAGCCTAAAGAACCGAGAAGCCCAAACTGTATTTAATTTAGCACTACTCCTTTAATGATATGGGAAGACTAGTATGACGCCATTCCAAGCGTGATCCTACACATTCCTCGTTTGGTGTCCCTATTCATTAACGACTGATATATTTTGTAAGTTACGTTTGAAATAATAAGTTGCCTTAAAATGAGGCATTCTTCATCGTATTGTGTGTGGCAGGATGGTAAGTGAAAGGGCACTTGATTTGTGTTCCACTTAAACATTACCTTCCCAAACAGATAAATAACTCATCAAGTTTGAATGAAGAAAATCATGAGCATGGCAGTGGTTTGGAAACCCACCCAGTCTTAATCATTCCATCATTTCCCTTGTATATAACGATCTCTTTAGAAGCTATATCTAACAATCGGGAAATTGTTTAGTCAAGGTTTGCAGCAACTTGAATTTTGTCCAGAACAACAACTGTTTTCTCGATGTTGGAAATCTTGATGAAACACACTGATGAACAAACAAGTTCAACATTCCAAGGGTCTCAACGACATCATAATGGGTTACATTCCATTAAATACTTTGTGCCTAGAACTTGGAATGATTTGCCAGAAAAGACCGGATCAACTTCTGTTTTTTAGAGATTTTAAAGTTTTACTTAGTACTTTTGCTGACCTTGTGTTGTTTGTTCAATTTAGCTAGTCAATTAAGGAACTTATAGTTATTTATATAAGTCTATTTTAAGGGCCGATTACATGGCGAATTTCAGCCCGGTAGGCGGGCTGGAATTTTGTTGCGATTACATGACGAATTTCAGCCCGGGCTGATAGCCGTAGCCGCCATCTTGTTTCATTGAAAACAAATCATTGCGCATGGAATAGTACACTTTTCTACCCAGGTTTTTCAGCCCGTTTGTCAAACCGGGCTGGAAATTTTAGCCCGGGATGAATCTTTCTTCATGTAATCGCAAACGTCATTGTAAGAAGATTTATTCAAGAAACCGGGCTGAAATCTCAGCCCACCTAACCGGGCTGAAATTTCAGCCCCGGCTGAAATTCGCCATGTAATCGGTCCCATAGTTAGTTAGCTTTCGGTGATATTGGCATGTCTATGCTACTCTGTAAATCCGAATTAAATAAAGTATATGTATGTATGTATGTATGTATGTATGTATGTATGTATGTACTCTTTGATGTTTCATAACACATCTTGCGGCATCACTACTTCAGTTGGTCAATACTGTCACTCACTCAGTTTCCATGGTCAGTAGAGTTCACAATGCACTCTCAAGAAACAGTGGACTCTGGAATGCCAGCAGTGATGGACCATCTCCATTTGGAGTACAGACTGTTTGGTTTTCATTAGCATCCGTTTTATAGATTGTTCGTCTGAATGAAAAGGCTGTGAAGGACGTGGAAACTCGCCTACTGTCATATCTTTTGAAGACAAACTTTAAAGCGCAGAGAAAATCTATTTTAAGGAAGGTGTACAGCAATGGATTGACCACAGACGTCATGTACCTGATCAACACAGCGACTTCTGATGGGACTGCCATCGATGAATTCGACAATTGGTTTAGTAGAAATATTACGAACCAGGGCATCCAACAGAGGACAAATACAGAGGCCATGATGACGAACAGCAGCACGCATTTCCTTTCAACGGTTGATTTCGTTTTCACATGGATGTGTCTTCGTCCCTTGAAGTTCGTTTTTTGAGACCCATTCGATGATGTGCCATTGATGGCTCTGAACATATTCACAAATGCGAACACCAAAAAGGTGTATGGTACAATCAAGGCAAACACCAGGCAGAATACGGTAAAACCGAGAAGGAGTTTTGAAGCTATTGGGTGGAACACTGGGTATATGTTGTCAATCCAGATAAACGGGATACACGATACCAGCAGGGAGCAAATCCAAACAGCAGCTAAGACTTTGTGAATGCATTTCTTATGAATCATTCGGTGTTTTAGCGGGAATTTAATCGCCATATATCGTTCTGCTGTCACAACTACGATGTGGTACACAGTGGTGATGGCTACAAAGTTGTGAAAAACAGTTACCAGGAATCCTGGATAGAATTTAATTTCAAAGGACTCAATCAGTGGTGTGAAGTACAATATAGGGATGACAACCAAGCCACACAGTAAGTCACAGAGAGCCAAGCTGAAAAGTGGGTAGTTTGAAGTAGTTCGCAAGCTTTTTTTCTTTAAAAACAAATACAACACTACACTGTTAACGATGACAATTCCTGTTGCAATCGATACGAGCTTTGCAATTTCCGTATAGTGATACCAATAAACTCTATTTGGTCGTGCTGTTACATTTTCAGCTGTGGCGTTTGAAGGAGACGCAAACTCGTACTTTTCAGTCATAATCACTTGAACTGGGTTTGAACCAGTTTCCACAATGGCGACTTCTTTTGACCGCAATTGGTCTGGCCGTTATTCTTGAGACTCAGTCAGGTATTCCAGAAGCGCAGTGCTGCTGATTTAAACTGTGGAACTTGAATTGGCTCAGATGTTGAATTCTTTTTTCCCTGAAAGATGTAATGAAACCTAAAATAACATCACTGTGATTAGAATTTTCTATGGACAAAATTTTCTTATGTTCGGCAGTTGTGAATTATTTGTTTCTGTAATAAAGATTAAAAGTTTAAAGGGATAAAAACTGGTAATAAGCAACTGTAAGTGCATGTCAATAACGTACAATTAATTATGCCAAGGTAAAGCAACTTCAAATAAAAAACAATTAAACAAAGATTTAAATTATGTTAGATGTTATAGATTTCAAAGACATTATTTATGAAGGCGATTGAAGTCACTTGGTCATCGTTGCCCTGTAAATCACCGAAAAGATTGAAAACAATTGAGATAGAAAGGAAAGAAAAAGTCGGCAATAATAACTGATATTTCTTCTTTCTTCTGTAATTTGGAGTTCTTCATTTTTCAAGTGATAAGCTCTCGAAAATAAAAACCGATTTGCGGACTTCAAGGCAGCACGGCAAATGTTTTTAATCTGTGAAGTCTCGCGGTTTCATAAGGGTAAATTTATTGGAAAGAAAACCTGTGGCGATTTTTGTTATTAAAGTTATTTACCATGGTGACGCCGCTAGAGGTCATTACTTTATACTTGTCGCCAATGGATATGTTCCTTAAGTGACAATTTGTCTTATCTTCTGAACTGGGTATGTAGATCTTAAATATCACACATATCACATCGTGGTATTCGCTGAAATATTCAACTTGCATTCGGGTAACGCAAAATCCTTTAATGTTTCTTAACAGAACCTTTTTTGTATACACAAAATATATATTTAAGTAGTGCCTTCGGTCTGTACTCAAAACATCTGACTGCATACCACGAATTTGTTTTGGCAAAGAATCTTTATTGAGAGCGTTTCGTACTTACAAGTTGCAGCTTTGACCCATTGATTTTGAGCCTTAAATTGCAGCACAGTGAGCACCTTGTTTGAAAAACCGGCATATCACTCAGAATTCTCTTTGTATGAAAGCCGCAGAAAGGACTGAAAAAATAAACACATGGGGATAGGATGTGGGTGCTTTCTTTAGCTTTAAACTTCGAGAGTAACTAACCCCTCCTCGAAACGAATGTATTGTTTCCCAATCCTTCCCTTCATTGTTTTATTAAATGTGTGAGCCCTGAACATCCAGACAACAACTGCCAGTTTGTAGATTGACATAAAACAACTGTTGTAGAACGTGAATGGTTATATGTCCATGGTCACTTAATTTTGCTCGACAGCATTAAAGAAATGACAATTTTTTTTTGTTTTACTAAATTAAAAAATAGTTTCTAGTCTTAACTAGGGTATACTGGAATGATTGCGATATTCGTAAGAGGACATTGTTGACTTGAAACATTTAAAGGAATTATGTCACCATTTTTAGTGTTATTTTAAAAAGTTAAACGACATGTTTATATTAGTGCAAACGTAAAAACAATCATGTCCAGTTTTTTTTTAAATTGCTTCTTGGTGTTCTAAGAGCAGTTCGTGTTCAAAGTAAGATGTTCAGTTCTAATTCTAGCACAGTTTAAGACACAAACATAAAGAAAAAATCAATAGGAGGTATTCATGGATATCAGTCGTCTCAAAAGATATATAAGTTGGAGTTCCTTTAACACTTAGGATGCTTTCCTAACCAAGACCTTTAATTCTAAAGTACTTACCCGGTTCACAATGGCTGGGTGCAACGATACCAAGTGTAAAGAAGTAGAGATATAGCGGATGTCGACGTCTTTCTCAGAAACTGAAAAAATAAAAAGTTTATGGGGTGAATTGCTCGTCCTACAACCCCTAAAAACATCTTCTGAAATATACATGAACTGATTATAAACGTTGCTGTTCCTATCAGCTTTAAAGCCACATCGGCGTGCGGTCCAGCAGAACTGCCTTGGAGGTCGAGATAAACGGCGGTTAATTAATTTTGTTTTGTACGGGTATTCTTTGATATAGTTTTAAGCTATTGTAGAGACGTTCCGTGTGAGATCATTATAGGAAACATAAATACAGTAGAAGTAGCTGAAAACATCACGCGAAGAAATGTTAACGCTGAAAGTGGAAGTTATGAAATATTATTGCCATCGTTACAACCTTTAACTATCCGTCACATTGAAATAACCAAAAGTGCCATCTTCTGTTTTTATTTCAACATTATGCTTTACGTATTTGTAACTGAAAAACACTTCTATTCGAGTAGAAGAAACAGACTGAGGACCCAATGCACATCACAATTCAATTGTAGGCCATTACTGCGATTTTCAATAACACGCGAACTTGACTCTGAAGTTCAAGTATTGATCAACCAGTTTCGATTTTCACTGCCGCAAATATCATAACTGACGTCTCAGGAAACAACGATGCTTTGCGCAAGATGGTCACGTGGTCTTGTTTTTGGGTTGTGATTGGTGAATTTCGATCCACTTTGTCCGCAGTTTTTTGTTTTCAGGGGTGCAATGTTTGTCGCCGGCTTAGTTATGATTGATTGGCAGCATAAAACGTAAACGTTACTTCGGCCTTGAACTTCAAGTTCCCGTGAACTTACTGAAAGGTGTACTGAACCAAGTTGCGAAATTATTGCAATTTTAAGTATTTTACAACCAAAATGATCAACGGTGTGGCTCGATTGACTAGGATAACAAATTAAATATGTTTTTTTAAAAAAATATCGCCATCTTCAAACTAAATGACTGGGTGTTCAAAGTCGACCAGTTCCGATTCATGTTTTGAGGTTATTTCCCTGCCGTGTTTTTGCTTCTGGGTCAGCTTCGTCCTTAGTTTCCTGATTTGACATTACTTACACGTTGTATCGTGTATTGGTCCGAAATTTCAAGAAAGAAAAAACGTCAGTTTTTTGTGGTTTTCCGTGTTCGCAAGGATTCATCTCAAAAATTCGTAATAAAAAAATTCGTAACTTAATGCCGTCTGTTGTTGCAAGAATTAAAAATATCGTTTTGGGCACGAAACATATAGGCTTACATAGGAAACATACAGGCTCACATAGGAAACATATAGGCTCACATAGGAAACATATATAGGCTCACATAGGAAACATACAGGCTCGCATAGGATTTTCGGAAAGGAGAAAGCAGCAAGTAAATTCAAAGGATAAGACTTCTTTCCCAAACATTTTTATGCAAGTTTGGTGTGGCAATCGAGGGCGACGTTAGCGTCTTAGTTAGTATATATTATCTTAGGAGTAATTTTTAATCTTTGTATTGTATCTTGCTTTCCGTTTTAATTTCTTATATTGCTGCGAACGAATATTTTAGTAGTCTAGTTTAAAAGCATTATCAATAAAATGTGGACTTGCATGCTGGTTATGTTTTTCTGTGTTTTGGAAAATCTAATTGCAGTAGAAACGTTGGGTTTTTCTGACAAGCAGAAAATAACATCACATCGTGTGAAAAATATATTCCTGCTCTACTATATGTATCGAGCACTCTGTCTAAGTGACGACAACCACAAAATATTTTTATTGTTGTATATATTATATTGTTGAGGAACATAAATAACGATTAAAGTAAAGTTTATACGGTGACTTTTCGGTGTTTTATTACTTATACCACATAATGGTGCAAGTAATTAAACGGAAGTCGGCTTATGACTACACAAGTTCTGCTTTAAATTAATTGCAAAGAAGAACAATATAATTTTGGCACTTGTATACTAAATTGATTTATTACTGGATCTCTATATTAATGTTGGACGAATAACAAAATCAATGAAAGAAATTAATACATAGATAAACAGATAAAAACAGAAATAACAACTTAGTATGCCTGTCGGCTACTGAGTGATGCCAACGGATGAGAATTAAGGATATTGAGAGCCTAACTACTGGACAAAATAAGTAAAGATCTGCCTATACATAACTGAAAATCGAAAATCTGCCAAGAGAAAAAATGTACTAGATCAATCTCATCAGGTACCTTGCAAATTCACCATTTCATTCGACTCATATAACACAGTCTGACGATCGCTTAGTGCGTAAAACTCGAGTAACTGTGACTCATAATTTTGATATCAATCACTCCTGCGACTGAGTCAAGCAATACACATATTATTGTTTCTTTGTTTATAGATACCAAAGAGAAGGAGTGAAAAAAAAAAAAAAAAACTTGTGAAGGTCTCTCAGACGATGCCATCCTAAGTCTTTGATCGTAGAATCACTTGAGCGATCGTGGAGACTTGAATAATATTGTATACTTGAAATTTGAATGCCAATTCAGACTTAGACTTTGACAAGTTCGACGTTTCGGCCCTCGCGACCTTCTCCAGGAGCGTTATTTAGAAATAAAGAACAACTCCAATTTAATGTGAATTTTTTGATTAGCTCGACGTCTTGGCCGTCTCGGCCTTCCTCATGAGCTTTCTAATAGTTATATAACATTGCAACTTCATTTAAACAAAAAATAACGACTTAGGACTGCGACGATAAAATGAAACTTTATTGTATTGGTTACTACAGGGTTTTGCAATATTCTAATAAACAATAAAATGCATTGTTAGATTGATTTTACTTCATTTGTGAAACACTATCTAACAATTAGTGTGTGATAGTCCAAATTAAACAAAAGGAAACAATGGAATTATAGTCTAATAGCGGAGCACTTGCCAGGCCGAAGGCCTGGCTGCGCAGCTCCATACTCATAGAACCATGCCCGTCATTTTTCATAATCATGGCTAGCGGAATGTTTCGCGGGCGCGCGTGTGCCCGCCCTCCGCCGCCGCCGCCGCCGTCGCGCAGGACTAGCTCGCGGGCGCGTATGACGTCGCAAAACATGCGCGTACGACGTCATGTTGAAACCAAAGCGAGGCTTTGTTTTTCGCGTGGTTACACGGCCGAATGACACGTCAGCTAGAAAAACACTTCGATGTTTTGCTGTGAATTTACTAAGCGGAGAAAACCGTTGAAATTAAAGGCGTTATTTCCCTTAATATTTCGCGTTTGCTACTCAAGACAAGGATACTAATTAAGGGATACTCAGAAGCCGCTTTAGTGGAAAAAGACGAGCTTTCAGGGATAAAATATTGCTTCGAGGAACTTCATGTATTACGTTTTTATCAATGCGGGAGATGTTTGTTTTCTACGGATTTCAGAACCAAGCAAGCGAGGGACTTAAAGGTAAAACAGATTAAGTTTTCGATGAGAATTTATGTTGATATCAATCTGTAAGTGACTTTTTATTGGTGTTATTGTTAGTTTTGGAGAATTGATTTTAAAACGTGCTTAAATTCAGTTGTATCGATCTCTTGAATTTCATCGAAGAAAGCTTGAACTCGATGAGCTATAATTCAATGGTACGCGTTTTGTTTTTAAACGTAAACTAATGGAGATTTGAATAAATTTTTTCGAAAGAAGATTGTGTTGTCCATTTTTATGTGTTTGTTCATTCATTAGATAGTTTGAAAAGCGATTTTATGTAAACAAAACAAGACTTTGATTTTATAGTACAGTTCTAACTTCACTCGTATCGCCTTATGCAAATATGTTTGTGTATTTTTGCAATTTTTGATTTTCAAATCAGTTTCTCGGGCAATTTTTGACAAACAAAAACTGTATTTTATTCGGAAACTAGTGGTACTAGTTATTATAGACAGAGAAAAGTTGTTTTTGTGAACTTTTGTACGGTCTATAAAAATGTGCTGTGCAGACGGTCGCGTAATACTGTTTTTGAGAATTGCTAAAATTGAAAATAGCCCGTTCGTCAATCTTAATTATTGAGCTTCCAACCTTTCACTTTAGTTAAGTTTCACCTTAATTAAGCTTGTTCAAAGTGCGACGCTGTTAGGCTTGGGCTATCTATATATATTAGTGCGTACTATTCTACTAACTATTTCACAGATGGAAAAAGCTAATGACTTCTGTGTCAAATTAGGAAAATATAATTATATTAGTTACAACCGTGAAAAACAAAAACAAACAAACACACAAACAAAGAACGAAATAAATCCGCGCATCACTGTGTAATGTTCTGTTATTATGTATTAAATTAAAGGTCATTAAACAACCTCGTTCCCAGGGTCTCTCATCCTCCCGAAGAGAGACCCTGGTCTGGTCTGGTCACGTGTCTTCTAGATTTTAGAAGATTCCAAATACACGATACGGGGGAGGGGCGGATAAGTGTGAAATTTGTCACCACTTTGTCTAGGGGTGTGAGTCAAAACTTCAACTTCAGAGAAAACACAGTTTCGCGGTTCGAAAACAAATGTCGAGTGCAAATGTTTCACAGACGCCGAAGAAAATATATAAATCGACTTCTCGCGAAAATCCAAGTTGTTGCCGGCTGTGTAAATCAGTTGGGGACGTAACATGCTGGAAGAATCTGTTCGGAAAAAATCGCGCTCTGCTTGCAACGGCGGAGATAATTTATGGCAGACCTTTAACACAAGAACGATCATTGCCACATCTGCTGTGCAGGCCATGCGAAAGACGTTTAAAAATTTTGAAGTCTCCTAGGCCACGATCATTGAAAGCCAGTCTTCTTTTGAAAGGGTCAAGAGATATATCGACCTATCGCCATCTGTGTCATCTGTGCCTCGCACCTTGACCACGAGATCGAAGGCGAAGGACTCCCAAAAGAAAGTTCTTTAATATAGCCGTCGCGGACTGAGTTTCGAAACTGGGACAGGGGACCACAGGGGAAGAAAAGGAGGTAAATATAATCAGCTATAATCGTTATAACCTTTTTATCTGCGATGTTCTCGCCATTTTTCTGCACAACCTCGCGTATGTCGTCGCTTGAACACGTGCGATTATTATGAATTATTACAACAAATAATGTAAACAAATGACAAATTTTCTTCCAGAATTTGAATGACCGACCAGCAGATCCTAGGAATTATCTTCAAGAAAATTCTCCTCTTCTTCAGGTTTGTTGCTGCGAAGCACCAGCTTCGCAGCAGACTATTTCGAAAGGACATGATAACGTCACGAACACATGATTGCTGGATACCAGAGGAGGTTGGACACGGGCCGAAAGGTATCCTGGTAGGAGTTGTCGACCAATCAGATCATCGTATTCATTCACAGTCTTTTCTGCGAGAATTTCCCCACGAAACATTCCATGGTTTTTAATTGTGTTTTTCTTCGAAAATGTAGTCCGTTTTTACCAGTAAAGGAGTTTTCATGAAAGGTATGTTGCTACTTTTTCTATTTACTTGTTTATATCGCAACTTTTTCAGTAGAATTCGTTGTTATTAGGCTTCCTCGCAAGCCGGTCCAATATGGCGGCTTTCGTCCACGTTGTGTAGTCAACCAACGCGTTCGTTTCTTGACGCTTTATCGCGTGGGTTCTAGCCATGAAAATCGCACCATCTTTTGTAGAAATAGTTATTCTTTTAATTTAGGACGTCGAACCCCATCGAACCTCTCACCGATTTTCTGTTATTTGCGATTAAAGTTCAGTCATTTTCGCAGGTTATCACAAGTGTGTGTACTGTAATTTCTAAGGTTGCTTCGACCTTTTGAGATCAAAGTTTCTGTCTTCTGAGGAAAAACATGATATTTGATTCATATCTACACTCTAATCATGAGAATTGAACATTGCAATTTATATATGAGCTTTTATAACCTTAATAACTTAAGGCTTATATGTTTGTTATTGTTTTCTTTTCATATTATAATTATTGGAGTGGCTTCCTAATGAAGTCTATTCTTTTTCTAGGTTCAACAGCAAAATGTGGAGCCATTCAGTCTGCTCTTTTTCCTGAAAAAAGCAGCCAAACATGAATTACATTTTTATTGCTTGGCCCAAAACATTGGGGCTTGAGGCATGGCAGTGAGGGTTTTGGTCTGTCATTATCATGTCTTGTAATAAGCCCTGCTCTTAGCAAAAATCCAAGGCTCTTGAGATCCACAATTGGGTTGAGAACTGTGAATTATTGTCATTGAGTAAGCCCCCATATTGTCAGTTGTTTCATATTGTAGCAGATAATTATATATAATAAGGTGTTATTTTATAAATAAAATTTTAAACTTGTATAGACAAAATGCATCAATGATTTAATCAGTCTGTTAAATATATTTCTTTGTTGATTCCTAAGATAAATATTAATAATTTTCTATACCGATATTTGATGGATTGTGCTCTAACAGTAGCCTGCTAGAAATGCACAGCAGCCTCGGATTGCTTACTTTTGTCTTCAGTTGACAATGAAAACTTATTATTCTTAAGTTCTGCATGGTGGCATAGAACATACCTGCCAAGTCTCATGCCTGCGAGTCTAAAACTCCAATCTCATACCAACTCATGCCTATGGAGCAATTTCTCACTCCTGAATTACAGATTTGAGCTATCAGCCTTAACTGATCAGATGATCCAATTAAAAATATAGTTATGTTAATGAAAATTTAGCACATTTTGTAGGTTTTTATCATTCTGAACATTACAATAATACATGTAATATTATTACAGCTGGATATTATAAAGCGGATGACTGAGGTCCTTGGAAACTTCTGAATTCTTCGGAATAGATCGGGTTGTCTTCGAATTTGGTCTGACCGCCTTCAGAAATCCTGGCACACCCACAAAGAAAATCTCAAATAACCTTCATAGTTGGGGGAAATTTTGGCACACTGGATATTTGTTGGAGCTTTTGTATCAGTTATGAATTGCTATAATTATTTTGATTACTATTAATTGTTTTCTATTATAATATCAATGGGCTCCTGATCAACTCCATTTAACTATGGTGTGCAGGGGTGTAGCTAGGATTTTTCAAAGGAGGTGTCACACTGTGTCACACCCAGGGTACTTACCAGATTGTCATGTCGGCACCCACGCTGTGTTTTACTAAAAATATCTCACAAAGGGGGCGGGGGGGGGGGGGTCATGGGTACCCCAGGACCCCCCTAGCTATGCCCCTGGGTATTCCTTGAATGATTATTATCAAGGATGGCAAGGGTGGAGGGGGGGGGGGGGGGGGAGGGGTGGCTGTAAGCCAGCAGGTGAAATTTCTGTTTCTGTTTCCCATTTCTGTACCAACTTGTCAAAAGGCTTCATTTACTTTTTTAATTACTCAATAAAACCATGAAGTAGGCCTAGGATGAGGGAGCTTGTAGTGAAAATAGTTCTGCTTAAAAATAGAAACATTTCAACACTTCTTTCCTTGCTCTACCACTAATTGGCATTTAAATTTTGGGGGAATTGTTTAATGGTTTACATAAATACCTCATTAAGAATTATCTGTCTGATAGGAAAGTTGTTAAAATTATTGGAACAACTACAGTTTGCTCCCGTTCAGCAACCATTCACTATTGTTGTACTTTGACTTTCTTAAGCAACCATCCTTCCTAAGCAACCACCTTTTCAAATTCTGGTTGCTTATGAGATAGGCAGTTGCACATTTGTTATAAATTACCTAAGACTGTGCTCAAGTGAAAGAACATAAATTATAGTTGTTCTCATGTGCACAGTCCTGATTGTTGTGCTCTAATTACATTCCAAGTAAGAGGGCCCAAGGAAAAAAATGGTTAGTCACTGCTTTATTTCCATTAGGTTTTTAAATCATGATTTCCTCCTGAATTGTTTAACAAGGAATAATCTGTGTAAACTTATTATGATTTCATTGATTATATTTGTTGTTTCACACGATTTTACAGTTTTATTTATTTACCTATGTACTTATACTTCGTAACAACACAAATCCAGCATTCCGTTCAACAAAATTGCCTTCGTGTATTTCAAAATTATAACATTGAAACTCAAGAGCGGACAAGAGGACAAAAAATGCAACGATCGATTGATCGATCGATTACCTTGGTAATTCCGTGATTTAAGCTTATAGCTTTCGTTACAAAATATTCCTCGGTTCGAATTCCTCGTGCAGCCTTGCTTTAATAAATCTTTCGCGATCGATCGATCAACCGGCTTAAAACCCTGCTAAGTAACAACAGGAATCTTATCAACTTCAATGTAGGCCGATTTGTGCTTGTTGTGTGGCTAAAATATTTCGTAGTCGGTGCACGATTAAGTCTTTCGATCGGCGTAGAATGATACCTCAAGTTATTCAGTTGTAAAAATAAATAGTATCTATACAAGAGTAATCGCATAACCTTCAATTTAGACCGATTTGTACTTCCATGGCGGCTAAAAGTCAGAAAATTTGTAGTTCCTCGAGGTCCTCACAGCTCGAAGGTTCGTTTGAAACTGAACGAGTGTCGCTGAAAACGAAAATTCATCCCATGATGCTTTTCGGCCCGTGTCCAACCTCCTCTGGCTGGATACCAGACCCATACCAAAGTCCTGAGGCAAAAAATTATGTTTGTCACGATCGACAGAACTTTGTCGTACAAAATGCCTCGATTTCGTGCATTCCTGATGCTTTCAGAATGGCCTGGAATGGGTTTGGAGAGAACGGCCTTGCCGCCATGATGGATTCCACAATAACTGATTTGGTAAGTGAAAATATATCGCAACCGCTTAAGATGTTGCCAAAAATATTCGGCTAATATTTGTGAGACCTTTTGTACAAACTGTCGTGAACTCTGTACTTCTTGTCGTCGAAGAATAAGGAAATTGTTCCGAGTAAAAGCCAGCAAAACTGCATCTTGCGATCGTGTAGTGAAACAGTGAGCACAGAAACTACAAGTAATGACACTAATCACAACAATCTAACTTATCGGCCTTTTTGGCCAGCAACTAAGGGGGCTCTACGCCCAGCAACTGAGAGGTCAGTGTGCCAAACGATCCAGTGCGATCGTATAAAACTAAAGAAAGTGACAATCTGTACATTTGGTCGACTGAAAACAACCGATACTGAAAGTACATTGTCTCAAACTGGTTACTGCTACCAGAAGCAAGCTAAACCAGATGAATTACGCGATTTTTCCGATGCTTTGCGAAAAAAGTTCAGAAAATTGAGCTGAGGTCACAGGGTCCAAGGTCGTTCAAGTGTTCTGAAATACAAAAGGCCAGGGAAGCTTTCTTAATCTCACCTTCGCAGCAATTCACTTTCTATAAGAAACTACTAGTTTATATTTTTTCCATGCCTCCAGCGATTAGTAAAACTCAACGCATTTTGCCTTTACGTTTGTTTACATTGTTCAATATTCAAGTGAGATAACTTTAGCCGGGTCTGATGTTTTGATTTTACACTGATCGTTCAGCCTGAATTTTATCTCATCAAATCACAACAATTTCAGGCTTGGATTATTGAGCGTAAATGAAGTTGTCCTCAGTTTTTGCGTGTGTCCGTGTACTGAACATATTACGTGCATAATAATTTTGGTGACAAATTTTCTTCCAGAATGACAAACCGGCAGATTCACGTTACTCCGCTATGAATCTTCAAGGAAATTCTGCGCAACTCCAGGTAAGAAAAAATTACAAACTGGTTGTTCTTATTACTCCTTTACCATTAAAAAAAATACGCTTCGAATATTCATCTTGAATGAAGTTTTCAGGCTCTTTTAAGTTGTTACTTTGTAATCTACACCATGTAAAAAGTTTATTTCACGTTCAAAAGTTTCTCTCTTGTTTACAGAATGTTCAGAATAATTTATTGTTTTAGAATTTTTCAGTCGTTTAGCTTATAGTGACGATGAATATCAGTCAGTGTATTGTTTTAATGTTCCAGCTAATTAGCAGCATAGGTAGGATCTTACCTAGCTGATAGTTTTATTCCAAGCCATACAATGTTTTATTCTATATGTATTATTTTAGACATCAAGCTCTGAATCAGATATGCAAAATCAAGTGCTGGCAAAATTGTTGTATCAAGTTGACAAGGAGTTGGTTGAGGTTGCACGAAGAGACACTAGTTCAGTCCTCAGATTTTATTATAGAGATTTTGATGGCATGAGTACCCTCAGCTTTACATGGATCATAAGAGAGATCCAAACGCTGTGTCCAACAGTATTCAGCTTCCTCTCCCAGATGATCCTACTAAGTAACAGCGCAGGAAAGAAAACTGTGCCATTGGCACTTCTCTATGAAATCATTATGTTCAATCGATGTAAAGAGATGAGTCGGCTTCAAAGAGTCAACACTGTGTTAGATTGCTCCCCAAAAGTTATAGTGACCTCGAATACTGGATATGTAGTGGGTGTAAAATGAGCTGTAATTCATTAACATAATATATATAGATAGGCTTAGCCTAACAGCGGAGCTCTCTGAACAGAAACGATGATGATAAGCTTAACTAGGTGAAAGGTCGGAAGCACAAGAATAATTAGAATTAAGATTGACGACCAGGCTATTTTTCAATTTTAGCAATTCTCAAAAACAGTAAGCTTATTACGCTACCGTCTGCACAGTGCATTTAGACTGCACAAATTCCACAAAAGCTCACTGTTTCTGAAATGTGAAACCTCTCTTGAGTAGCAAACCGCGAAAAAAAGCAGGGGAAAACGATTTTGCAAACCGTTTTCTCCGCTAAACACAACAAAAGTGTTTTTTTCCTTTTAAAATGTTTTATTCATCAATAACAAATCCCTAAAGTTTAGAATATTATCCTGAGAGGCTAGTCATTTCCGGTTACAAGGCATCCTGCGTTATAAAGCTAGTCATTTCCGGTTACAATAATACAAGGTCAGTTCCGGTTTACATGAGTCACTTGAAAGTCTATAGTCCATAAGGGATTATTTATAAAGTTCATTTCCGGTCGTTTGGTCCACTTGAAAGTCCTTTCTGGTTTGCACATGATTACTTTAGTCATTTCTGGTATTGAATGATGAGTTGCCAGTAGCTAAATTATTTATAGAGTCACAAGCTTTGACTGTTGTATTTCACAAATATTCGGATGACACCACAAAGCAGAAAATTTCTATTTGGTCATTCGGGAGAAATCAATTTGCCCGGGGGGAGGGGGTACTCCCATATATGAGCTATATAGGTATGTGCCGCTGTCAAGGGTATGGTTTTCAAGCAGTTTAGTCTGGGATAGGGTATAGTAATCCGAAATTTTTGGTCTAGAATAGGGTATCATTTTCCACAAAACTGATCAGTTGCATGAAGAATTTAGTCTAGACGAGGTTTACTGGCAAATGGAAAAATTGGTAAGGTGTGCTGTACGACATTTTTACTGACCCCTGGTATCTTAGACTGTGATAGTGAACAAGTTTCTGCAAAATAGTGAGTCTAGAAAAGGTCTAGGATAGGGTAGGATTTTTCGGTGTTTATTCTAGAATAGGGTTGCAAAATGCAGCTAAAATGGTCTAGTATAGGTTAAGGGTCTCAGAGTCCCCCGGGGGCAATTTGCAACTGTGTTGTGATGTTATTCCTTATGTCCCTTACAGTGTCCCAAGAGTTCTCGGTGCCATTGTGAAAATTTAAGTTGCTTTATTTCGAAAACCCATATACCATAAAGTATGGTCTTAATGAAAAAGAAAATAGTCTTAACATTAACTAAAAACCTAGTAATGAGTAGTGCCGATAGGGTGGTAGTGAAAACACCCCACAACCTTTCACAGGTTCAAATTTTAATCTACTAGCTTGGAAAGGGTGGTAAGGAGGCCATAAGGAGTGTCCGGACGTGAGCACCTCATGGCTTCTGTACTCTTTGCCACGTTTAATTTAGTCCCTGTACCTGTCTCGTATTTGTGAAGTATAAAGGTAAACAATTTGTCTAAAGAAAAAAATGTCCTTTACAAAACATGTGGAGTCATCCGCTTATTGGCGAATTTTAAAACGCTTTCCTCAGGCTTCTGGAATGAGAAAACCTTCAATAGTATCATCCTTTCTTATACTGGTCGCCAAAACTTCTGCGCATAAAATGTACAAAAGTGGAGACCGGGGATCTCCCTGCCTCACCCCCCACTCGAGTGGAATTTCTTTGGTCAAAAACACATTAACTATAATTTTCATATTTGCTTGACAGTATAATGTAGAAATCCACCGCTGGAAATTAGGGCCAAATCCAAAACGACTTAAAACATTGGTAAAAAGTTTTCCAATGTTTTTCTACCATGTCAATTGTCAAAGGCTTTCTCTTGATCAATATTCAGCAAGATACCAGTTTCATTGGTAATATTTATATAATATTTTAGAGTGTCACGCAAGAGAAATAAATTCTCAAAAATCGTCCTACCTGGGACGGAACAAGTTTGATCTTCTTGAAATAATCGAGGGTAACAATTTTGAAAGTCTGTTTGTAAGAGCTTTTGAACAAATTTTGTAATCAACATTGAGTAGCGAAATGGCGGGGTCACCATTGTTTGAGGTTTTTCTTATCATCTTTCTTGTAAAGTAATCTAGTCACGCTTCCTTGCATTGAATCACTGAGAGAATTATTTTCCAAACTAAATTTATAATTTCGAACAGAATAGGGCCTAAAAGATCCCAGAATTTAGCGAAAAATTGTTGAGGTAATCCGTCTGAACCGGGGGTTTTCCCTGAAGAAAGTCCACGCATTGCGTGGGTAATTTCAGCCAAAGATAAAAATCCTTCGCAGGATAAAATTTCGCTCTCACTTAATCTGTTTACAAGTTTGTTCAAAAATTCGGTTTGGACTGTTAAATTAACAGGTTCTTGCAAGTACAAATTACGGTAAAAATCGAAATGGGCCGGAATCTTGTGAAAAGACTTCAACACCGGCGGAGTTATAAATAGATTGAACAGTATTTTTCTGAGCACGTGAATTTGGTAAGTTTTTCACCTTCTTCAAGCCATTTGACTCTGCTACGAATTTGGCTTCCTCTCATTTGGGATAAATTAATGGCCCGAATTTCTCTTTCAAGCGTTTCTATGGTGGTTTTCGCTGAGCTATCTCCTTCAATAAGAGCCCGTTTAGCTTCGATCAAAGAATTTATAGTTGCGTGGCCTTTTAATATCGCGATTTAACTTAATATGCGTTGTTTACTTCGACCAAAATCTATAGCAACTAATTTTATAGATTCTTTAAGAAAATCCTACAAAGCTTGAATGGAAGTAAATGCTTTCCAGTACAATGCATGTTTCTTAATAATTTCTGAGATCATATCGCAAATATCAAATTCTAAATTTAGCCTCCAAAGTCCTGGTCCACGGGAAAATGCATTATGCAAATTGCGGCTTAAATCAACAGAATCATGATCGGAAAAAACACAAGGCAAAATTTCACATTTTAAAAAGGAATCATACAAGTCCTGAGCAATAAAAAAATTATCCAAACGTGTACCGATAGTTTTATCCGCATTATTACCATGTGCATTGTATTTTTCAGTCGGCCGTGTTTTTTTGCGCCAGAGAACACTGTGCAGATCTTTCAAATCCATGGAAATTGTAGGATTTCCTCCAAGCTTATCAGAAACGTTTTCAATGCAGTTAAAATCGCCAGCAATAATTTTAAAAGAGTTCGGAAAAAATATTCATGAATTGTGTCATAAAAGTACGTTCACTTGGATTCGTGGGTGCATAAGTATAAAACCAAATTAATTTTCGTGTCGTCGAGTTCAGTTAAAACACTAACAATTCTACCAGAAGAATCTTTTTTCCATTGTAAACATTTGAAATCAGTATTTTCAGCGACAAGAATGGCAACGCCGCCTTGTTTACCAAGAGCGGGCGACCAGAAACTTTTACCGCGCCATTTCATTTAGCTGTCAGAGAATTTATCGCATTTTGTCTTGTCGCTAAAGGTTCTTGTAAACAAATAAAATCAGAACGGGAATTTTTCGCAAAATCAAAAACAGAGCGTTGTTTCGCTTCATTGCCAAAACCACGGATATTCAAAGTTGTAAATTTAGCTCTGAATGCAAAAACTTGGAGAAAATTCTTCTGGTAAAATTAACACATTTAACTTAAGCTTAAGCTTAAGTCTTATTATTAAACTAAACAATTTTTGCAAATCACATTTAGACGTTACTTGCTTTTCTGCTTATGTTTGTTTGTCCGATGTCCAGTGTTTCTCCTCTCCGGCAAAGGTTGTTCGCCGTCATATTCATAACGTTCGAGAGTTTTAGTGTCCGTTTTCTCCGCTCCTATGGTACTGGATTCCGTAATATAAAAAACACTTAGCTCTATATTCCTCCAAAAACGCTTGATTTGCAGAGTCACACAGCCTCAAATGCGGTCTTGACCACTGTTCGAGAAATTGTGAAACCTGTCTTAAGTAGCAAACCGCGAAAATGCAGGGAAATAACGACTTTTAAACGGTTTTCTCAGTTTTCTCCGCTAAACACAGCTCCAACTAACGTGTTTACCGAGCTGACGTGACATTCGCCATGTAGCTGCGCGAAGGCGCGAAAATCAAAGCCTCGCTTTCGTTTCAAAATGCCCAACACGGCGGGCCGGCGGCGGCGGACGGACACGCGCCCGTGAAACATTCCGCTGGTCATGACCATGAAAAATGACGGCATGGGTTCTATGAGTATGGCGCTCCGCGCGGGCCTTCGGCCCGCAGAGCTCCGCTAAAAAGGCTGAGAAAATGGGGATTTTAATTGTCTCTTTGAGAGCCTTTTTTTCTCTGTTCAGTTAAAAATATCAATGTCGGGTGAGAAAATGGCTTGAATCTCTCACCCCCCCCCCCCCCCCCTTAATTAAACAAGAAGTTGCACTATGAAAGGTGGTTAGCTAGAGGAGAGACCCTGGGAATGAGGTTGGACACCACCCAATATGTCCAGGATTGCATGCCAATATTGTTTACCGAATATTTGACAGTTATTATAGATGAGGACACTTGTTGATTCCTATCATGAAGTAGTGTGGCCCCCCTGCATACAATCCTGGACATTACTCAAACCTTTACATTTTTATATACAAAGTTGCAATGTGCAGTTCCAGGAAATATCCAAACTGGTCCTATGGAAGGTCATTGGAAATTCCAAATAAAAGGGCAGACAGTGTTTCTAAACTGGGTGGGGAGTTTGGGGAGGTGGGGGTGAAACAAAATACCTTCTATGAGGGGGGGGGGTATGGATATTTCCTGAAGAAAAACAGAATAAAATGATTGTACAACAAATAACATGACATACTGTTAGCTCATAGGATATTTTTGTTCATTTGAATCTTGTGGGTGTGCCTGCATGTTGTGATCACAGTGAGTTCAAATACCTGTGTTCATTTGCTCCCTGCTTCTTGCAAGCCAAAATATTTTGTGGAACAAAAAAAAATATTCTGCAGTTCTCTTCCTTAAGTTTTTTTTTTTTAGCTTGTGGACAGACTTCATAACTATGGCTTTTGTCTGTTAAAGAGTATGAAGTATACCATTCAGGAAGAAATTGGGAAACATTTCTTAGATGGTGCAGTACAATTGTTAAAGGAAGGCAGAACATTTGTTTTTGTGCTTGACAATATTGATTGGGACGTCAAGGTGCATGACATGGGATCTGAAAATCAAAACAGAAGTGTTCATGCCGTAGCGACAAGTATTGTCTTTGACTGCGTCACTTCTGACCACATTGTCACCAAAGAAAAAAATCTAGCCAATTGTGACTTAAAGGATCTTCTGACTCTTACTGATGAGGAGAAAAGTTCTACAAGGGAACGGTACAAAATTTTCATTGGAAGAATCCTTTGTGAGTCATTTCCAGCTTTCAGCTTTCATCCCTTGCTTGCATGACAGGAAAGCCTCTGGATGCGTAAATATTAAGCTTATGTCGTAGTTTGCGTCTTGCAACTCGGCGAAATTGGCGTCGCCGACGTCGAGATCAAAATTTGCCGAGTTTGAATTATTCCTTTTAACATTAAGAGCTGCCGCTGTCAATGTTCCCTGCGAAATTCGACTGATTTGGTCTTCAATGAGAGCATTCAGCGGCGACACAACGATGACAACATGGATAATAAAGAGTCTCTTTATTATCCATGATGACAACTGGTCGAACTTGAGGAGAAGACTTTCCGATTATCTTGTTAGAAGCGATGGCAGAAGATGGAAAATCATGGTTTTCCCGTAACCCGTCGGTAGCACCGCTACAACATCTCGGCCACAGTAAATTGTTTCTAGACACTTGACTTGTTTTGGCTTTAAAATGATACTTGAATAACCGCTACTTGAAATGGCGAACTGAAGACTGCAGAAGAACATCGTGCGTAATGGCCGCCAAAGCTCGCGAGTGCGCGAGAGCTAGCCTCGCTTTGAATTGGACAAAAGAAAATGCGAGAAATGTCTTGAATGTAAAGGACCCCTCCCTTGGGTTTAAAAATGTCAATTAGACACGTGACCAGACCAGACCAGGGTCTCTCTTCGGGAGGATGAGAGACCCTGGGAACGAGGTTGGTCATTAAATTGTAACAGTTTATCACAGGCTTCCACCGGCGGGCTTATATTCAGTGACCGTCTCCTGTTCGTCGCATCTCTATGGCTTGGTTTCTAACCATCACAAGTATAGTCAATTTATACTGAGTTCTGTATTAGCATTTTCTAAAGTGTCGAACTGTTGGTATATGTTCTTTTGGTCTGTAGTGATATCTGAGCGATGTTGATTTGCTCTTATTCTAATGCAGGTGCCTGTTTCATCCACATATTGATCATTGCATTTCACATTATTACAATCATTTAAATACACAACGTTTATTGCTTGAATTGATAGGAGGTGTTCCCGCGTAGAAGTATCGATTCGTCGGTTGCTGTGCTACTGAACGTTTATGTAAATTGACTAGTATTCTTATGACAGCAGGTACATCACGAGCCAGTCTTACACGGCCAGAACCCTGGTTGTGTATTCAAATCAGCAGGACGAAGCAAAAATGTGCTTATGGCGTGAAGTGGATTTCGAAATTTTTGTTGATTTAAAAGGAGCGACCACAGCTTTTGCACTTGGTTTCGGGGAGGCTTAGCGCGTCAGTGTTTCTGGGTATACACTGTAGTTGAGAAGAATGAAAAGAAAAATTTGTCTCTTGGTTTAAATCGCTGGGGCTAGGTGGTGGTAATCGTATCATTTACATACCCTCGGATCGAGTGTCGAGGCTAATACTTGCCCCCAGTGGGGTACTAAGGTACATTAGTGACGAATATGTGCCAAGGCCTTTTTGTGTTTGAATTTTGCGATTGGTAAGAAAATTTGTGGTGACTTTCTTTGGTTGAAAGATTTTAGTAAGGACTTTTTAGGCCGTTGGACTTTTTGGGTGTCTGGTTTTAGCCTATTTTTTTCGGGACTTTTTGGGTTTAACAACTTAGCCTATTTCGCTCCGCCCGATCACTAACTTAAAGGGTGCGTTCGGATTTGATGCGGCGTGCGTTCTGAAATATAATTTTGAGGTTGATGCAAGAATAGAAGTCGTATACACAGGATTGAAGACGTGGTTGGTGATTGGTGATTGGTGATTGGTGACGTGGTTGCTGTGAAGACCTAAGTAAGGTAAAAGGATAATGATATTTGGGAACTGTAGGAACGGGGTTGTTTTTCTAATTATATTTCAGAACACACGCCGCATCAAATCCTTCTTTCCATACAAGGACCGCCTGAACCGCTCTCAAATGTCTAAAGTTGTCTACAAAGCTGGTTGCTGGGATTGCGATGAATTCTACATAGGGAAAACAAAACGACGACTTCATGACAGAAAAACCGAACATTTCAAGGCCCTCACTAAAAGTGACCATACATCAGCCATTGCTGATCATATCAAAATCACTGGTCACAACATTAATTGGGGTCATTTTGATATTTTAGCGTCCGGCAAAACGGACTTTCACTGTAAAATCAACGAGACTTTGCTCATTCAAGAACTACAGCCTTCTTTAAATGTTAACCCTGGGGGGGGGGGGGCACAAAGTGCCCGCACAAACTTTGAACATTCATAACTGCTTTAATATGTATTCAAACGCCATCAATCTCTGTGACTTTTCCTAAAATTTATCTGGCAACAATTTGATATGACAATTTTTTGATCACGTGACTTGATGTTTCCATGGCAACAAGATTTTGACAGCAATGTTTTTGAAATTTGCATATTTATACATTTGAATGAAGAAAAACAATGTTTATTGGTATAACTTTTATATTTTTACGTCAGCGTTTATTTATTGGTTTTGATTAATTTTGAGTGAATTTGGACGGTTTTTAAGAGGTTTTAAAAAATTTCAGAAATCCAAGATGGCGGACGTATAACTAATAACCTAATAACTACGTCATATGATGTCATCTCTCCATTGTGCTGACCGCAAAGGAGACAGTTTTGGACGTACCATGTACCCTCTAGGTTTCATTGTCATAGCCTTGATATTCTTGAAGTTACGAGGGGGCGGGGGGGGGGGGGGGGGGGGGACAATGTGCTCCCCCCGCGGCTCAGAAACTCAAAAAAAGCCCAGGCTGAATGGGGTTAACGTCAGCAGTGAGAAGCTGGTGCTTTATTAGCTGTAGCTTCTTAGAACTGACAGTCCGTACTATTAAATTACTGTTAAGATTGTTTTTCTCTTAATCTTGGTTCCAGAGCCCTATTTTGAACTATATAAGCAGTTTTCAAACACTGTAACGGTTACTTTTGAAAATGTATGTTGCTTAGCATACGAAACGTCAAGTTTATTATAAAATGCGTTGGTTTACCATGTTTATCGAGGAAGTTTGTGTTTTATTTTTAATCAAGTTACGATGGCCTAAGAACAAGAGTTTATATTAAACATCTCCTATTATCTTATTATAAGGCAGCATGTTCTGACAGATTTATACTGCAAATGTACCTGAACAAACAATTCCCTGAGACTATCCTGTTTATTCTTATTACGGAATACGGTCAATCAAACGAGCAATAAGATACCTAAGTACCCACTCCCCCCGGTTATCTGCCAAACTCCAAGCTTCTCTAAACTGCTTTGGAGTAAATCGTACTTAATGAAGGAAAAACTGGCATTGATGTCGAGGGAAGACATTTTATGCCTAGGTTTTGTTCTCTGTTCTAAGGGCTGGTAAGGATTGGTATAATTTCTGATGGCGAATATATGAAATAAAAACGTTTGTTACTATCCAGCATAGCTCTGGACTTAAGGTGGTTTGATATAGTTTTCTGGAGACCATACCAACATTTTTCAATCGTCTTTTAAGCGGTCTTCTGCAAGTCAGATCAACGTGAAATTTTCACCACTAACTGGTTTTGGATTGAAGTTTGGCAAGATATATTTTCTGGTAAAATCGATATTACCATGACGACGATAAACAAGAAACTTAGAAATCATTAAAAGTGAAATTTAGCGCGTTTAAAATTTCGCATTGAAAATCCCACATAGGCATCTTAAAATATGATATATGGCATATATATATTTTTGCAAGAATAAAAAATTCTGTATGTTTGAATTAAAATAAATCGTAAGAACATTTCAAACCTTACTATTTGTATACTGGTATTAAATTGATCGAGAGATTAACACTGGTTTTGTGAAATTACTTAGTGATAATGTCAAAAAGTAGCTTGATGTTATGTTTGTAAACCTTGAACGTTTTGTTTACTTTCTCATTTGTGATCTTGAAAACTACCTTTTTTCATCATGTGCAATTTTTGGGTAATTTTCGATTTTAATGGCTTTTGCAAATATCTGAGAAAGGGCTCGATGGATTTTTTAAAACATTCACTGTGCATTCTTACCGATGTGCAAAATATTATCTGAAAGTTTCATTGGCATTGATTCATTGGAACGTCTTTAAATTTAAAGATGAAGACGACGTACGAACCGGCCGAAAAAAATGGCGTTACAAATTTACTTTTTTAAGATATTCTCAGTAATGATTTCAAATCAATGCGCAGAACATTCTTCCGTGATTGAAACATTGCAATGTACGCTCGTTGTTGCAAATTTCTTTGCATCTGTTTTCTTTTGCGTTCAAAACGCCTGCTGTAAAAACGTTTTCAAAACGCAAAAGGGCATTTATTACTCAAAATAATCCTAAAAAGAGACTAAAGGGAATCTGGAAAGTAGCAAGGAGAGTAATAAGGTACAATCATGCTCGAATATAGATAATAATAGATGCACAGCAGATCACAACGAAAGCATAAATCACGGAGGAATGCAGTACGCATTGATTTGAAATCATTATTAAGCATAACTTAAAAAAGTAAATTTGTAACGCCATTTTTTCGGCCGGTTCGTACGTCGTCTTCATCTTTAAATTTTAAGGCGTTCTAGTGAATCAATGCCAATGAAACTTTCAGATAATATTTTGCACATCGGTAAGCATGCACAGTGAATGTTTTAAAAAAAATCCATCGAGCCCTTTCTCAGATTTTTGCAAAAGCCATTAAAATCGAAAATTACCCAAAAATTGCACATGAAGCGATGTTAGGAAAAAAGGTAGTTCTCAAGATCGCAAAAGAGAAAGTAAACAAAACTTTCAAAGTTTACAAACATAACATCAAGCTACTTTTTGACATTATCATTGGGTAATTTCACAAAACCAGTGTTAATCTCTCGATCAATTTAATACCAGTACACAAATAGTAAGGTTTGAAATGTTATTGCAATTTATTTTAATTCAAACATACAGAATTTTTTTTATTCTTGCAAAATATATATGCCATATATAATATTTTAAGATGCCCATGTGGGATTTTTAATACGAAATCGTAAACGGGCTAAATTTCACTTTTACTGATTTCTAAGTTTCTTGTTTATCGTCGTCATGGTAATATCGATTTTACTAGAAAATATATCTTGCCAAACTTCAATTCAAAACCAGTTAGTGGTGAAAATTTCACGATGATCTGACTTGGAGAAGACCGCTTAAAAGTCGATTGAAAAATGTTGGTATGGTCTCCAGAAAACTGTATCGAACCACCTTAAGACTCGACAAAGATCATTTTAAATAAATATAAAATACGTTTTTTTAAAGAGACCATATATACATTCAATCCTGATCCGATCCCCTTCAACAACACAATGCAGAGTGCTGATAACTTTTAGTTTACTGTTATCATTTCTACATTGCGCAGTTATTATTTTGCGTGTTTTAGATCAAGCACATGTACCACTAGTTTGACAGGTGACTTGTATAAGAAAAAGTTAAGAGCGCTTTTACGTATTGGTTAATGCTGACAATGTGCCATGAAAATCGACATCATATTTAGGAGCCAAACTAGACCGATAACTCAAGTTTTGACATTGGTACTGAAAGATGTTTGTGAAGGAGAATTGAGGGATAAGCTAAATAGAAATTGAATCGAAGGAAGTGGAAGCATATAAAGAGAGATCAAAGGGTCGACAGGACACTTCAAGAGAATTTCCCTAAAACAATGTTCCCACTTTTCTATTAGCAGAATTACAAGTAATGATCGGTGTCCAATCAATGACAATCAGAAAAGCAATCGATCAATCAAAACCAATCAATGACTAATTGTTACCAGATCATTGGCGGCCAATCAATAGTCAGACAAAAATTGCATTATCAGTAATGTTTGTTGGTATCAATTTTCTCCTGTGAAGAGGAATATGTTTACTATTTTGACATGTCATGCTGTCACGCTATCACGCTGTCACGCTTACGCGCTGTATCATGGGTATCGTGTCGTAGAGAGCAGAAATTTAATTGGTCATTTAGTACATCAAAAATAAGATGGTAAAATGAAGTAAAAATATTCCATTTACGATATGTTAATGTATAAAAATCTGCTTTCAGCATCAGGCCTGCCATTCGTAAAACGTACTGAAAGTTGCAATGGTTCTCATTCTCGTTTTAAAAATGGTTACGAAATTTCAGAATAGTTCAGATATTCGAAATGTTTCCGTAAAGGTCGTAGCGGTCCTGTTCACTTTAAGGAAGTCCCAATTTCCATTCCAATTTTTTTTTTTTTTGCAATGTACGTACTCTGAGTATTGTAAACATTTACTTTACGACTTTTTACAATTTGCGAGAAGATTACGATTACAGTTGCAACACGCATTCTTTGCGCGCTATAATATTTTTTAAAGACGCGTTAACAGGTTCTCTACGCTTTCTTTACGGTAATATATATATATATATATATATATATATATATATATATATATATATATATAGTTAGGCTTAGCCTTAAAGCGTCGCCCTCTAAAGACCCTCTGAACCAGCTTAACTAAGATGAGACTTAACTTAGGTGAAAGGTCGGAAGCACAAGAATTAAGATTGACGACCGGGCTATTTTTCAATTTTTAATAGCAATTCTCAAAAACAGTAAGCTTAAGCTTATTACCCGACCGTCTGAACAGTACATTTAGACCGTACAAAAGTTCACAAAAACAACTTTTTCTCCGTCTAGAATAACTATTACGACTATTTTCCGAATAAAATACAGTTGTTGCTTGTCAAAAAATGCCCGAGAAACTGATTTGGAAATCAAAATTGCAAAAATACACAAACATAAGCTTATTTGCATAAGACGACACGAGTATAAAATCTAAGTGTTGTTTTGTTTACATAAAATCGCTTTTCAATCTATGTAATGAATGAACAAACGCATAAAAATGGACAACACAATCTTCTTTCGAATAATTTTATTCAAATCTCCATTAGTTTATGTTTAAAAGCAAAACGCGTACCATTTATAGCGCATCGAGGCCGAGCCGTGTCTTCGATAAAATTCAAGAAATTAATACAACTGAATTTAACCTACACGTTTATAAACAATTCTCCAAAACTAACGAGAACACTAACAAAAAGTCAATCACAGATTGATATCAAGATAAATTCCCATCGAAAAATGTAATTTGTTTTACCTTTAAGTCCCTCCGGCGACTACTCTGCTTGGAAATTCTTTAAATATCCGCTTTGGTGCTGAAATCCGTAAAACGAACCCATCTCTCGCATTGCTAAAAACGTATATAGTTCCTCGAAGCAAGATTTTATCCCTGAAGGCTCTTCTTTTTCCACTAAAGCGACTTCTCAGTATCCCTTTAATGGTATACCTGTCTTGAGTAGCAAACCGCGAAAAAATGCAGGAAAATAACGACTTTAATTTAAACCGTTTTCTCCGCTCAGTAAACACAGCAAAACATCAAAGTGTTTACCCAGCTGACGTGACATTCGGCCGTGTAACCGCGCGAAAAACAAAGCCTCGCGAAGCCTCGCTTTGGTTTCAACATGACGTCGTACGCGCATGTTTTGCGACATCATACGCGCCCGCGAGCTAGTCCTGCGCGACGGCGGAGGCGGCCCGGCGACGGGCACACGCTCGCCCGCGAAACATTCCACTAGCCATGACCTTGGAAAATTATGGGCATAGGTTCTATGAGGGTATGTACTTGGTTTATCCCTTATTATTTTGTATTTAAACACTTAGTTTTTATTTCAGTAGAAAAAGAAGATAAAAACAGCAGAATGGGGAATCGAACCCGGGCCGTATGATCTACTCCATGCACACTATCCACTACACCACGGAGGACTAGCTACCGAAAATTGCAATTTTTAACGGATATAAGATAATATGCTGCTAGCCCAGACCATATATTAGAACTAACCCTTTCGATACATTGGAAATACTAGAATCAGTGCTTAACCCTTAATACTAAAATCAGTGCTTCAACCCTAGATACTGTAATCCGACCTTAAATTACACTGCAATATATCTAAATACATTACAATAAGGGATACATGAAGTACCATACCTTATGATCAGGGATACACCAAGTACCTAGATCTATGAGTATGGTGCTCCGCCGGGCCTTCGGCCCGCGGGCTCCGCTATCATTATGGGAGAGTAAATGTTTAATTTCATGCTATGCCTTTGGTGCGATCAAATGAACCTCCTGTTCCCCGAAGCATGATGTACGATTAGGTATTTTCTTTCTCAGATTTAGTTGAATTTATTTTTGCAACAGCTGGGTATCTTTATGGATTTTAATGTTTTAACAATAAAGAATCCTGTGCAATAGTCTTGTTGACTAGCCATCCTTTCGGCGAGAATGAATGGAAATTAAGACGCATTTGTTACGTCACTCCTGTCAATTCGGTTCGGAAACAATGGATGTAAGAATCTCTGTAAGCATTTTCACTTCTATTTTCATTTAGTACCATTACGTTGAATAACGTTAAGAGCAGTTCTCTGTAAGAATCGAGAAAAGTGGGAAATGAAAATTTTTGACCCCCCTTCATATTTTGCATGCAGATAGGTCTTCAGGGGGGATGGTCAAAAATGACCTTTGTTAAGGTCGTTTCTTCTTTGTTGCCATGGTAACACTGGATGTTTGTTGGTGGCACTAAACCCAATTTTGACCTCAGAAACTTCCTTAAAAAGTACAAAATGTAAGACATCGTTTCTCAAGTCCATTAATACTGAACAAATCAAGACTTTCACCAGATATAAAACCTTTATTCTAGTTTACATTTATGCATGTGGCATTTTGTTACATCAACTGCACATGAACTTAACGGTCAAACAACTTGATGGTGTTTCAGCCATTTTAGTTGACGAGTAAAACTAGCAATACCTTTTCTTGAATTTTTCCAAAAGTACGCCGATTCTAGAACTCAAACTAGGTGGCTAGTTTAAATAGATACTAAGTTACTAAATCTATAAAAATCTCTGCGGGCGGGTTAATTTTGGACTTTGGTTCACTGAGGAAAAACCTTCAAAAATCATTTGTTGTAAACTTTGGTGAAATTAACATCACGTTCATTCGACAGAAATCCTTTAAGAAAACTTAATCGGTCTTTAGGCTTAAAGAATAGCATGCACTCTATCAATGTGTGGTCAAATCGGCTGTTAATAGCCGTTATTTTTTTTTAACAATCTCAATCCAAATAAAGCTTACTTTACTGTTTTCTACAGTTCTCAACTTGCGAAGAACGAGTCGGTTCTTTCTGCACAGCATACAGTTTCTGCACAAAATTCGGATATCTAAACCATCTCTTGTGGCTGAGCATGCCGTTTGTCTTCAGTGGAGGTCCATTAACCCATCACAGTGCAAATAACAACAGCTTTTGTAGTACCCGGAAGGTAACCGAAGCAAGCCATCATCGGAAGGTTCGTTCGTCCGCGAACATTTCTAATCTGGATTTACGGTATATTTCTCCGTCACATGTCATCGTTCGCTCCAAAAGGAGATAAAACGGTTTTCTGATTAATAGTTTAACGATCAATTACATTTAGCTAAACATTTTACCGTCTTTCTTTCGCCTTTCTTTCGTAGCTATATATAGTTCAGGCCACCAGTTCAGGCAAAAACATCTCTGGTCAGCGGTATAACTAGAATACGATTTGACTTCATAAAATGCCAACATGGCGTCCGCATCATATTGAGGTGCAAGAAAGTATTGGAATTGGAATGCCAGAACTCTTTTTTTGTTAGATTTTCTTTTATTTACAGTAGATCATATTTCCCGTACATTTCTTTGCTGATAAAACGAAAACGTGAACAAAAGGTGAATGACTGGATGCTTTCTTCTGATATTATAACACTTGATTTTCGCTGAACCTACTTTCATCTGTTAATGGCCACCCGACCATCAAAACAAATTAGTTCTAGCGCGCTCGCCGCTCAAAGCTGCAGCTGTTGCGTTCCGTTTGTCTTTCTAACTTGCATATTTTTGCTACGAGTAACTTTGCGTCACTAACGTAAGTGCCGTGTGTTACAGTGTTTCTGAAGTGCACAGTATCCAACAAAATAAATTTGTACACACTTTCTAGGGGAAGGAGTGTATATATTTGAAGCATTACGTTAGGAGATAAGAACCGGAAAATCCTCTGTTAAACGCACCCCCCCCCCCCCCCCCCCCCCCCCCCCCCCCCCCCCCCCCCCCCCCCCCCCCCCCCCCAAAAAAAAAAAACATACTTAATAGACTAAGAGGGAGAGAGATTGGGAGGGGGGTATTGTAGCGAAACACAAGCAGTTCACCACTCTTTTCATACTCATAAAATTACAATAGGTTCCCACAACTTAATTTCTATGATGCGGATGTCACTCAGATCTCAATGTCGGAAAATGGAAAACTGGAAGAAGAGTACACTCTAGTCTGTTAATTTCTTCCTAGCCAGTTTTTTGCTATACCAAATCGCAACCATGAGAGCGTTTCTCATCATGAATTCGCGGTACTCGGATTGGTACGGTAAAAAAGTGCATCGGTACCGATAAGATAAACGGGAGACCCACAAAACAGACGAACTTGATGGGAACTTTTGAACCTCTGAAAAAGTAAACTTTGCTCATGCAGTTAAATGAGGAATATCGTATTTGTAGGTGGTTTTCGCATTTTCTGATTAATGCAAAGCTCAACAGAATACAGTCTGCTGCTATAATTTCGTTTTCTGACGTCATTTGATCACTTTTGCGACTGAAATTTTGCTTCTTCCATTGAAGATCATTGAAAAATAGCTGTCAAAGGACAAAGAACGCTTGCTAAACGGCAAACTTTTCTTCAAACGGTTCATTATATTTCCCACCATTTTCTTGCCGGTAGTTGCTCTTGAGCTGATTGTCTCCTAATACTTAAGATAGTTTTATGCGTCTCCGTATGTTTTTTCAGCAGACACGTGATTCCTCGAATTTCAATTGAGTCGACTTCTAAGATATGCGGCTGAAATACTAGCCATTCCCTTCAGCCGATTTCACTCTGTAGACCCGGCCGGGGTTTTTCAGACATGATTCACCAGCTATGATTCGCTCGTAGTAGTAGTAGTAGTAGTAGTAGTAGTAGTAGTAGTAGTGTAGTAGTAGTAGTAGTAGTAGTGTAGTAGTAGTAGTAGTAGTAGATCTTTATTTAAACTCGGTTTAAACTCGGTTCAAATTGAGTCATGAATCGCTCATCATGATCAGACATGATCAGACAGCTGTGAATAAAATTCACCTATAAACGGAGTTCACAGTGTAAATAATGACTTCCTGAAATAGATACCGCCAAAAATAAAAACAACCCATGCCTATTGTTTGGTATTTTATTTTGTTCACGTGTCTACGTATCAGAAAACAAAAGAATGGGAATATGTACCCTTAGGCTGCTCAACGTAAACAGAAAGGAATCGACAGTCAGTGACAATGTAATAGGATGAGGACGCCACGTTAAACACTTTACGAAGGAACGTTGTATTTAAGATTCTACCGCTGACCAGCAGGACTTTCCTGGACTTCGAAATACGTATAAAGAACGGAGAAAAAAACGGGTAAAATGCCTCGCTTAATGTGATTGACTGTAAAATATTAATCAGAAAACCGTTTTATCTTCTTTTGGAGCGAATGATGACATGTGACGGAGAAATATGCGGTAAATCCAGAGCAGAATTGTACGTGAACGAACAAAGTTTCCGATGATGGCTTGCTTCGGTTACCTTCCGGGTACTACAAAAGCTGTTGTTATTTGCACTGTGATGGGTTAATGGACCTCCACTGAAGACAAACAGCATGCTCAGCCACAAGATATGGTTTTGATATCCGAATTTTGTGCCGAAAATGTATGCTGTGCGGAAAGAACCGACTCGTTCTTCGCAAGTTGAGTACTGCAGAAAACAGTAAAGTAAGCTTTATTTGGATTGAGATTGTTAAAAAAAATAACGGCTATTAACAGCCGATTTGACCACACATTGATAGAGTGCATGCTATTCTTTAAGCCTGAAGACCGATTGAGTTTTCTTAAAGGATTTCTGTCGAATGAACATGATGTTAATTTCACCAAAGTTTACAACAAATGATTTTTGAAGGTTTTTCCTCAGTGAACCAAAGTCCAAAATTAACCCGCCCGCAGAGATTTTTATAGATTTAGTAACTACAGTATCTATTTAAACTAGCCGCCTAGTTTGAGTTCTAGAATCGGCGGACTTTTGGAAAAATTCAAGAAAAGGTATTGCTAGTTTTACTCGTCAACTAAAATGGCTGAAACACCATCAAGTTGTTTGACCGTTAAGTTCATGTGCAGTTAATGTAACAAAATGCCACATGCATAAATGTAAACTAGAATAAAGGTTTTACATCTGGTGGAAGTCTTGACTTGTTCAGTATTAATGGACTTGAGAAAAGATGTCTTACATTTTGTACTTTTAAAGGAAGTTTCTGAGGTCAAAATTGGGTTTAGTGCCACCAACAAACATCCAGTGTTACCATGGCAACAAAGAAGAAACGACCTTAATAAAGGTCATTTTTGAACATCCCCCCTGAAGACCTCTCTGCATACAAAATATGAAGGGGGTCAAAAATTTTCATTTCCCACTTTTCTCGATTATTACAGAGAACTGCTCTTAAGTGTGCAGTCGTACTTTGCCTTTGGCACGAAATTGTGATTTCTTGTAAGCAAATGGAGTTTGTCTTCCAAAAATATAGTTATAGGTTGGGTCGCAATTTCACGATTACTTTCATATCAAAAACCAGCAATGATACGGGATTTTCATAACTGTTCAAGATATTATAGATGACTGATCGCTTATAGCGAGTTTAGTGCGTGAAATAAAACCTATTTCAGTAAAATGATTGTGGAAATTTTCCTGCGGTTAATTTCATGTTGACACCATGTGATAAGTTTATATGGATAAACGTTTCTAAAATTATAGAAAAAAATTATATATGCTAAGTGAGCTGATTTACCTTTCGAGACTATGAAGAGGAACAGTTGTTTTACTCAAGTTTTCTTTCTATCATTTTCTTTAAATTTACATTTTTAAGATTTCTGTGAATAATTATTTATGTTGGTGCCGTGTGTTGACTTCATATCAAGAAACGTTTGAAAAAAGACAAAAACATATGCTCATTTGAATGTCTATCAACTGAATTGAAAAAAGAAACACAGAATTCAATAAAGCTTCAAACGCCATCATTAATCCTTATTATCGGTACTTGATATGATGTGGTGGCTTCAGTTTGGAAGATAACCCTTGAATGATTGTACATTTTCTCGATTGGGTTTTGAAATTTCTAATAAATAGATACACCAAAGCCGCTTACCTTGAGTAATACACCACCTTAAAGTTTTAGTTTCCAGTGTTTAGGCAAGATGTCTGTAATGCTCACAGAATTTGAGCAAAAAAGAAACTGATGAGAGGCCTGTAAATCAAATGATCTGGTTCGCGCTCATTAATTTACAAGACTTGAAATCCGCTTTTTGATTAACTCGGCAACGAACGAGTTTGGTTTTGAAATGATCCCGTAGTTATGTTAAGTATATGTAACTACAGAGCATTATTAAAACAAGATCTGAGGCTTATAATTATAAGTATATTTTGACGGACGTTGCCACAATTAAGGAACAATTGGACCTATTTTATGCACTGAATTCCAATAGGAAACACCTGCTGGAAATCCAGCGGAACCTGAAAATGATACTTTAAATTGTCACCAAAAATTTTTCATGTATGGCGTTCAAGCCTCCATTTCCTTACGACTGAATACACTGTTATTCAGATGCCAACTTAACTTTTCCTAATTCCAAGACTCCAACCTGATCTTCGCTTTAGCAAAAGGTAAAAAACGCGAAGAAAATTACCGTGAGTGCCGGCTGCGGAGGCTCACGACAGTTTCTGAAACTTTTAGGTGTTCAGTATGGGTAAACGAATCCAATTTATACCATGCTAGCGGGAAGGGATATTAGAATTCAAGATAATATGAATTTGATACAGATAGTCTAGCGGATAAGTCAAGGACCTTGAGTAATCATTTGTTATAAAATCGATTCTTTTAATTCTTCTTAGAACCAAATGAACAAGATGGTTCGGATTTTAAAACACAGATTTTCAATATTCGTGAAAAAGGTTTCTTTTTTTAGTTGAAAAGCCTTTTTTAAATAATTATTTTATTCTTAGTCCGTGTCTCGGGTGTCTACTTTATTACATAATTTGTAAGAAGTATATTTGCACACGAAAAACAAATGCATGATAAAAGCGAATGAAGAATGGGGATAGCAGACCTCATTTCCCACTGAACTCATCTGAACCGAGTTGGTTGTCGTTTTATAGCGGAGCACTCGCCAGGCCGAAGGCCTGGCTGCGCAGCCCCATACTCATAGAACCTGTGCCGTCATTTTTCATGGTCATGGATAGCGGAATGTTTCGCGGGCGCGCGTGTGTCCGTCACACGGCGTCACACCAACGTTGGTCACACAGGACCGGGCTCCGTCGCGCAGGGTAGCTCGCGGGCGCGTATGACGTTGCAAAACATGCGCGTACGACGTCATGTAGAAACCAAAGCGAGGCTTTGTTTTTTTGCGCGGTTACACGGCCGAATGTCACGTCAGCTAGAAAAACACTTTGATTGTCTGCTGTGTTTACTGAGCGGAGAAAACGGTTGAAATTATAAGTCGTTATTTTCCTGCATTTTTTCGCGGTTTGCTACTCAAGACAGGGATACTCAGAAGCCGCTTTAGTGGAAAAAGAAGAGCTTCCTGGGATAAAATCTTGCTTCGGGGAACGTCATACATTTTTCAAAGCGGGGAGATGTTTGATTTTATTACGGAATCCAGTACCACAGGAGCGGAGAAAACGGACACTAAAACTCTCGAACGTTATGAATATGACGGCAAACAACCTTTGCCGAAGAGGAGAAACACTGGACATCGGACAAACAAACATAAGCAGAAAAGCAAGTAACGTCTAAATGTGATTTGCAAAAATTGTTTAGTTTAATAATAAGACTTAAGCTTAAGCTTCAGTTAAATATGTTAATTGTACCCGAAGAATTTTCTCCAAGTTTTTGCATTCAGAGCTAAATTTACAACTTTGAATATCCGTGGTTTTGGCAATGAAGCGAAACAACGCTCTGTTTTTGATTTTGCGAAAAATTCCCGTTCTGATTTTATTTGTTTACAAGAACCTTTAGCGACAAGACAAAATGCGATAATTCTCTGACAGCTAAATGAAATGGCGCGGTAAAAGTTTCTGGTCGCCCGCTCTTGGTAAACAAGGCGGCGTTGCCATTCTTGTCGCTGAAAATACTGATTTCAAATGTTTACAATGGAAAAAAGATTCTTCTGGTAGAATTGTTAGTGTTTTAACTGATTTCGACGACACGAAAATTAATTTGGTTTTATACTTATGCACCCACGAATCCAAGTGAACGTACTTTTATGACACAATTCATGAATATTTTATCCGAACTCTTTTAAAATTATTGCTGGCGATTTTAACTGCATTGAAAACGTTTCTGATAAGTTTGGAGGAAATCCTACAATTTCCATGGATTTGAAAGATCTGCACAGTGTTCTCTGGCGCAAAACAACACGGCCGACTGAAAAATACAATGTACGTGGTAATAATGCGGATAAAACTATCGGTACACGTTTGGATAATTTTTTTATTGCTCAGGACATGACATGATTCTGTTGATTTAAGCCGCAATTTGCATAATTCATTTTCCCGTGGACCAGGACTTTGGAGGCTAAATTTAGAATTTGATGTTTGCGATATGATCTCAGAAATTATTAAGAAACATGCATTGTACTGGAAAGCATTTACTTTCATTCAAGCTTTGTGGGATTTTCTTAAAAAATCTATAAAATTAGTTGCTATAGATTTTGGTCGAAGTAAACAACGCGCAACTATAAATTCTTTGATCGAAGCTAAACGGGCTCTTATTGAAGGAGATAGCTCATGCAGCGAAAACCACCATAGAAACGCTTGAAAGAGAAATTCGGGCCATTAATTTATCCCAAATGAGAGGAAGCCAAATTCGTAGCGGAGTCAAATGCCTTGAAGAAGGTGAAAAACCTACCAAATTCACGTGCTCAGAAAAATACTGTTCAATCTATTTATAACTCCGCCGGTGTTGAAGTCTTTTCACAAGATTCCGGCCCATTTCGATTTTTACCGTAATTTGTACTTGCAAGAACCTGTTAATTTAACAGTCCAAACCGAATTTTTTAACAATCTTGTAAACAGATTAAGTGAGAGCGAAATTTTATCCTGCGAAGGATTTTTATCTTTGGCTGAAATTACCCACGCAATGCGTGGACTTTCTTCAGGGAAAACCCCCGGTTCAGACGGATTACCTCAACAATTTTTCGCTAAATTCTGGGATCTTTTAGGCCCTATTCTGTTCGAAATTATAAATTTAGTTTGCAAAATAATTCTCTCAGTGATTCAATGCAAGGAAGCGTGACTAGATTACTTTACAAGAAAGATGATAAGAAAAACCTCAAAAATTGGTGGCCCCGGCCATTTCGCTACTCAATGTTGATAACAAAATTTGTTCAAAAGCTCTTACAAACAGACTTTCAAAATTGTTACCCTCGATTATTTCAAGAAGATCAAACTTGTTCCGTCCCGGGTAGGACGATTTTTGAGAATTTATTTCTCTTGCGTGACACTCTAAATTATATAAATATTACCACTGAAACTGGTATCTTGCTGAAAACATTGGAAAACTTTTTACCAATGTTTTAAGTCGTTTTGGATTTGGCCCTAATTTCCAGCGGTGGATTTCTACATTATACTGTCAAGCAAATATGAAAATTATAGTTAATGTTTTTTTGACCAAAGAAATTCCACTCGAGTGGGGGGTGAAGCGGGGAGATCCCCGGTCTCCACTTTTGTACATTTTATGCGCAGTAGTTTTGGCGACCAGTATAAGAAAGGATGATACTATTGAAGGTTTTCTCATTCCAGAAACCTGAGGAAAGCGTTTTAAAATTCGCCAATAAGCGGATGACTCCACATGTTTTGTAAAGGACATTTTTTTCTTTAGACAAATTGTTTACCTTTATACTTCACAAATACGAGACAGGTACAGGGACTAAAATTAAACGTGGCAAAGAGTACAGAAGCCATGAGGTTAGGAGCTTGGTGCTCACGTCCGGACACTCCTTATGGCCTCCTTACCACGCCTTTCCAAGCTAGATTAAAATTTGAACCTGTGAAAGGTTGTGGGGTGTTTTCACTCCCACCCTATTGGCACTACTCATTACCAGGTTTTTAGTTAATGTTAAGACTATTTTCTTCTTCATACTTCATGGTATATGGGTTTTTCGAAATAAAGCAACTTTTCACAATGGCACCGAGAACTCTCGGGACACTGTAAGGGACATAAGGAATGACATCACAACACAGTTGCAAATTGCCCCCCCCCCGGGGGGGAGGGGGGTGGGGCTGGGACTCTGAGACCCTTAACCTATACTAGACCATTTTAGCTGCATTTTGCAACCCTATTCTAGAATAAATACCGAAAAATCCTACCCTATCCTAGACCTTTTCTAGACTCACTATTTTGCAGAAACTTGTTCACTATCACAGTCTAAGATACCAGGGGTCAGTAAAAATGTCATACAGCACACCTTACCGATTTTTCCATTTGCCAGTAAACCTCGTCTAGACTAAATTCTTCATGCAACTGATCAGTTTTGTGGAAAATGATACCCTATTCTAGACCAAACATTTCTGATTACTATACCCTATCCCAGACTAAACTGCTTGAAAACCATACCCTTGACAGCGGCACATACCTATATAGCTCATATATGGGAGTACCCCCTCCCCTGGGCAAATTGATTTCTCCCGAATGACCAAATAGAAATTTTCTGCTTTGTGGTGTCATCCGAATATTTGTGAAATACAACAGTCAAAGCTTGTGACTCTATAAATAATTTAGCTACTGGCAACTCATCATTCAATACCAGAAATGACTAAAGTAATCATGTGCAAACCAGAAAGGACTTTCAAGTGGACCAAACGACCGGAAATGAACTTTATAAATAATCCCTTATGGACTAGACTTTCAAGTGACTCATGTAAACCGGAACTGACCTTGTATTATTGTAACCGGAAATGACTAGCTTTATAATGCAGGATGCCTTGTAACCGGAAATGACTAGCCTCTCAGGATAATATTGTAAACTTTAGGGATTTGTTATTGATGAATAAAACATTTTAAAACGAAAAAAAACACTTTTGTTTTGTTTAGCAGAGAAAACGGTTTGCAAAATAGTTTTTCCCTGCTTTTTTTCGTGGTTTGCTACTCAAGAGAGGTTTCACATTTCAGAAACAGTGAGCTTTTGTGGAATTTGTGCAGTCTAAATGCACTGTGCAGACGGTCGCGTAATAAGCTTACTGTTTTTGAGAATTGCTAAAATTGAAAAATAGCCTGGTCGTCAATCTTAATTCTAATTATTCTTGTGCTTCCGACCTTTCACCTAGTTAAGCTTATCATCATCGTTTTTGTTCAGAGAGCTCCGCTGTTAGGCTAAGCCTATCTATATATATTAAACTAATAGGGAGCTTTAGATTTATGTACGAGTACGACTTTTGAATTTCAAGCCAGTCCCGTCCCCAGAGCTGTCGGTCCTTCATGTTGCAGACCAGAAGATAAGAAGACTCTAGGAAGAAAATTTGTGTGGTAAATGGTTATTTAGAGTACGCAAACTAGGTTTTAAATCGTACTCGTACTCAATCTCGTACTCGTAGTCCGATCTAAAGTCCGCTAATAGTGGACTTTAGATCGGACTACGAGTACGAGTACGAGATTGAGTACGAGTACGACTTTTCAAGCGTAGTTCGCGTGCTCTAGACAACCATTTAATACACCAATTTTATAACTAGAATCTCCTTATTCTGGTCAGCAACAGGAAGGACCGAGAGCTCCGGCGATGTGATTAGCTTTAAATTCAAAAGTCGTACTCGTACTCAAATCTAAAGCTCCCTAATTTCGATTTTGAGACGGCAATACTGCATTATATTGACGGCTAGTTGGGAGAAAATATATTCCGTATTGGGCGGAGTCGCGAAGGTGGGGGTGTGCCGCTGGGACTCTGAGACCCTTAACCTATACTAGACCATTTTAGCTGCATTTTGCAACCCTATTCTAGACTAAACAATGAAAAACCCTACCCAATTCTAGACCTATTCCAGACTCGCTATTTTCCAGAAACTCGTTCACTATCATAGTTATTAGTTAACAGGGGTCAGTAAAAATGCCTTACTGCCTGCCGTACCGATTTTTAAATGTCATTTGCCAGTTAAAACCTTGCCTAAACTAAATTCTTCCCGCAACTGACCAGTTTCGCGGAAAATTATACCTTATTCTAGACCAAAATCTCTGATTACTATACCCTATCCCAGACTAAACTACCTGAAAACCATACCATTCACAGCGGCACATACCTATATAGCTCATATATGGGAGTACCCCCGGGGAGGGGGGGGTGGTAGGCATTCATTTGCTTAACATTTTTTGACATACACCACAGGGAACCCACACATCATGCATCAATCAGTGGTTTGATCCCTAGGGGGTGGGGGGGGGGGGCACCTACAGGGATCTTGGATGACTTGTCCAGATGCCCAATCAAACCTTGGCATATCCCGGGGGGACTCCTATATAAAAGCTGCTTGTCGTACCTTTACCTCCAGGGAAGCACTCCTGTGATACAATGTCACCACAACTATAGATTGAATCAAATTTGTCTAACAAGCGTGAAACTTAAAATTCTCGCGATTGAAAAAATTAAGAATTCCAGTTCAAATTGGAATTTGGACATGTTGGTTTTTGAAGAGGAAGTAAAAACCGATTTGCTTACTTTTGAGCATTACTTTAAATGTAAATGCAGTTTCTTTTTTACAGAAATGTAATTGCTGAGTCTTTATAATGTTCATGTAGTTGAGGGCAGTTCTTGGTAAAGCCATATTTGTTGTTATCATGTGAGGACTGCTGAGGATCCTGAACTACAGGCAAGTACACTGTATAGTAACTGTTAGTGCAACTCTTTGAAATTGCAGTTACTGTAAGATAGAAATACCGTGAAATGCTGCTTATAAGCCCTGTAGGCTTTTAATATATAGCTTCATAAGGAGTTTCAGTGGGCTTAATATATAGACGGTGGGAGCTTATAAGCAGCATGAAAAAATAGGCATCTGGCCAGGACTAAAACAACTGTCTGTAATAATGGGGTGTTTGAATTAACCCTTTTGCAGCGACTATCCTAGTCGCGGCCTTTAATATACCCATTAGTGGCCATGGAGAGAATGAAATTTGAGGAAACCTGGCTGCCAAAGGGTTAAGCCTGTGTCCGTAAAGCCAGGTTTGCTGTACAGTGACACACTCGCCTGCGGCTCGTGTGCCACTTTTTTGTTCTTACCACATTTTGACGTCATCTGTGATCTATAACTGAACAGACACACGGCCAAATGGAATCTATTTGTTAAATAGAAAACATAAACATTGCACAACCAGGGCGAATTTTTGGCGCGAAAACCTATCGTTCGCGCGTCCTTTCCCGCCTTTTTGATAGTCTGAATTAATGTTAACACTGAGGTACACTATTTTAAAAATTTTCCATGTGTGAAATTGCCTTTTTTTAATGAAATTTAGGTCAAGCTTTAAAAAGTTATTATCATTTAATCCAATCCTGAATTGTTTCGTTCAGTTTACTTAACATTCCTGGATAATCAGGGCAAACGTGTCACCAAATACAACAGTGTTATTTACAAACAACTTACGAGACGAGGAAGAAGCTAAGATATCACTCTTCAAATGTTTGAGACTGTAGCAGTGCAGAAAGCGTGCAGTCACGTTTTTACATTTTAATACCCTACAAGCACGAAGTCCTCTTTTCTTTTTTGAGAACATTTCGCGTTTTTCCAAAACTTCTTTCAATATTTTCTAGACTATATTTTAATACCATATCTTTACAGAATTTAAAAACTAAAATTATGCAAAATTCGATGTATTCTGAATAAGCTACTGTTTGGTGGAAGTTAATTACTGATTTTTTTTAAAATGCATCATGCGTATTACGTTTGAAGGAAACAATAAACATTGTTTCTTACCGATAGTCCTTAAGCAGCTGAAACCAGCTGTCCGTGGGCCGATTTTTTGTCGTCCTCCGTAAACAGGAAAATTTTTTCGGTGAGATTATCTTTATAGAGACTGAAGACTCTTATATCCTCAAAAAGAAGAAAAAAAGGTACTTGTTTATTTTGCAAAAGTATATAAATGTTGCCGTTCAATTTATTTCCCTTTAATTTACCTGCTACCAAAGGTATAATTTCCTTGAGATTTTATAATCAAATAAGGTGCAGCATTTATAAATGGCTCCCAAGACTTTATTCACAAACCAAAATTAGAGTTGATCAACCGTAGATTAATTCTGGAGTTGTCTTTTCAGGTAGAACCAAGCTTTTGGAGAGCTTTATCCGTTTACCAAGAAGGTATGTAGTGTTGATATTAAAGTCGTCATACATTGTACTACACTTTTACAGAAAATAGATTAATTACAGCCCTCTAGCTGTTAAATAATAATGACTACTTCATTTGTGTTTATATATATTTGTATTTCTAACACACAATATTAATTTGTCGATTAATGCTGCTCTTGTAAATTAAGTGAGAAAAATCGTTTCTCTCGATGGGGTATAACAATTGTGTACTATAAATTTCTAGGTGAAATGGTGAATAAAACTACATGAATTGAACATCTGGATATTCAAATTTTTCTGTTATTTTCCTCTGCATATTCTAGTCAGTACTCGCTGTTTGCAAACTGAAATTCGCCTAATTTACTCATTTTACTGAAAATGATTTTGTCAACAAATTGAGTGAATCAAAAGTACGCATGCATGCTACTCTCATTTTCTCGTTATACAATACATGTAGATATAAACATTATATATTGGTTGTCAATTTTCCTGTTATGTTTTGTAAAATTTGAGTAAATACAACTTCATGGGCACAATGCGCTCTCTTTTTGTCCCTATGTGTAAAATAATCTTGGTTTGCCAATTTGTCTGTTAGATTGATGTTAAATTAAGTGATCAAATTTTACATGCACTATGGCTTCTTTGTTTTGCTGCGCATTAAGGTTTAATTTATGTTTTTGAGAATTTCCCTGTTCACTTCGCGACAAATCGAGAGAATGAAATTCAGTAGAACATGTCGGGCACATCGCTTTCTCTCCCTCCGAGTATAAAGATTATGCATATAGGCTTACAGTTCTGTCTGTTGATTTCTCGGAAAGAAGCAAATGAAGCTGATGAATGCCAGCCTGCATAAATAGTAACTTAGTTTTTCTCCGTTTTATTTTTCGCCTAATTGAGTGAATTAAAGTAAACATGCGCGACACTCGTCTTCTCTGCTTTTTTTTAAATTCTGCTTGTGGCTAAAAGGCGTCGGGTTATGCAACTTTCTGCTATAGTTAGTGAATAAAATTTCGCTAACTCTCCGCTTTTTTCCAACTCTTCGGGTTTATAAAGTTTTCTTTTATGCAGTGGTGAGATCATCTGAGAATTGACATATGAGCACTTCTCTCTTTCTGTCTCACTCTGGCTAATCTGGGTTTGCTAATTCATCTGTTGGTTTCGGTTTTATTCTCTAATCGATGGAATATTTGCTAAACTCAATTTATTTTCATTTCCCCTCGTTATTGTATTAAGTTTAGCAGCAGTTTCTTTATATCCCTGATGCTTAACAAACGAAATAAAAAGAAACGATTTAGTTTTCAACATCTGGATCCAGCTGGCTCAAACCCCGCATAGCAAACCTCCTACTTTTATTCTTTTGTGAAAGTCCTAAATATTCGCCGCAAAATGAACTGTTTTGCACGTATAAGCATAAAAAAGTTTGTAATATCAAATGATAGCAATGCCAAATGAATGTTTTAAACGAAACACCCAGACTCTTTCTCATTGAAAAAGAATTGTGGCCTTCCCTGCTTCTTTTAGCCTGTGGGGAATAAACACATGGACCACGTTGGAGAAAAAATGTTTGCCTTTCGTCTTGTCGTAATAACTCGCGTTTCTCCCTCATTTTCAGTCGCACGTGCTTCAGTTTCTTTCAAGGCCAAGGGCCTACGAAGGAGGATGTTAAATAGCGATGTTTGTTGTTTTTTTTACAGATCTTGGGATTGAAAATTTCCCTGATAAACAAAGAAAAAAAAAACGCTTTCAAATGATGCAAAATACCTCCCAAGGCAAATGTTAACCCTAAGTCCGATATGGTACGGGTAACTATTTTGTTTATTCTATTTGTTTAGTTATGTCATACCGTAATATGTTATATATAGCATGCATGTTTTTAAAGCAAGACCTGGAGTTTAGAAAATGCGTTATAATTATCTTATACCAGGCCTCCTTTGCACAAATAGACTTGAGGCAAATTGAAAATGGTCCCGCTGAAGTACGTAAGCCACTGCATTGTATTATCTTGAACTGGATTGAATAGGGTACAATGGGATGGGATTGAACTGGATTGAATAGGGTAGAATGGGATGGGATTGAACTGGATTGAATAGGGTAGAATGGGATGGGATGAACTGGATTAAATAGGGTAGAATGGGATGGTATTGAACTGGATTGAATAGAGTAGAATGGGATGAGATGAACTGGATTGAATAGGGTAGAATGGGATGGGATTGAACTGGATTGAATAGGGTAGAATGGGATGGGATTGAACTGGATTGAATAGAGTAGAATGGGATGGGATTGAACTGAATCGAATAGTGTAGAATGGGATGGTATGGAACTGGATTGTAGTGTATTGTAGTACATTCGTTGTATTGCATTATTGCTCGCATAGAACAGCAAGTGCAGTTCAATCCAAACAAACTTATTTGCTGATCTTATTTGCAGATTTTTCCTTTGTCTAAGATGCATCTGTTGATTTTCCTGGGGGTTGTACTATTCGCCGCCCCGTGTGCTGGTATGTAAACTGTACTAACGAATATTTTTTCTTTTTTTTTGATTGTTCTCCCCGCCCCTCCCCCCAAAAAAAATCCTCTCTTCTTCTCTTATACTAGTCGACACCGAAAAATGTTAACAAAAATCATTGTAAAACGCATTCGCACGATACATATTCATCAATGGCTGATGTGTGGAATTTCTATGTAGGTTTGTGTCAAACAGGTAAATTTACGTGCGGTAACGAAAACTGTATACACATGGTCTTGATTTGTAATGGAGAAGATAACTGTGGAGATGGGACCGATGAAGCTACTGATAGTGGGCCTCGATGCCGTAAGTATTTCAGTTGATCCTCATATTCATATCTGCAGTATTCTTGCTGTTTGTATCAGTAAATTCGATCCATGTTTGATTTCATTGCAAAAGGTACGAAGAACATAAGGATGCGTTTTTAGTTTCAAAGTGTTCTACCAGTAATTCTCTATCATCAAAGTATTAATTCTCACTAAGATTTATGAAACATTTGTTTCGCGAAGTGCAGCTTCATGAAAACTACACAAATGAAAGTAAAATAACTTTTCCGTGAACGTTAAAATAAGAAACAAATCCTAACAAGCTCTATTTAACTTTTTAAATTTATTTTATTATTTACCAATTCAATATTCAATACCATAATTAGAGGCATTAGGAAAATCCAAGTATTGAGAGAAAGAAAGAAAGGAAAATATAAAATAAAAAAATACAATAATAAAGTTGTCTGATTGTCTGATGCCTCTGAAACGATTCTCAAGATATAAAGACAATTTTAACTTGTTTGCTAATATTTTAACTTTAAGGAGGTACAGTAGTTAACCTTTATTTGGTGTGGAAAGAGAGTACCATTTTTTTCCCTCAAGTAGTCAAGCAAACTACATGAAACTTTGACACAAGGTATAATTTATTCAGATGAAACTTTTTATGTGGATGTGGGGAGGCCATGCCCACCCGTTGCCATAGCAACCGAGGGAAATACAAATCAACTTCCAAGCTTTTGGCAAACCTATCTCAAGAACCATTCAACAGAAAGTAATGAAACTTTCTGTGCACATTAATATGAGCCTAAACTAAACTGTGCAATGAGTGAAACAAGTTTTCAGTCTCATCAAAACGGCAACGCGCAGGCTAAAAATAGCATGTTTCCATAGCAACCAGCTATAATTTCAAAAGGAGCTAAAACTAGTTCACTCATTTCATAGTATACCTTAAACTACAACAGATGTGAAAAAATCATGGAAATACATTGCAAAATGGCAAAGATATCATATAGCTTCCACAAGATCAAAAATCTCCGAATAGTTAATTTGGAGAAAATTGCTTCAGAAGTAAGAGACGTGTTGCCCGAATGCTAATTATCATAAAGTCCTTCCAATTTTCCAATTTGCATTTTTTTTTCACTTTCTGAGATAGCAAAACATAATGAAACGTCCTTTTCCAGCTAAATGACCTGGTTAAAAAATAATAAAAACAATGTTACAGTTCAGTTCTATTCTTGACTGGTACCCTTTGTGGAGCCACAAATTCAAAAACAGGGTCAGCGAAGATAACCTCCACAGCTTCCTGCCTGCAAGTGCTTGGTAAATCTTTGCTGGTGGAGGGAAGAGGTTGGCTGGATTTTGAAGACTTTGCTTTTTTTCCTTTTCCAGTTGAAGTCTCTGGCTTTGAACTAAGGCCAAAAGCCCCAGAACAGTAGGATTCTTTCCCTTTTGACTTCCGCTTTGCTCGCAAGTTCTTTCTTTATTGTGTGTACTTTGACGAAACTTTTTGTGCAGCACTTTTTATTCTCCTGTTGTCTTGCTCTCTCAAAGCTTTCAACATGTTTTGACCAGGATTTCACTCCACACTGATCCATAATTATTGCTTTGTTAGCAGCCCCAGTGTTAAACACTGCTATGATTCACAAACCGCAATACGCACTCTTCTAACCCTAATGAAAGTGGTTTTTGAACACCTGGACCACACTTGAGCACTTACACTTTCATTCTGATTTTGTGTAATCCCACTGAGGCATCTTTTCAAAAGTTTCTCATCAGACAATCATTCAAAAATTGGCTCCAGCTCTTCCAAGAATACTTCGGGAAGGCGCTTGCTTTCTTGGAATCAGTGAAACAACGAGACGTATCGACTCTTTTTCGCATTTATGAATTAAAAACAAGACTCTTTGAGTTCCGACAGGGCTTGAACATTCATACTTTATAGTGTGCATATAAACGACTTGTTAGCCCGTACATAGACTACGAACAGTCTCTCTTTCCCAGCTTAGTCCGTCGAGCGAGACAACATGTTCTCCTCTCTGAATTTACCATTATCGTTAAGTCTTAAATTGCTCTGAATTTACCATTATAGTTAATTTAGAACACCGTTTCCCAGGACATTTCAGAAAAGAAGAAATAAAAAAAACACGTTATTTGGACTGGATTCGAACCCGGAACTACCGCTACTAGGAACGTCTTCTTACCACTAGACCACCGAACAACAAGGCGATGGGAAGTTATATCTACAAGATATTTATGAGTCTTGCATAGAATATCATTGATCTACAGTGATTAGGCCTAAGCGCTGATTTCAAATGGTTAGCTTTTTGTTGAGGTTTGGTGATCAAGCCTTTCCATTTACTTTCTAAAATTATTTTCAAGCGAGTGATTTTATAGGTTTACTACAGGGTGTAGAATAAGCGCATGAATTTTATTATGTTAAAAATTGAGGTTTGCTCAACCAGCAGCGTGGTGGTCTAGTGGTTAGAAGATGGCATAAGTCAGCGAAGGGTCGTAGGTTCGAGTCCTGTCCGAACACTAAGGATTGTCATTTTTCAACAAAAATGCTGATTTCCCAAAAATTTCTTTCAGACTGTCAGTGTTCTAAATTAACTATAATCGTAAATTCAGAGCAATTTCAGACTTAACGATAATGGCAAATTCAGAGAGGAGAACGGGTTGAGCGAGAAACGAAGAAAACATCGTCGAGCGGAAAATGTCCGCGCGAAAACTGGGAGCGAGATGGGCGCGACCACCATTCAATTGAAAGCGCATATAGCTAATCTTCTCTTTACAGAAACGATATCTTTCTACATATTTTCATTTTGCAATGATTTTGAAAAGAAAAAATATTAAAGGGACAGTGCGGTAGTAGTATAGTAATTGGGGGTTCGAGCGCACAATTACTATACCACTTCACTGGTGTTGGTTTCAAACGCTTGGATTCAATGCTGGATTCAATGCTGGAATCAGGCGGAGCGGATTTAGCTCCTTGGCAGCGCAGCCGGAGGCGAGCAGGAGATGGAGGAGCGTTAAAAATCCAGGGGAGCCATGGCGGGAGGAGGAGCGGAGCTCCGATGGCTCCCCTCAGTGCTTGGGTTTCAGCATTGGATTTCAGCATTGGATCCCAGCGTTTCAATCCAACATTTTCATCCGCACCAAAGCAGCATAGTAATTGAAAATGCTGGAATCAAAAATGGGAATCAGGCGGAGCCCCGTTTCTATAGTTTGATTCGAGCATCGAATCAAAATAGAGAAACCCCATGTTATATGTTGACTGTTAGTCAACATATGTCAATTTGGGTGGCCTTGAGGCCACGCTTGGTGCTGGTTTCAAACGCTTGGATTCATTGCTGGAATCAAACACGGGAATCAGGCGGAGCGGGGATTTAGTCCTCGGCAGCGCAGCCGGAGGCGAGCAGGGGATGGAGGAGCGTTAAAAATCCAGGGGAGCTTGTGGCGGAGGAGAGCGGAGCTCCGATGGCTCCCTTTTAGTGTTGGTTTCCAGCATTGGATCCCAGCGTTTTTATCCAACATTTTCATCCGCACCAGGGAATCAAAAACGGGAATCAGGCCAACCTTGGTGTGGTTTCAAACTCTGGGATTCAATGCTGGAATCAAACACGGGAATCAGGCGGAGCGGGGATTTAGCTCCTCGGCAGCGCAGCCGGAGGCGAGCAGGGGATGGAGGAGCGTTAAAAATCCGGGGAGCTTGTGGCGGAGGAGGAGCGGAGCTCCGATGGCTCCCCTTTAGTGTTGGTTTCCAGCATTGGATCCCAGAGTTTGAATCCAACACCCGGGAACCAAAAACGGGAATCAGGCGGTGCTTGGCTGTTGGGATCAAACTCTGGGATCAAATGCTGTAATCAAAAACGGGAATCAGGCGGAGTGACGAGGGACTGCTCTTAGGTATGAGAAACATAATCGTAGATTATGTTCTCCCTTTTTAGGTGGTCGTTGGGATCAAATGCTGAAACCAAATGCTGGATTCAAACCTAGGATCCAAACCTAGGATCCAAACCTAGGATCCAAACCTAGGATCAAAACCTAGGATCAAATGTGGGAATCAAATATGGGAATCAAAACCTAGGACCTAGGTCTGGATCCATCACCTAGAATTAAATATGGGTATCAAACAATGGGAAATCGAACAATGGGAATCAAATATGGGAATCATGGGAATCAAATATGGGAATCAAATATGGGAATCAAATATGGGAATCAAATTTTAAACTATATTTTTAGGTACATCCACTGTGTCCATCCACTGGGTACAAATGCATGAATCCTATACTAGGATTGTATTTTTTCATTGCGTGACATTCTCGGAAACACAGGAAGTCGATGATGTCATGTTTAGGGGGTTCCCCGCTTACAGACCTGAACATTAAAGCACTGAATTATTTAGGTAGGCCGGCACAGCTGTGCCGTGACGTCATACATTTATACTTTAAAGTAAGTTTTGCTTCGTTTTTGAGACCGGCACAGCTATGCCGTGACGTAATGACTTCTTTGGATTTTAGTGACAGTCATATAAAAATATACTCTCATATAATAGTATAGAATGAGTTGTAATTCTCAAATTCACGATGGATTAAAGAATATGGAAGAGTCTACATGCCCTTTTTGTTATCAACTATTAGTAGAAGGTGATAAAGTGGTTGAGTCATGTTGTAGTGAACAGGATATGGTGAATAAAAATGGTATAAATGTCTGTATAAATTGCGGTTCCCTTCATGGTTATGCTTATGTTAATGAGTACATTGATTTTAATGAGAATATGCATATGATACGACGGAAATCGGTATATCATCGGAAATACCATATTGAGAATGTGATAAATAGTATATCTAGTGAGAATAATGTCCAATTGACTAATAGTCAAAGGGATCGGATTTATAAAGTATTCGTTGAGATTGATAGTGTTCTCCATGAGGTTAATGATGGACGTAAACGGATGATCAGTATTAAATTTATTATTAAGCGATTATTTAGGATGCTTGGGCTTCCTTACAAGGGTATCCAAGTAACGAAGTCGAAGATGACATTAACATATTATGAACAATATTGGGCAAAGGTTCAATTATTGATAGGTAATAGAATTCAGCCGATAATTAGTATGTAAATTGTTCCTCGTATCTACTAAGATACTTATCGACAATAGGACTGGTGTCTGTCACGTAATCATCAATGTTCTTCATTGTGACGTGGATATAGAACGGATTGAAGTCGCCGCTTCTCATCATGTCTTTTATTGTATTTAGCAAATGTTGATATGATTGATAGGCATATACACAATTTTGTACCTTGAGATCAAGGTCATTATGCTTCATCCAACCCTGGATCATAAATGCTACTGTACTAATAGCAATCAAACTAATGCCGCCAGTTGCTATACTAGAGGCGAAACCTCCGAATGCAAAGACGATAGACAGCATGTTCCCCAGTAATTTCCATTTTTTGAAGCGTTGTACTGCCTGTTTGTAGGCCCAACACTTTCTATGGTATGTGTGGTAGTAGGCTTTTAATTCATTGATCTGTTCTTCTGTCAGTTTGTCTGAAATATGATTCCAATTAAATATGCTTTTACGTCGGTCTGTCATATATATTGTTTATATTATAATTCTTTCGGATACACAATATATTAATCCAGAAATCTGACCACATAATGGTGATTTTCTTATGGAGAAATACATTCGATTAATATTGAAATGTCTTGATTCTTAACAGTATTAGCCATCTCCACAGCCATATGACCGTATGGTAAATCTAAGTTTATATCTATCGTTTGTCTTTGACCTCCAGATAAACTATAGGTTGTTGTTTGAGTTAAAGAGAATCCATGGAGTATTTTTAAGGATATTGCTTTGTAGGAAAAATCTAAGAGATTATAGTGACCTATTATTTTTTTTTAATTGACAGCCGTTTGGAATTATTATTTTGTCACAACCGTTGAATAAAAACGTTTTACCCTCATTTTCATTTGTTTTTAATTGCCCAAATAAGTGATGGGTTGCTTTCATGATTTTGTGTGAATTCATATCAATGTCGGTCTCCATAACCATTTTTCCATTTTCCATTACAAAAGCAGTATCAAATACATCTGGATCGACACTCGAGACATGTCCTTGAACACCATAAACGATTAGATGTGCTTTCTTTGTATTCCCTTTCGATATACTTCCATGAAGATCTATCATTATATATTCAGGTGGAGAGACTTGATACTTATGTAAATGAACAATGCTTTTTGTGTATCCTTCAGTGTTGAATATCTTTGTAGTTTGCTGTCCGATATTAATAACTGATGAGACAACATTGACAGATGTCGAACTAATGTGAGCTTTTTCTGGAACGAAAAACTCGATCACCAAAGTGAACTCGCCTTGAGGAAGTTTGTATGCATTAAAACCTATCCTTGACCTGAAGTCATCTTTATTGTCTGTCGTAAGAGTTATATCATAGGCTTTCTTATTGATTTTGTGTGGGCTTGATACAAAATTGATAATTCCATTAACAACAATATTACTCTCCGACGAGCTCTCATCTACATCTTCCATCAGGTATCTGAAAACGTCTTTTTCTGCAGTAGAGGAAGTTATGTGTGACTTGTTCACATAACTCTTAAAATCGTCTGTTATTCGTGTATACAAGTTTGTATTAGAATCATTGAGTTCGGCGTTGAAGAATGAAACATTTACGGCAGCGCCATTCTCATTTGGTTTAGGTGTTGCTAAATTAGTAATTTTATAACTTTGCATATCAAGATCGCTGGAAATCGTTTTGTCTGATTTTTCGTTTAAATGTGTATCAACATATGTTTTTGTCGCAGCTTCTCCTCCATATTGCGGGTCTTTGAGATTAGTGATGCTGTGATGATTCATGTTAAGTTGAACCTCCATTGGAAATTCTTCTTTTCTGCTGAGAAATATACCCCGGATATCTTCGTAACATGGAACCGTATCATAATGAGTGCGATAAAAATTAAATGTCTGTTGTTTTGAATTGACAATATTATACAGATGCTTCAAATCAATATCTTGGGTGACATCATGTGTTGGTGTAGGCGCATTGGGATGGAATTTTTTCAAGGTAATCATATTCACAGCTGACAAATCATTTTTTTCATCCGTGTCCATATTAGTGATCAGTTTTCGATTCATGTCTATACCCCCGGTTTGATGATGTTCTGGTCTCGCATATCAAGATCCCCCGTCATATGAGTTGTCCCATCTAACTATAAATAATGCGTGTCTCCATACTCTTTGTTGACAGCATCTTTAAAATTTGTAGGGCTCTTAACATTAACTAATTTCTTGTTTAGCATGTTATAATCACCACCATCCGTTAATCTAAAACCAATCCCTGGAGGGCCTGCTTTTCCTCTAATATTAGTTGATGATGACGCAGATTCAGAATGCTCATTAAAAAGTCCCATTTATATTATTAATTTAGATATTTCCAAAAAAGTTTCTTTCAACTGTTTTCATTGGTTTATCAACATATAGGAATGAGTATGGTTTTTCAGTTGCCTTAAGATATTGGTCTTTGGTGACTCCAAGCTCTTGTGATATCAATTTTCTTTCTCTACTACTTGGAAAATCATAGATTGCAAAATGACTACAATTTAGCCTGATATCGTTTGGAGTTTTATAAAATGATTGGCTTAGGTATATATAACTGAGCAATTCTTATGCCGCCCTTGAATGAAATAATCAATAAGTTGCTTTTGATTTTTTTCACACACATAGTCATCAAAAATAACTATTCTCTGTAAGTCTGTATTTTGTATATCACTAACTGGTATGATATCATTATTATTACAAACTAGGACATCATAACCAACCTGTTGACTGATTTCATTTATGTTATCCATCATGTTTATATATTTATCTTGATCAAGGTTTTTCGCATATAAATGAATCTGGTCGTAATATAACAAGGGACTCATCAGCATATGATATAAAAGGTTAGTTTTACCAGATCCCGAATTACCACATATTAACATTCGAAAGGTGTTCCTTGGCATGTATGGAAACAATTGCTTGAAATTTTCATTTTGATTGTTTCCTGAATCATAATTAGGTATTTCCATTATACTATTACATTATATAAAAAGATAAGTTTAGATAAGTTGAGATAAGTTTATTTAACTTTATTTAACTTTATATAACAAATTAATATAAATGGACATTAATCATTATAAGAAAATCGCTATGCCCAAAATCAAGTCTGGGGAAATATCAAAAACTGTGTGTGATGTCATCAAACAGGAGCAAGATACCAAACAAGAACAGTTTGAAACCCATAAAGAGATATATAAACCAATCACAAGAGCACAAGAATATGTTAAGGGTGCTATAGACGAAAAGCAAAATAAAGTTATTAAACAATTACAAGAGAATCAAATAAATATTACAGAAGCCTTGGATACGTTATCTACAGCTATTTCAGAAAAAAATGATCTTTAGGCATCCAATCGTGGGATGATAAATTACCATCATCATTTGATCCAATGGACCTGGAACCAATTATTGAAAGGGAGGAATATGAAGCAGATGGAGATGAGGAAGATGAAGCAGATGGAGATAGTGTAAAAAGCTTATTTAATAAGGCTCATACGAACCGAATAACAAAACTAGGATTTGACTCACAGAAATTGTTCATGTACTAAACAAACTGGGTACAATTACAAATGATCAGTTGATAAGTCTGCTGAAAGAATATGTAATATAATAATATATATTGACAGAAAGAGCAATTCATATCTCTTCAATTAATAGAGCGAAAGTAGGAAGAAGTAAAGCTGAGGATTTTGTAATTAAATTTGACCCAATCTTAAAATTACCGGATAACACCAAAAATGAAATAGCTGTAGATAAGATTACAATGACATATTCTTGGCACAATATCAATCCAGAATATCAAAACAATATGATCCGCTACAGCCCTGATGGTGGAAATACATGGGAAAAAGTAACTTTTATTAATGGCATGTATTCATATACCGAATTAAATGATTATTTACATCAATATATGGACAGAAGAAAACATAAAACAGGAAATGATTATATTAATTTGATATTTGTATTATCATCATATAAAGTAGTTATTGAAATTGACAATAATTATCAATTAGATCTAAGAAACACTAAGTTCCGAGAGTTAATCGGTTTTCAACCCAAAATAGTAACACTAACAGAATATGGTTCATATTTACCATATATAACAAATTCTATTGATATCATTCATATCAATACTGATGGTATAACAGACAGCATTGTTGATGGGCATAACACGGATACTCTCGCTGTCATTCCTACAGACAATTTAACTCGTTCATACCCATTTTCATATGAACCGAAAAGATTATTATTTTATCCTGTGGCTTCAAATCATATAAGTCAAATGCGGTTTTATGTTAGTGACGCTTTAGGAAGACCAATAAATCTGAATGGTATAGATTGGTTTCTAACCTTGATTATCAGATCAACACCTATTTAATATAATGTAATAATATATGATCATGAGACAATGTGAATATAAGAGACGTTATAATACAGAAATGGGCCGATATGTAAAAACACATATTTATAATGAAGACATAAAAACACAATATGGTGAAGGAATAACAGATGTTTTAAAATCAATTGGTAAAAAATTATTTGGACAAACGATGAAAAAAACATTGAAAACTGGACTTCAAAAAGGTGCCGAAAAAGCTATTGAGAACGCAGCTACTAAAACTGGTGATTTTGCAGCAGAAAAGCTGGAGATAAAATAATTCAACTATTAAGCAAAAAAGGAAACAAAATGGGAACACCATTAATGACACGACAAACTTCAACAGTTAAACAACCATTAACGGATTATGAGATTAATGAAAGAGTAAATCAAATATTAGCTGGTGGCAAACTTCGTAAGTTAAAATTTATCTAATCTAATTATATATAATGAGTTTTATGTTGAAAGATATGAAGATATAGTCTTCGAATTAGAAACAGCTCTGAATACAGTTGTTGCCAATAATGCTAGACAAAAAAAGGATGGATATCGTTTTGTTGCTGATATATAATAGTGGTGAAGTAACACCATTTGATTGGTATAATGCTAGACTTTCCATAGACTTCAAAGTGAATAAGTTAGCTGGTGCTAATATCGCAATAGATGATCATAACGGCTTTGTGAATGGTTCATCTTCTTTCATAAAAAAATTGGATATTAAAGTGAATGGTAAGAAACTTTATGATTGTAATGATGCTAACCATTGTGTGAATATAAAAAATCTCTTAGAGTACAGTCCGACATATGCTAGCAGTACAGCAACAAATGAATTTTTTTATCTGGATACAAATAGGCATGCACAAGAAGACAAGACAAATGCGGCTTATAATAAAGGTTTTGGTGCTAGAAAAATAATTTTAGGTGCATCTGCTATAGTTCATACTAAAATTCCATTAAACAGGTATTCATTTTTTGAGAGTCTTGAGGATGAACTATTACCAAACACAAGGATTGAACTGAATTTTGAAATTGAATCAGATGGAAATTTAATTTGGCAAAATGCGGACGACTGTAGGGTTATCATTACTAGGATGCAATTGTTTATACCAAGAATCACTTTTAATTCAGAAGGTCAATCATTGTATATGAGTCAATATTTGAAAGCACATAAATGGACTTATCTAAAAGAGAACATAGAGAGAAGTAATTATTCAACACAGCGAGCTGGTAATTTCAAAATCACAAGTGGAATATCAAGACCTCGTCATGTTTTTGTGTTTATAATCAATGACGCAAACATAGATAGCCAAACAACAAATCCATTTTTATATAATACATTTAGTGTATCGACTGATCCTAGAAGTCTTTTAAATTGTCATTTGGAAGTTGGTAATGGAAATGAATATCCTGAAATTCACTATACACCATCAACAGATATAACACGTGTGTACAAAGATGTTCTGAAATATGTTCATGCTAACAATGATTTTCAGGGCGGAACATTGCTTAACAGAAATAATTTCAGCACTATATTTCCATTCCTGTATTTTGACTTAACTAAACAAAAAATGAATATCAAAGATGGAACCACAAGGCTGACTTTCAGATATGAATTATCTGGGACAACAGCAACAGCATATAGTGTGTATTCTTTAACACTTTATGAGCAAGAAGTAGAATTGCAACAGAAGGAGGGTAAATTGTTACTTCGATCAAAAATACTAAATACATTCTTCAATTCTTTAGTTAAATATGTTTATAAACCAAAAAATTATATAACATATATTATATACAAGGAATGACTAGTTATTATTCTCATGGAGTAAGTCTATCAGATGGACAAAGACAAAAATTAGCAAGAGCTTATCAAAATAATTCAGCAATAACAATCCGATTAAATAAAAATGAATTGACTGGTAATGATGAACTCATGCTTCTCAAGCATGCAGTTTAAGGCCTGGGTTTAAAGTGTGTTCGGTAAATATGGTTGACACTTAATATCTTCACCGAGAAAATCTAGATCAAAATGAAATTTTCCCTGAATGTTAATATTGATGTTTTCTTTTGCCTTAATGCAAAAGTTTGGTCACGTGACATGTCACGTGATCAAAAATTTAAAATTACGTAAATCGGCGATTTGGTAGCGAATTTTCTTTGTACAGTTAAATAAACTAGCTTTTCCGATGGAGGTTTAACATATTTAGCCTTCTACGTTTGGAATGATTGTCCTCAAGTCTTTAAATTACAGTTATAAATAATTATAGGTTGAATTTTGGACTGAAAAATGACCTTTGTCCTCATAACTTTTTTTTAGAGATTAATGGACACTCATTCCAAACGTGAAGGGCTGGATATATTTAATCTGCATCAATAAAGCATTTTTATTTGATGTTTTCTCTTAAATCCGTCACCAATTCGTCAAATATTTGCTATTTTAAGAAAAATGGCCACGTGACATGTCACGTGACCTATGCCAAAGCTTATTATACTTAAAAATGTTAAGGACGATAATATCTTTCTATGTGCCAAATTTCGATTCATTTCCATTCCATTTGTAAAAGTTATTACGAATAAACCGTTTTTTCCTGGTCAAAGCCCTTGACCCAGGCCTTAAACTACTTGAGTATAACAGAACACAACTGAATAGAATCAAAAAAGCTATGAATAATGGTACCGGCGTTGATATTAAAATCTCAAAAACACAGATAAGAAAAGCTGTAAAACATTGTGGTCATCATTGATTTCGATGGGAACTAAACTATTACCTTATGCCACAAAAGCAGTAACAAAAGCAGTTCCAGCTCTAGCAACAGGTGCTATGGGTGCTTTAGCAAGCCTTGGAATTGATAAGATTTTTGAAAAAGGACAAACAGGCCGTTTTATGATTCCTCAAAATAAAGTAAATCAATTGATTAAGTATAAAGATTGGTTGTCTGCATCACAAAAGAAGCAAATATTAAATGCTCTTCAGACTGGTGGTCAGGTAGTTATTAAACCCACAAAAACACAACAGGGAGGATTTCTCGGTACTCTTTTGGCTAGTATTGGAGTTCCACTCTTGTTGAATGCATTAACTGGTAAAGGATTACAGGTTGATAGACAACGATCTAAAAGATCATTACCAGTTTATGTTCCTCCTACACCAAAATCAAAAGGAGGATTAATCAATCCATCTGTGCTCCAACCACCACCTTTTTTCGGAACATGGGAACAAATGAAAAATCCTATTGGTATGGGTCTACCAACCAAAAAAAAGCTCCCAAAAAAACGCAAAGGGAAAAAAGGCAAGGGACTGCTATTAGGAAAAAACAGCCCATTCAACTCAATCCCATTAATCGGAGCAATTCTGTAAGATTCATTAATAAGCCCCTCAGCAATCTCGATCTAATGAAATGGATTAATAAACTCAAAATAAAACATTTCAGAGGTATATTCAGTCGAGATAATTTACCAGACAAGATATTAAAAAAAGAATGTGATATTATTAAGTTAGATAGAAAAATAGGGGCTGGCACCCATTGGGTATGCTACAGAAACATCAACCAATTTTGTGAATACTTTGATAGTTTTGGTTTAATTATGCCGAATGAGGTTCAAACGTATTTATCATCAAGTGGGAAAAAATGCTTTATTCTGGAGATGAAATACAAGAACGAGATTCTGTTTTGTGTGGATACTGGTGTTTATACGATTTATATGAAAGACAGACGGGTAAAACTATTTTAGAAACTATTCACAATCCATTGTTTAATATGAGGGATCAACATGTCAATCGTCAATTCATCATACATTACTTCAAAAATATCTAACTTATATATATAATGGTTAAATCATATTGCGTAAAACAGAAGAAGCAAACAGAATCTATACCAGGTACTGAAAAATATGTTAAAACTAAAAATAATCGTCTTATGTTAAAATCTCAATGTAGTGAATGTGGGGCTACTAAGACACGTTTTGTATCCAATAAACATTTAAACTAAATAGCCAGTCAGAGATGGCTGGCGGATTTTTAGATATAGCAAATTCCCACAGTCTTGGTGAAATTGCAGCTAAAAGTGCTTAAAAAGGTTTGTATAATTTAGGCAGAATCGGAGCATCAAAAGCAATTAAATCTGGTTATGCTAAACAAAAAATAAAAGGTATGGCTAACAAATATCTAGATCAAGCTTTGGATAGTATTACATCAGATTTATCAAAAAAACTAGATCCACTACATAGTGGTGGTGCTATTGATATACATAAAGCTATTGGTGAATTGCCAAAACCAAAAGGGGGGTGGACATTACCCGGTCATAAATATACTGGCCCATATAATGATTTAAAGAGTCAAGTGAAATATGACCCAACGACTGGTCAAATATTAGAAATATACAACAAACCAACGGGTAAAACCGATGCAATAGCAATGCAACATGATGTTGATTATAGTGTTTGTAAAGACGACAGAAAATGAAGAATAGAGCAGACAGAAAAATGGTCAAAGCTTTAGTTGATTTACCATATGATGAGAGACAATGGGGTCATTGGTTGGCTAGAAACACGATTGATATAAAACAGAAATTAGGCCTTGGTGTTAAACAAAAAAGGAAGCCAAAAAACGGAAAGCGGCGTTGAGTAAAAATGATTGGGCTCAACAATTAGCCGATAAACTACATAAGCCAATCAAACGAAAATTTAAAACAAGAAGAGTTATTGTTAATGGAATAGATGATATTTAGAGCGCTGACCTTGTAGAAATGCAGAAGTTTTCAAAATGGAATAAAGGATTAGATATTTATTAAATATCATTGATGTGTTTTCGAAATTTGCTTGGAGCATTCCTATTAAAAATAAAACAGGTGATACAATCCCTGAATCATTTGATGATGTTATTAAAAAATCAAAACGGAAACCTAAATTTATTTGGGTAGACCAAGGATCTGAATTCTATAATAAAATAAGATTGAGATGTATTCTACTTTCAATGAAGGTAAAGCTGTTGTTATTGAGAGATTTAACAGAACATTAAAATCTAAAATGTGGAAACAATTTACAGCTCAAAATACAACACAATATTTAGACATGTTACCAAAACTGTTAAATGAATACAACAGTACAAATCATTCAAGTATTAAAATGAAACCTATTGAAGCATCTATGAAAAAGAATGAAGGAACTGTTTATTTCAATCTATATGATATGGAACTATTATCATATAAACCAAAATTTAAAATAGGTGATAAGGTCCGAATATCTAAGTATAAACGAAATGTGTTCGACAAGGGTTATACACCAAATTGGACTGAAGAAGTTTTTACAGTCGATAAGATACAATACACTAATCCTATAACTTACAAATTAAAAGATCTCAATGATGAAGACATACAAGGGAGTTTTTATGAACCTGAACTATTAAAAACCAAGCAGGATGTTTTCCGTATTGATAAAGTCATTCGGAGGGATTATAAGAAGAAGCAAGCTTTAGTGAAGTGGAAGAGGTATAGTGATGATTTTAATACTTGGATACCCATGAAGGATTTAAACGCACTTTAAATTCCACATAAAGAAATAATATATAGTATACATATATATATATATATATATATATATATATATATATATATATATATATATATATATATATAAACTAGTTAAAAAGACCGAAAATGGACAACTTTTGGTATAAAAAATATAAAAAATTAGTTTAAAAACGTTTCGGTCTCTCGACTTTCATCAGTTATACAGACAAGTTACACATGAGACTTAAATACGGTTACAACAATGACTTAATGTTAAACTACTGATAAATTACGTAACAAAAATAAAAGCAAAAATTACAACTTACAATCATACAATAATAGAAGTGATAACGAGACTAAACCAAAGGCAAACCACAATTGCCACAAATAATACTTATGAACTACATTAACCTAACAAAAGATATAATAAGTAAGGGATAATGCCCGAGCTCCGAGGCCTTCTTAAAAATAATGACCGAGCGCGTAGCGCGAGGTCATTATTTTTAAGAAGGCCGAGGAGCGAGGGCATTATCCGTTTTAATGCACCTTTTCATTGTTTTAGAACAAGCAAACCAACGACTTGCTGTGAAATTTTGCTCATTAGTGACAGTAGTGATTGTCTAAATCCCGTAAGGATTGTGCAAGCATTTTAATCATTGTAATGACTCCCGTGGGCGATTTTTTTCTTGCCGTTACAATCAGTTTAGAATTGATCAACTATGGCCTCGATGAAACGCGGTGATGCGATGTGAAGCGCCGTTTGTGATATTCTTTACTGGCCAAGTAGGATACTTTTTACAACAAGATGCGTATTAAGTTCTCAAGTTACCGCAAAATAGGAAAAAGGAATCAGGAGGATGCAATCTTGGAAAAAATGTGAGCTAGCGAAGTGAAATTTTAATAGTACACTTTTGAAACGTTTCAATTCTTACATGACAAGGGTAAAAAGTTCCTTGACAGTCAGCAGTAGTAATAATCAGAAATTTGGAAAATAATCAGAGATTAGACTACGAGCAGTCTCTCTTTTCCAGCTTAGTCCATCGAGCGAGAAACGAAGAAACATTAACGAACGGTAATGGCCGTGCGAAACTGGGGCGCCTCCAGTTTCGCGCGGCCATTATCCATTCGCTAATGTTTTTTCGTTCCTCGCGGACTAAGCGAAAGAGAGACTGCTCATAGTCTAGCTTTAGATAAAAATAGGAAATTCACTGTTGATAATTTTTCATTCCACGTTCAATGTAATGGAAAATATTGAGATTTTGCCTTATAGTGTCTGTAGTAAAGGTTTATTTAAAACTATTAACCAAGGTAGTTGAAAACCTAAAAACAGAAGTCCCTCGGAGATACAGGGTGTATGTTGTTGGTCCAAAGGGATGTTTTGTTTATTTTGTTGACATGTACATCAAAAGTATTTGTCAGGGGTGTTGCGAGTGCTATCCATGTTGGAATTTTTAATAAATTATGCTGATGTGCTAAATTGAGAAGATTCTAGAAAATCACTGAGGTGGAACAGTAGGTTATTATTGTGATCAGTGAAGTGGAACAGGAGGTTATTATTAAAAATAATAACCTCCTGTTCCACCTCACTGACCACAATAATGACCTGTTGTTCCATTTCAGTGAGCATGTATGCAGATTATTAGAAATAATAACCTGTTCAAAACAATGAAAAGGTGCATTAACTAATAAAAACAATCAAAAATAAAAAAAGTTATGCAATAGCCCCAACTTAATAAGTTTCCCATTCAGGGCTCTGAACAATCATACAGGCCAATGCCACAACAAAATCCCTGAGCAGGGTCCTTAAACAATGAGTAATAAATTCCACACTCAGAGCCTTTGAGTGACGAGGTCAGCACAAAAATAACAAATTCCCGAAAGAGGCCCTTGAACGTTAAGACAATTACAAAAGACGATAAAAAATTTATGCTAAAAATTCACTATAAGAAAATCACAACCTAGTGATGAAACCTCCCTGAATTTAATTGTAATGAATACGATTTTTTGAATGAAATTCTTGTCTTTTATTTAGCCCAAAAGGTGAAAGGGAAAATAGTTGCCCACTCCAATACGCTTCTTTCGTGACAAGTAATTTTTCTGTGTCTTGATTTGTGTTTGTATAAATTTGGTCTATGCATTGAAAAGTGAAATCTGTTAGAATGTGTGGCGTTTTGTTGAAGTGTATGGCGACCTCGCAGGTTTTCTTGTTTGTTTTCATCGTAGATTTGTGATTCCTAAATCTAACTTTAAATTCCGTAGTGGTAGATCCAACATACTGGAGATTGCATTTCTTGCAATGAACCAAATAAATCACATTATCGGAGTTGCACGAAAGTCTTTGTCGAATACTATATGTTTTGCCAGTTTGGGCGCTGAAAAAAGTTTTAGAACTGACAAGGAAATTCTCGCAGAGGTCACATCTGGTCTTTTCGCATTTGTAACAGCCGGGTGCTTGTGCATCCGTTGTCAGCCGCGGGCTGTTTCTGCACTTAGAAGGTGCTAAAATTTCTTTTAGGTTCTTAGGTCTGCGATAAGATGATATAATAGAACCAGGTGGGAAGGAAGAGCTCTTTAAGTTTGGGGGATGACTCCAAGAGATGAAAATGTTTTCTAATCAACCCATTAATGAATGGTAAATTCGGATTATATGTAAGAACGAAAGGAAAAATTTTTTTGGAATCCCTAACTTTAGGTTTTAGCAAATCACTTCTAGGAATTTCTGCCGCTCTAGAAAATTCCCGGGAGACAGATTCTACTGGATATCCTTGATCAACCAGGTAGCCCTTGTATTCCTCCAACCTTTTGGTGAGAAAATCGTCCTCCGAACAATTTCTACGCAGTCTCAAGGCAACCCCAAAAGGGATTGCCTTGAAAACATGCTTAGGATGGGCACTGGATGGAGAAAGATACAAATGGCTATCTGTAGGTTTGGAATAAACATCAGTTTGAATAAACCCATCGACAAGATGGAGTGTAACGTCCAAAACATTAAGTTTGTTCTCAGAAAAAACTAATTCGAATTTAATAGTGGGATACAGAGAATTGATATACTCGGTAAAATAATTCAGCGCAGAAAGACCTTGCTGCCAGAGATCAAAGATATCATCACGATATCTCCACCATTGTGAAGGTTTAATAGGGCCGCCAAACTTAGCTAGGTGATCTATTTCACCCATGGCCAAATCGGCATAGCTACAGGCATTTTTAGGTCCCATAGCAGTACCGTGAATTTGCAAATAAAAATTCTCATTGAAAACCGAGTGATTGCTTTTAAGGCAAATCTCTACGGCTTCCAAAATGCAACTTGTGGATGGTAGCATTTGATCTCTGGTTTCAAGCGCTCTTTTGACTGCTCCCAAACCTAGTTCGTTATCAATATTGGGAAACATAGAAACCACATCCCAAGAAACTAGGAGGGTACCCTCGGGAAAAGGACCCTGTTTGTTAAGCTCCCCTATCCTGTTCAGTAGGTCAGTAGTGTCTTTGACAAAAGATGGTTGTTTTCTAGCTAACGGTTGCAAATAAAATTCCGTGAATGCTGATAAGTTCTCAATAGCCGTCCCGCAGCAAGATGTAATTAGGGTAGATTCTGCATGTACCGGTCACATATTACGTAAAACAAAAGGAACAAAGAACGACAATAATACAAATGCAAAACAAGACCAAAAATACAATAACTCACAAACAATAGAAGACAATGAGTGGTTCATGGGTACCGGTACATGCAGAAAGACCCGTAATTAGTCTAAGCGGGTTGTCTTTCTTATGCGTTTTGATGTTTCCAAACGCAACCCCGGGCCTAGCCTTTCTATTAACAATCCAAGAAACGATTTCTGGTGAAATCTCATCTCTTTGCAACCATTTAGAACACCACTGTTCTACCGAATCTAGATGCTTGGCGGTGGGATCTGATTGTAAAGATTTGTAATGTAATGGATTGTTAAGCTGATCAAGCATTTTACTTTGATATTCTGCGGAATTAATCAAAACAAAGCGGGAACCCTTATCCTGTATTCTAATACACCTGGTTCTATTATATCATCTTATCGCAGACCTAAGAACCTAAAAGAAATTTTAGCACCTTCTAAGTGCAGAAACAGCCCGCGGCTGACAACGGATGCACAAGCACCCGGCTGTTACAAATGCGAAAAGACCAGATGTGACCTCTGCGAGAATTTCCTTGTCAGTTCTAAAACTTTTTTCAGCGCCCAAACTGGCAAAACATATAGTATTCGACAAAGACTTTCGTGCAACTCCGATAATGTGATTTATTTGGTTCATTGCAAAAAATGCAATCTCCAGTATGTTGGATCTACCACTACGGAATTTAAAGTTAGATTTAGGAATCACAAATCTACGATGAAAACAAACAAGAAAACCTGCGAGGTCGCCATACACTTCAACAAAACGCCACACATTCTAACAGATTTCACTTTTCAATGCATAGACCAAATTTATACAAACACAAATCAAGACACAGAAAAATTACTTGTCACGAAAGAAGCGTATTGGAGTGCGCAACTATTTTCCCTTTCACCTTTTGGGCTAAATAAAAGACAAGAATTTCATTCAAAAAATCGTATTCATTACAATTAAATTCAGGGAGGTTTCATCACTTGGTTGTGATTTTCTTATAGTGAATTTTTAGCATAAATTTTTTATCGTCTTTTGTAATTGTCTTAACGTTCAAGGGCCTCGTTCGGGAATTTGTTATTTTTGTGCTGGCCTCGTCACTCAAAGGCTCTGAGTGTGGAATTTATTACTCATTGTTTAAGGACCCTGCTCAGGGATTTTGTTGTGGCATTGGCCTGTATGATTGTTCAGAGCCCTGAATGGGAAACTTATTAAGTTGGGGCTATTGCATAACTTTTTTTATTTTTGATTGTTTTTATTAGTTATTATATCTTTTGTTAGGTTAATGTAGTTCATTAGTATTATTTGTGGCAATTGTGGTTTGCCTTTGGTTTAGTCTCGTTATCACTTCTATTATTGTATGATTGTTGTAATTTTTGCTTTTATTTTTGTCACGTAATTTATCAGTAGTTTAACATTAAGTCATTGTTGTAACCGTATTTAAGTCTCATGTGTAACTTGTCTGTATAACTGATGAAGGTCGAGAGACCGAAACGTTTTTAAACTACATTTTTATATTTTTTATACCAAAAGTTGTCCATTTTCGGTCTTTTTAACTAGTTTTTATCATATCCACCGAATCCGGACTGTGAATCCATTATTGTGATCCTTTTGGTATGACCTCTTTCGTTGGCTCAGGCAGCACCTTTAAAACCGTCTATATATATATATATATATATATATATATATATATATATATATGGAAAATCTGAACGAGAACGAGTATGAAGACATCACCATTCTTCCGCCATTAGAATTTAGGGATGATTACAAACCAATACCCAAACCAAGGACCAAAAACCAATACCCAAACCAAGGACCAAAAACCAATACCCAAACCAAGGACCAAAAAACCAATACCCAAACCAAGGACCGAAAAACCAACCTCCATACCAAGCACTAAGATAGAGGAAGTTGGTAATGGTAGGAAAGTTGAAGATTTGAACGTTGGAGATAAAGTTGTGCAAAAGCCTGGTTGGGGTCGTCTCTATTACACATTTTATCGAATAAAAAAATAACTCCTAGAACGGTTATTTTAGATAATTTAAAAGTTAAATGGAGAGATTACCCAACAGGGAGAGATTACCCAACAGGCGGGCCAATATGGGAATCAGAAGTTATAGAAATAACAGACCAAGTTTTTGTTTCTTTTAGAGTACATAAAAATACTTTGCGTTCCGATTATAAAGTATATGATCCGAATAAAACATATAAAACAGTTATAGGTAATGATTAAACGCACTATAACTTACTTAAAACCAAAAACCAATACCCAAACCAAGGACCAAAAAACCAATACCCAAACCAAGGACCGAAAAACCAACCTCCATACCAAGCACTAAGATAGAGGAAGTTGGTAATGGTAGGAAAGTTGAAGATTTGAACGTTGGAGATAAAGTTGTGCAAAAGCCTGGTTGGGGTCGTCTCTATTACACATTTTATCGAATAAAAAAATAACTCCTAGAACGGTTATTTTAGATAATTTAAAAGTTAAATGGAGAGATTACCCAACAGGGAGAGATTACCCAACAGGCGGGCCAATATGGGAATCAGAAGTTATAGAAATAACAGACCAAGTTTTTGTTTCTTTTAGAGTACATAAAAATACTTTGCGTTCCGATTATAAAGTATATGATCCGAATAAAACATATAAAACAGCTATAGGTAATGATTAAACGCACTATAACTTACTTAAGAATATATATATATATATATATATAGTATATATACATAATGGGAAGACAAAAAAAATATTTCAGTGAAGAGGCGAATAGGCCAACAAAGACCAAGTACATGTTGAATAAAGAATGGCGATGTTCTGTATGTGGAAATAAAGATTACTCATTAGCTGGGAAATGGAGCCATCTTAAGACAAAGAAACATATAAGAAATGCTAAAACCGCAAAGGATTAAGAAATATATAAACATATATTGTATCAACACAGTATATACTGTTTATTTGCTGTCTAATCGGTAGCCAAAAATATTATTGTTTCTGGGTATCAACATTTTAAACGCACTATAAAATGACTTAAGGAAATATTATCTATAGATAAAATATAAAATGGAAAAAATTATCTCAACTAACAATATGGATAAGAGTACTCTCAAGAAACAAAGCAAATCTCAGCTTATCAACCTGTTGCTGCAGCAGAATACGCAAATAAAACTGTTGTTGCAACAATATGTGAAACAGCAGCCTAAAATTGACAACGACTACAAACCAAGGAAGCCAATCCCAACTCCTCGCAGGAGTGTAAAGCAGATGGTGCAAGCATATGAAGACAACATAATTCTTCCACCATTAGAATTCAGGGATGATTACAAACCAGTCCCATTGCCAAGAACCAAAAACCCAGTCCCATTGCCAAGAACCAAAAAAACAGTCCCATCACCAAGAACCAAAAAACCAGTCCCATTACCAAGGACTAAGATAGAGCAAGTTAATACAGCTCTGAAAGGCTATACAAAGTCTTTTGAAATTGGTATAAAAAATAACAAAGACCCGCTAGCGCAACTACAAAACACAAGAAAGGCCTTAGCATATCATATCATAAGTATACTAGCATCTATGAAAGGTTTGAAATTTGTTGAAACGCTTAAGGTGACATTCGAAAAAGAATCAGACGATGAAATGGTATATAAAACTCCATATTTCAACAGTGCAGCCCAAACAATTGTGAATAATCTGGAAGTTGATGAATCACTACAATTATCAAAACAGCAAATTTTGAATAAGATAGCGCAATGGATATCTGAAGGTTCTGGCTGGACTATTCAATCTGTTGACAATCATTATCTTAATGTAGTGAAATATCAACCAATGAGAGGCTCCTCATATATTTAACTTCCACAAGAACTTAGAAACAGTGCTAAGGGATTGATTAATATGAAAAATGAGGATAATGAATGCTTTAGATGGTGTCACCTCAGACACAAAAATCCTCATGATCAAGACAAAGATCCACAGAGGATTAAAAAATCTGATAAACAATATATAACAAATCTTGATTATACTGGGATTGAATTCCCAGTAATCACTAAGCACTACAATAAAATAGAGAAGCAAAATGAGACAAATATCAATGTATTTGGTTATGAAAACAAACAACAATTTCCCATCTATGTGTCAAAAGAAAAGTTTGAAGATCGTATGGAATTGTTATTATTAACAGACCAAATAAAATCGCACCATTTTGGTAAACCGACAGTTGAAGAGAAAAAATAATATTTTATAGAAGAATTCCATGATAATGATGGAGATCAATATTATAAAACAATAAGTAATACTCATTACGTGCTTATCAAAGATTTCAATAAGTTTATGTCCAAGCAAACAAAACACAAGGAAAGGAAGCACTTCTGTATGCATTGTCTTCAATGTTTCAGCTCCAAAAAAGTCCTAAACAATCATAAAGATAATTGTATTCAAGTAAATGGAACACAAGCGGTAAAAATGCCTGATAAGGATAACAATATATTAAAATTCAATAATTTCCATAAACAACTGCCGGTGCCATTTGTGATCTATGCGGACTTTGAGGCTATAACAGAAAAGATATCCGGATGTCGACCAAATAATGATAAATCATATACCGAAGCATACCAGAAGCATAAAGACTGTGGATACGGTTATAAGGTTGTCTGTTGTTACGATGATAAGCATACAAAGGATGTTCAATATTATAGAGGTGAAAAAGCTGTATATAAGTTTATGGAAGCTATGCTGGATGAAGTCAAATATTGCAAAAAGGTAATGAAAAAAGAATTCAATAAACCATTGAGAATGACAAAAGAAGATGAAGAGAAATTCCAAAAAGCTAAAGAATGTCATATTTGTAATAAAAAATATGATGAAAAAGATATTCGAGTTCGAGACCACTGCCATATTACTGAAAAATACAGAGGCTCCGCCCATCAAGAATGTAATCTAAAACTTAGAGTAACCCCAGAAAAAATAAAAATACCTGTCATATTCCATAATCTAAGAGGTTATGATAGTCATTTTATAATGCAAGAGATTGGAGCTATTCTTGAGAAACATACATACAAAAACAAGAAAGGAGAGGAGAAACAGATGAATATCAATGCAATTCCGAATAATATGGAAAAGTATATGGCTTTCATGTTGGATAATCACTTAGTGTTTCTTGATAGTTTCCAGTTTATGAGTTCAAGTCTAGAAAATCTTGTTAAGAACATGACTAAATGCGGTGAATGCGGTACATGTAACCCTGGCAAGTGCATAAAACGACATATTAATAATAAAGGTAAGATAATACAACATAAAACCAGCTTTCCATGCGGCGAGTGCAAAAATTGTAAAACTATGAATAAAGACTGTATAAATCCAAACTATGACAATCTAAAATATACAATGGAGGCTTTTCAAACAGATAAATTAAATTTAATGGCTCAAAAGGGAGTATACCCTTATGACTATATGGACAGTTTTGATAAATTCAATGAAAAGCTACCACCAAAAGAAGAATTTTACAGCATATTAAATAATGAACATATATCAGATGAAGACTATAAACATGCCCAAAATGTGTGGAATACATTCTCTCTTAAAAATATGGGTGAGTACCATGACTTATACCTTAAATCTGACATCCTTCTGTTAGCTGATGTATTCGAAAACTTCAGGAAAACATGCCTTGAATACTACAAACTGGACCCATGCCATTATTTCACAAGCCCTGGGCTATCTTGGGATGCTATGTTGAAAATGACTAGCATTCAATTAGAGCTTATGACCGACATTGATATGTTCCAATTTATGGAAAAGGGTAAACGTGGTGGAATGAGCCATATAGCCAATCGTTATGGTAAAGCAAACAATAAATACATGAAAGAATACGATGAGAAGGCGCCCTCAAAGTATATCATATATCTCGATGCTAATAATCTTTATGGCTGGAGTGCAAGTCAGTATCTACCAACTGGAGGTTTTAGGGATGGATGACACAAAAACAGATCTATAAAATAGACCTTGCCAAGTATACAGAAGATAGTGAGAAGGGTTTGATACTAGAAGTAGATTTAGAGTACCCTGAAGGGTTACACAATCTTCATAATGACTACCCATTAGGACCGGAAAAGGTGAAAGTAACCAAGAATATGTTGTCTAAGTACTGTGATAACATCGCGGAAAAATACGGGATATCAACCGGTCTTGTATACAAACTAATCCCAACTTTGAATAAGAAAGAGAAGTATGTGTTGCATTATAGGAACCTCCAATTATATACAGATCTCGGTTTGAAAATAACTAAAGTCCACCGAGTGCTTGAGTTCAATCAATCCCCTTGGTTTAAGCAATATATTGATTTCAATACAGAAAAACGTAAGAATGCTAAGAATACTTTTGAAAAAGACTTCTTCAAGCTTATGAATAATAGTGTATTTGGGAAAACTATAGAAAACATCAGAAAGCGAGTAGATGTTAGATTGGTGATTGATGAGAAGAAACTATTGAAATATGCCAGTAAGCCAACGTATGTTAGTCATAAAAACTTCAACAATAATCTAGTAGCTGTGCATAAGATCAAAGAAACACTTACTCTAAACAGGCCGGCATATGTGGGTATATGCATCTTAGATTTAAGCAAAACCCTAATGTATGAGTTTCATTATAAATATATCAAAGACAAGTATGGAGACAAAGCCAAGTTACTATTCACAGACACAGACAGCTTGACTTATGAAATCGAAGCTGAAGATGTACACCAAGACTTTTGGAAGGATAAAAATAAATTCGATAACAGCGACTACCCTGAAAGCTCGCCGTATTTTGATAAGACAAATAAAAAAGTAATCGGTAAATTCAAAGATGAAGCCGCAGGAGTCCCTATTTGCGAAAACGTTGGTCTACGATCAAAGATGTATAGCTATATCAAAGACAACCAAAAAGGAGGAAAGACAGCCAAAGGCATCAAAAAGAATGTTATTAAAAAGGACATCCAACATGAAAACTATAAAGAAACACTCTTCAATATATAATAAACAGATGCATCATAAGATGAAAACAATCAGAAGTCAAAATCATGAACTCAGCAGCTATGAAATCAACAAAGTATCACTCAGCTGTTTTGATGACAAAAGATGTATACTAGAAGATGGGATAAGCTATGCATACGGACAAGCTATGGGACAAGCTATGCATACGGACAAGCTATGGGACAAGCTATGCATACGGACATAAAAATATCAAACATTAGTTATCTTCTTTGATTCCCATATTTGATTCCCATATTTGATTCCCATTGTTTGATTCCCATATTTGATTCCCATATTTGATTCCCATATTTGATTCCCATATTTGATTCCCATTGTTTGATTCCTATTGTTTGATACCCATATTAAATTCTAGGTGATGGATCCAGACCTAGGTCCTAGGTTTTGATTCCCATATTTGATTCCCACATTTGATCCTAGGTTTTGATTCCCACATTTGATCCTAGGTTTTGATCCTAGGTTTGGATCCTAGGTTTGGATCCTAGGTTTGAATCCAGCATTTGGTTTCAGCATTTGATCCCAACGACCACCTAAAAAGGGAGAACATAATCTACGATTATGTTTCTCATAACTAAGAGCAGTCCCTCGTCACTCCGCCTGATTTCCGTTTTTGATTACAGCATTTGATCCCAGAGTTTGATCCCAACAGCCAAGAACCGCCTGATTCCCGTTTTTGGTTCCCGGGTGTTGGATTCAAACTCTGGGATCCAATGCTGGAAACCAACACTAAAGGGGAGCCATCGGAGCTCCGCTCCTCCTCCGCCACAAGCTCCCCGGATTTTTAACGCTCCTCCATCCCCTGCTCGCCTCCGGCTGCGCTGCCGAGGAGCTAAATCCCCGCTCCGCCTGATTCCCGTGTTTGATTCCAGCATTGAATCCCAGAGTTTGAAACCACACCAAGGTTGGTCTGATTCCCGTTTTTGATTCCCTGGTGCGGATGAAAATGTTGGATTAAAACGCTGGGATCCAATGCTGGAAACCAACACTAAAGGGGAGCCATCGGAGCTCTGCTCCTCCTCCGCCACAAGCTCCCCTGGATTTTTAACGCTCCTCCATCCCCTGCTCGCCTCCGGCTGCGCTGCCGAGGAGCTAAATCCCCGCTCCGCCTGATTCCCGTGTTTGATTCCAGCAATGAATCCAAGCGTTTGAAACCAGCACCAAGGGTGGCCTCAAGGCCACCCAAATTGACATATGTTGACTAACAGTCAACATATAACATGGGGTTTCTCTATTTTGATTCGATGCTCGAATCAAACTATAGAAACGGGGCTCCGCCTGATTCCCATTTTTGATTCCAGCATTTTCAATTACTATGCTGCTTTGGTGCGGATGAAAATGTTGGATTAAAACGCTGGGATCCAATGCTGAAATCCAATGCTGAAACCCAAGCACTGAGGGGAGCCATCGGAGCTCCGCTCCTCCTCCCGCCCGGGCTCCCCTGGATTTTTAACGCTCCTCCATCTCCTGCTCGCCTCCGGCTGCGCTGCCGAGGAGCTAAATCCGCTCCGCCTGATTGCAGCATTGAATCCAGCATTGAATCCAAGCTTTTGAAACCAACTCCAGTGAAGTAGTATAGTAATTGTGCGCTCGAACCCCCAATTACTATACTACTTGCGGTCCCGGCTGAAATATCGTGTTTTCATGATTATCGGCCTGGAGCTTGCTTTAAGCTTCCTTTATTATCTGAAATATCGTGTTTTCATGGTTATCGGCCAGGAACTTGCTTTAAGCTTCCTTTATTATCTGGAATATCGTGTTTTCATGATTATCGGCCAGGAGCTTGCTTTAAGCTTCCTTTATTATCTGAAATATCGTGTTTTCATGATTATCGGCCAGGAGCTTGCTTTAAGCTTCCTTTATTATCTGAAATATCGTGTTTTCATGATTATCGGCCAGGAACTTGCTTTAAGCTTCCTTTATTGTCTTGAAATTGGAAGAAACAATCACCAAAAGTAATGTAAGCAAAGAAATATTAGCTAAAGAGACAAAATAACGGCTAAAATATTCAACCGATTTCACAAGAATGACAAGTGTGATTTCTTGACCGCTTGTCCCGGAATCAAAATTGATGAACTGTAATCCACTTCTATCCTTGCAATCCTGTACTTTATCTTCAAACTAATGCTCCTTTTTTGCTCTATAGAATCTTTATATCCAATTAAGTTGTATATTTGGTGGCATTTGACGTTTTAACATGGAAATTTACGTAAGCGAAGTTTTGTTATTTCGGCGAGACAGTGTTCCTTTAAAGGCCCACCTTCACCCAAAATGCTGTGCGCGCCGTGATCTCTTTCTATTCTGAATTTCGTGTAACACGAAATTCACGCTTGAATGCGTGCAACCAATCAGATCACGCGTATGAACAATGGAGCATTTCAAAACAAAAACGAACGACCGCAACGTCTTTTGGGTGAAGGTGGACCTTTAAGTAATAGAGGAAATGTCATAAACCTATTTCACTTTTCGCTGTTTCTTGGATTGCTAATAAACAATCTTGAGTTCAGATACAGTTAATAGCAAATGGTTTACAAGTAGTATCGAATGTTGAATATATCTTTTCATACAAGTCATTCAAAATAAAACAAAAATAATTAAATAACATACCAGGACGTCTTTGGAGAACACCAATTGGTGTTAGAGCCTTCCTGTGTTCTAAATAATTATTATTATCACGTTACGCGATTTCCTTTCTTGACTGTGTTGAATTATCGCGCCACCGATATCGATATCGTTTAAAATCATACATCAGTGTCAGTGTGGCAATAGTATTTTTCTTAGTTTGAAACAAGTTATCGTGCATGGGTTTCAGGAGAGACAGGTGATGTAAACTTTGGCATGAGCCGCCATAAAAAAAGAAAATATCGAACTCAGAGGATATGGGTATATCTTGGCCATGATTCGTGACGCAGTGCTATTTTGTTTGGAAATGCAGAGATACGACCTCCTTTACGCAAGATATATACGGCTCGAAGAGCCTTTCATTATTGTATCGACCGTAGGTTGAACTCCTCAATGAAAAAAAGTGTTCCCTGCACTCCTATAATGGTGAAAAAGTCACTAGAGATAAGAGTGGTCGCATGTGGATTTATGAAACAAATGCACTCTCTTTCACTGAGTTATGCCGTTTCCAAATACATGTACTAATAATTGACTTTATTTATTTCCTTGGTGCCTTTTAGGGGAAAACGCAAGTGGTAAGTTTCTTTTCCCATTTTATTCACGACACAAATCGAACTTATTTTAATAGTTGTAAAATAGCCCTAAGTGATTATAAAGAGGCCTCTCTTTAGCTGGTGTTACATAATGACATTATGATACAACCTAAAATATCATACCTCGCAAAAAGCTATATAGATACATATACCGCTTTTAATTAATGTGTTACTGTCAAAAGTCAAAAGAGCATCAGCCATAAAAATAGTTCTGTCGAAATTGAAATGAACTAACATTTTGTTAAAGCTGATTTAAGGTTGGTTCTCATATAATCATCCCGGTCGTCCGAGTCGTTTTAAAAAGTGCACGGACTTAAGACGATCGGGACGATTATATGTGAAAACTTCTGAGACGACCCGGGACGATTGCAAACAACCCAGACGACTGGGACGATCGCGGTCGCTTGGATAGAACTGTGTTCTATCCGGACGACTGGGACGATCGTGAAAAATCGGGGACGATCATATGAGAACTACTCTCAGGCGACCGGGACGACTGAGGCGATCGAAGCGACCCAAATCTACCCCAGAATGCAGTATTATTGCCCAAAACATGTTGTTGGACCCAGTTTACGACCGCGCTATTGACATTCGAGACGACCGGGACGATCATATGAGAACCCAAATCGCTTGAGTCGTCCCGATCGTCTGAGTCCTTTGCAAAAAAAAACTTTTGAAACGATTATATGAGAACCAGTTTAGAAATATTAATATTAATACTTCCTCTTAAAATTACTTTCCTCTTGGTGTCTTTTTTATGGTCTTTTAGGTGACAAAAGAGAAAACACTCAATTTCCTTTATACCGGGAATATTTAAAACGTTCACTAATAAAGTTATTAATAACATCTGGGGTTTTGTCAAATAGACAATTACTGAGTTTTAGGTCGGGTCTAAAATTGTGGAGGTGCGGTGACGTGTCAGAGTGCACTCCTTGTGATTAACTTTCCCTTTTTATGTGGACTTACGGAACAAATATGTTCTCATATCTGATCCATTTTTTCCTCTCTTTCATTTGGACGTTTTCGAACACATCAGCTGGTGAGTGTCTACTAACTTGAATAATTGAATACCGTCGCATTAAGTTAGAATAAGATGACTCACAAGCGCTTTTGGAGCGCTTTTGTTCATGACATAAATTACATGCTTATAAACTGAATACAATTACTTTCACTTTCGCGAATGCTAAATAATAACATATGTTAACTGAGAGTCTGGATGAGGTGTACAGATGTTAGTTGACGGTTAAATTGTTCGCCATTTCTCTTTGCCAGTTAGAAGCGATTGATAATTAACAAGGACTGACTCTGATTGACTCTGATGCTTTGTAGCAAATATGTCGTAACATGGATAGTTCTAAAAGAGTAGCAAACGTGGGTACTGGCCTCTCGTGCTGGTTTGCGCAGATGCATCATACCGTAAACGTCAAAGTTAGCTCAAATCGGGACAAACAGTCTTCACCGACGCAAAAACAATTTGAAATAAATGAAAGTTCTAATGTTTTTATGTAAAGGAAATGTTGGCAAAAGAATACTATAGCAAACAGACTGCTACTTAAAATCTCCAAAAATCTTAGGGTTTTGAAGAATTACGTTGAAGCAGCGGAATGCACTCTATTGGGAGTTCTTTAGATCATGCACGTGATCTGTTGCGTGCAAGGATCGGGTAGTTATCGCCAGTCACGCCATATCAGACAACAAAACAAATAAGTTACAACCTAAAAGGTCAGAGTATATTAAGGTCCGCCAAACCTTGTGTTAAATCGTCAGTTACATGTTTGGCCACTTGTCAGTTCTCAATTAATCCATCCAGACTATTCCACCTAGATGTTCATTTGTAACTTTCAATGAAAATGCAGCATATGAAAGGTCGAGCTATTGTAAGCAACTGCAGGGTTTTTATTTAGATGAGTTACTGAAATATTAATATTTTCTTTTATTGTTTTCTTTTCTAAATGAACGTACGTTTGTGAACAAATCAGTGTGTAAGTGTCTCTTTACTATCATTTATATCCCTTTAAAGCGTTTATTTTATCAAAATAATTTCTTATTTATCACACAGGGATCCCACGCAAATCGTGTGACCGTTTGCATCTTTAACATATATTTAAAATGTAAAAAAAAAATGAAAGTTTCATATTATCATTAAACTTTGTGAAGGATATTTACGTTTAAGTTCACAATAACGTAGCGTTACTTCAGTCGTTGTGCTTTGTTCTCCTTACAATCAATCAATCAAACTTTATTTAAAAACCGTGGGGTAGCCCATTCAGCCGAAACTGGTATCTAGAGGGGACCCTGTATAATAAATAAATCTATACAAATATACAATATCTAAAAGCCATTTAAGAGACCATTCAACATACACAATAACAATATAAATGAAACAAGTGAAGAAAAAAAATTAAATTTGAACATCACAAAATTTAAAAATCATAATTTCTAATATTGGTCTTGAAAGATGACAATGAAGTTAAGTTCTTTGATTTTTGGCGGGAGGGAATTGAACAACAGTGTTCCAGAGTACCTACAGATACATTTCCCAAGGCTTAGCTTAGGTTTGGGAAGATTGATGTCATTTCTTCTTCTAGTGTTGTGTGAGTGGATGCTGCTGTTCTTGACTAAAATATTACTGTGATTTGAAGGGTTTTGCGTTAGCCCCTAATATGTACATCCGCACATCTTCAAAATGCGCCGAAATTCGCGTGTATTTCTTTTGATAGGAGCGCATAGCTCCTGGTATATTCCCTATGGGCCTGCTTTTAACTTTTAACGATACAAATGGTCGCACAATTTTTGTGGGCTCCTTATGTTTACAATTTAAAAAATATATTATTACGAAAAATGCAAATTATATAACGACATCATACTGATTGCGAAATTATAACTTCTTCCACTTTCGAAAAGATACGTTAATCTGAGTAAATAGGAAATGAAAACGTAGCAGAAACATCATTTTTTCCTCGTAACAGCAAGTTGTTTAAACAAAACGACAAAGGTCTTTACATTCTTTTTAGAAATATATGAGATTATCCTGGTAATTGTTTTATTTCTTTTTTTCTTGTGAATCTGTGGGGACAAATTCAGATTGTAAGTGTTCTTTTTCTTTCACTAAATACACGCATCCATTTTGCTTGAAATTACTACCTGGTTGTTATTTTTGCTTAGAGTGCCTCTGTGCGCTGAAATTATATTATATAGTAGAATGCTACTTTTTGTTGCTCCTAAAACATGATATATGTTGTTCATCTAAACACGTGCCCCTCCCTAAAGCTATTTGAGTACATTTATTACTTTTAGTTAATGTGAAAATGGTAATAGAGCAGTTTTCAGTTGAGTATTATAAAACCAAAACCAAAGTAATCACTCTGGCCAATCACAACAGACGCAGACAATCCAATGAACCAATCAGAGCTCAAAGGAAATACATGTAGCCGGCGCCAAGCGCGGGAAAACGCGTGCGAACAACCACTTTATTACAATAGTATTTGCAATTCTAGTGTTCTTAAATTAACCTAACGGTGCATTTTAGAGCTGAATTAATGAGTCGAATTATCCATTTCTTTTTATTCTTATTCATATTTGTTTTTCCCCTTTCTTTTGTGGATTATTGGGGGACAAATCAGGGGGTAAGTGTGAGTTATTATTGTTGTAAGCTAGTAGAGCGCCTATAAAACATTTGGTCAAAAGTAATGACATCTGCGTTTTAGTCTTTGTTTCCTTGCATCGCGCTTGGCCATGAGAGGTCTTGCAGAACGTTTGAACCAACCGGGTGGCCATTTGATTGTTAAACCATCCCTTTCCCTGTATAACGCCGGAATTATCATGTTGTCACTAGAAGTGAAACAATGACGTCTGTCTCTTCGTTCATGTTTGTTGATAATCAATATAGTTTTTATAAAAAAAATAAAATTAAAATTAAAAATTAATTTAATTTAATTTTAATTGGAATTAAAATTCCAGTTTACTTTCCTGGGGGTTGGGTGGGGGTATTCCAACTTACGTGTGAATGTAAGAAAGTTCAAAGTACCTGCAATGACTATCGTGCATGCTACAGGAGAAGGTACAGGACATCAGAGATGGGGCTCTGAAACTTCTCTGTATGTAATGTACAAAGTGAACAATAGACCTATCTTTTAAAACTGAAGCCATTGAAGTGCTGCGGAGTAGGATTAAAAAAGGACAAAACTGAACGAGGGAAACACGAAAATCTGGTTTAATCAGAACTGAGGTTTTAACTGAGGCAAATTGGCCACCGTGTTGAAAGCTGACGTTTCGAGCGCTAGCCCTTCGACAGAGCGAATCAAAAAGAAATGTTTGGTTCTGTGTGGTTTAAATTTGAAACAGGGAGCTCTGTTATTGGTGGAAACCAAGAAAAAATGAGGTGTGGAGATGTGAAAAACAAGAATAAAGAAGTTAAAGAAGAAGAGGAAGTTGATTTCGTAGTTTAGGGTTCCAAACAAATGAATTGCTACTGTGGAAAATCACCGTTTATTACGATGGTTCTGCGAATCATCCGTCAAATGGATCTTTGAAGTTTCCTAGTAAGGGACTAGGGAGAGGACGTGATCTCGAAATAGGATTCCAAGAACACTTGTGAACAAATGAAAGTCAGTCTCTCTCATGTGGAAAATTTAGTCAAAAACCATTTTCGTTTTCCCGCAAGATATACATTTCGAGAAGAATATATCCGTGTGAGACGAATCATTCGTTTCTAGGCACGTTGTTTAAGTCTGTTGGTCCATAATTCGTATTAACACCGAATTTACATTTGCCTCAGACTGACAATTTGTCTCTAGTATTAATTCGAACATTAATACCAGTAATAGTGCCAGTCGAGGCAATTGTCTGGTATTTGAAGAAGCGAATTAAGGGCTAAAAGGGCTAGAATAATTGAAGAAAAAACGTTCGTCTTTTCTGTTATATAACAGGCAACGCAGAGTATGATTTTGGGCAACTTTTGTTTGCCTGTATCAATCAGCCGCGCTTGAGAACTATCTGAATGAACCCACGAGAAGCTACTTGGTTCAAATGGTTTCCAATGCGTTCAACGACGAACAATGACATCAGAACTTTCGTGTCACCAAGGTGAATATGTTTACTTTCCAGTTGGATGAAATTCGTGGAGACATTTCTCGTCAAAATACGACAATGAGCAAAGCTGTCCCACCTGAAAGTCGTTTCGCTCTCATCCTGTATTACTTAGCATCGACGGCAGAATACAGGACAGTGGCACATCTCTTTGACGTTTCCACTTCTTTTGTATGCACATGCATTAAAGTTGTGTGCGAGGCGATAAATCGACACAGAGCTATAAAATTTCCACAAGCAATGTTTGTGACTCATTCAGGGTAAACAAAATGCAATTATATTACATTAATTGATGCAATATCACATGGATGCAAAGTGATAATAATAAGGAGATATTGACAAAATAAAGCTAGAATTAACAAAAGACTGTATATAAAGGGGGGAGGGGTAGTGGTTTGGTTTCGGCTGCTATGCAAAACGGGACAATAAACAACAAAGAGGAGACAGTAGTTCAATAAACGACAGTAAGCTGCAATTTTTCATGGATGTTGAGTGATAATTATTTGGAGAAAGTGGTAATATAAATTAGAAATCTATAAGCACAACACACATGATATGAATTATGGACTGTCAATCATTCAAAATTATTCTTGACACTGTATCATTGTAGAAATAGATAAACAGTCTTTTGAATTTAATAGATATGTGCATCGGAACAAGGGAGAGATCCGTGGCAGCAGAACAACCGTTTTGTCCCGCGTTTTGTATACTCTGCTTGACTCGTGTGAACTTTTACTGTTGTCCAAGGACAACTGCATTTTTTTCTTCGGACCACTGCACAGATCTATTAGGGCCGACCTCGCCTCCACAGACCAGGATTTCCCACGGCTTTTTCCTGCCACAGAGGCGACCGATCTTTCAGAAAACGCCATTTTGGTTTGTTGAAGAACATGTGCGCATGTGCGGCTGAATTTGGGCATGCGGGCCGATTTTTAATTTTGGTAGGCCGAGACTACCTTGCCAGGTGGTCTCGGTCCGCCTAAATTTATGGCACGCGGGCCGATGCAATTTACTTTTACAAGGCAAAAGTAGGAGCGCCGTGCATAAATTAATGACCTGCGTGCGGAGTGCCGTGTCCAAAATGTTTTTCGTGTAAACCGGGCTTCAGAATCCGCGCGACATCAACGAAATCTCCAAATAAAAAATTAAACAAGCAAGACTACTCGGTTTTAAGCTTGATGAACATTTGTAATACAAGTAGAATTCTTGAGTAAGTTGAAAATTTGGCTAGAGAAGTATGTTTTGCGAGCTGGCAGTCATTTGTCGAAAGTCGGATGGGAAGAGCGTGAATTCTGTCGTCAATAGCACGGTTGCAGCAGTTTTCCGCACTTGCTTGCAGTGTTAAGGAGGCTTGACTCAGTTTTTTTGCCGTGGGGTGTATGTTTTGAAGTCAAAATTTCGCAGGGAAGACATGTTTCGATTGCTTTCATATTTGACACCAAGTTTATGGAATGCGATTAAAGTTTTATGTGTCACTGGTTTTCAGCCAGCCGTTAAAATAATGATTGTCCTTTACTCTGAACGGCTGGCTGTTTTAAAATAATATGTAAGTTTATTTTGGAAATATTCTGTTTTATACAAATTATTTGCTTTATTACTGTTTGGTTTATCATGCCCTTAAAATTGATTTTTAATTTACTCGAAAACCGTCACAAATTTTCTTGAAACTAATTGTCTGCAGCTAGTGATACGTCATAAAATTTTCATTATGGATCTATGAAGAGTCTGACTAGATTAATTTTTGAGAGAAAACGACATCGTTTAAAACAAAAGGCAGTAAGGTGGCGTTACTATGGTAACCGCTGTTCCTTGGAAACCAGTGAAACATAAAACTTTAATCACATTTCATAAACTTGGTGAAGTATGAAAGCAATGGAGCATGTCTTCCTTGCGAAATTTTGATTTCAAAACATATACCCCACGGCCAAAAAAAAACTGAGTCGAGCCTCCTTAAGAGTAGTTACGACAAGTTCAGAAGATATGGCTCTTCGAATTGTTGTCAAGACAAGTCCAGTCATCTTTATTTAAGCAGGGTGGCCCTTTCAGCACTAGGCTGGTATCAATAGGGACTCTGCATAATTACAAGAAGATAGAAAGTGTATCATCAATATGTACAATGAAAAGTATAAGTAAATAAAAATAATTCAACATCACATATGATTAAAACAATCTCGTAAACACCAAAATATTATTTAAAAACAAGGAAATAAGTTGTTGTTTTGTTTTGGGTTTTTTTAATTTTAAGAGTATGCAGAGTTTTAATTTTACAGATAATAAACGTGTGTAAATGGTTAATTCAGTCCTTTACAAGAAAAATCAAGGAACACAAAATTGTCAAATACGTTGAAGGAAACATCCATCGTTAGGTTGGAAATAAATCCTTCATCTTTCCTTTTGGCAACTGGCATGCACGGTAAGATAGCGAAGTAACTTCAACCATGAAAGCTCCTGATTAAACGCACTGACATCGCAACGTTTTCTCGAATTAAAACACATACACCTAATTCAATAAAGGTTGCTTTGGCAGTTGGTCATTGGTAATTGGGAATTGGCATTTGGCATACGGAACACAATGCAATGCTTTGCTTGAGTGACCACCAAACAATAGCTTCCCAATGCCCAATTACCAATGACCAAAGCAACCTTTATTGAATTAGGTATATACAGCTATTTCAATTAACGTTGTCGGGTGAAAGGTCAAAGCTCGAAGCCTACAAGTCAAGACCGAAAGAGTAAACCGAGCGCCTGTTCCAGGCATGCAGATAGTTGAGAGCGGCGAAACGAAAAGTAACGGCGCGAATGAGCGATGCGACGAGCGGGAAAAATCGTTTATTTTGCGCCGCTCCCAACTATCTTTGCTTGTAGCTTTGAGCTTTCATCGAACAACGTTAATTGAAATAGCTGTATTCATTCGTAAAGAGCATGCCTACGTGACGGCTGGCGTACAGTAAACCTCTAAATGTTCGCGTGTTTTTCTTATTTTAATGACGCCAAAATAGCCCGGAAAATCAAAATTAACTGTGGCCATGGCTTTTCTGTGAATCTCATGCCACCCTAGATACTTTTGTAAATACTCTCAGGAGTCACCTTAATACCAATCAAATGCCACTGGGGAGATTGATCACCAGTTAAATGCGATCGGAGAAGAGAAATACCGATCAAATGCGTCTGAGAATGTTAATACTAGTAAAATGCGACAGCGGGGATTAATACCAGTCATCAAATACGGCTGCGGTGATTATTGATACCAGTTAATTGGGTGTCAGGAGAGACTGAGGAGCTTTATAGTGGGGAACGCGCGAAGTAAAAAAAAAAGAAAAAAATCGCGGGGGAACTGGGGAGAAGGAAGTCGGCGGAGGCTCCGCCGACCTCCCTCTCCCAGTTCCCCCGCGATTTTTCCTTTTTTTTTTTTTACTTCGCGCGTTCCCCACTATCTCGGAGCCTGGAACAGGCTAACTCCTGGGAGAGGCAGGCATCTCAAGTTCGCTGGAAGGATCCCCAAGGACTTGTGGTATATAATCAAAGCTAGCCAGCGGAACCAGGCCTGTTGGAAGACCAGCTCTGCGCTACAAAGATGTCTGCAAACGAGACATAAAGGCTGGTGACATCAAACTAACAACTTGGGTAGCCATGGCGGCTGAATGCAGTAACTGGAGGCAGACAGTCAAGACCCGCGCGCAAAGCGAGCAGAAGAGGATTGAGGAGTGGAACGAGAAGAAAAACAAAGACGACAGGGGGAAACAGCAGCAACTGCAACAAGGCCTGCCGCTATAGTCCACAGAAGCAGCCTATACATGCATGTATACCTCGTTCTAAAAGTGTATGCAGAGAAAGTACACGTCTTTAGTCAACACTACAAACTTGCCAATTATTAAATAAATCCCGGGTACAGGGCGTAACACATTGAAAAGCCTCTGCTGAAACAAGCTTCGAACGCATGTATGTAGTGCCCACGGTTCAAACCAAACAAAACTGCAGAGGTCGAAAACAAACTTAAATTATATTTAGTGTCTTTCATTGTGATTATGCAATCTTAACGGAACGCTGAACACCCACGCGCATCCTATTCCACTCATTAAAATGCTTTCAAAATGGTTGCCATTTGCGCGCTGTAAAAAACTGTAAGCTCGCTTTGGTTAAAAGAAAAGCCTGAAGAGTAACATTACCAAAGAATACCTTCATTACTTAACTCATCATGATTATACCATCACAACGGAAAGCCCCATGACGCGTTCTATTCCACCATAGAAATGCTTATAATCTATGGTCTGTAATAATGTTAACTCGTTTTGATTGAAAGGAAAGCCTGAAAGTGACAAATCTAAAGAATATCGACAAGCTTGTAACGCCAATTACTCTATTTATTAATTAAACGCGCGCGCGTGAGTAGTATTTTTCGGGCGCAAGAAAATGTTTCATTCGATCTCATCGATCTATCGCTTTCAGTGATTTCTTGACGACTTTGAATATATTAATAAACATCTAAAAGCCAACCAACAAAAAGCAACAACGCAAAAAGTCTGTATCGTTGATTTGTTTCTTCACAAAATACACTACTTGTCTCTGGGCGCGCGTCCCCATTGATTGTTTTTAGCAATTGTGTCCGTTCATTTTAACATAGCGGCGGTGAGCAAGATGTATCACTTGAAAAAACTCAGTAATGAAACCTAATCTTTTTCACCTTAGTTTATGCCAATTGTTACATTTGTTATAACCAACCATTCTGCCTGTTTCATATTTAATCAAAATGTTTTGTTTTATTGGTTATCATACTATTTGTTTAATTAAATCTGTTAGTAACAATCGGTATATGTAGTAAGCGGTCAAGACAATGGCTTTTACAATTACAGTCGAAGCCCGCTTTGCGTACAAACTGGCTCAATACCGACACCCTCAATAGAACGAGCGAGGCTTTGCTCGCTCGTTCGATTTCTGATACAAACCAACGCGTGCGTAAATACCGTACAAAGCAATGCCCATGCTGTAATTAGTTTATTTTATACATTTGTGATTGGACAAAACGCTTTTTTCACATGCGAGTAAGTCTTTTTCGCCATTCTGATTGGCTGCAAACCCCGCGAACGGGGTTTTCACACGCCAAATTTTAATAGAAAATCTGTATAAGTATGAAATAAAAAAGTTTCTCAAATGCGTAAGCTATACTAAACATATAGCTTTATTACATCATAATTATTTAGTGTCTTGGTGGTGTAAGATGTGCTAATTTGCCCGGCCTGACCAATCGATAAAAATCGATGATGGGAAATCAATCGATAACTGTTAGTTAATTGATATCGATTTGTATCGGTCAATCGATAGTCACATTAAGTAAAATTTCCTTAACAGACCAATTCCGATATATTAAAATACATACTTGGCTCCGAGGCTTAGGGGAATAAAACAAAACAAATAAATTATTCATCCCTGAACCTCGATGTGATTTCTTTTGTTTTATTCCCCTAAGCCTCGGAGCCAAGTATGAATTTTAATATATCGGAATTGGTCTATTATATTGCATCGATTGCTATCGATTTTCATCGATCACTATTGATTGTCGTCGGGTGGATAGCTTTAAGTGCAATGAAACCAGACTGAGTACTCATTGGTTTTAAAATGTTTATAGTCAAAGGTTACTATGCCCGCGAAGTTGGTGAGGCGTTTGTTTTTACTGCATGACATCGTCGGGCATCGTAGACATCAGGCCTCCTTAGCTTTAGATTTTAGTACGAGATTCAGTACAGGTACGACATTAATTTTGAATTTTAAGACAGCCACATCGCTAGAACTGTCATGACTGTCGGTCCTTCGTGATAAAATAAATGTTTATCTAAAGTAGGCGAACCAGGTTAGGAAACTTGTACTCAATCTTGTACTTGTGGTCCGATCTAAAGTTTTATGTCATTTAATACAGCACGAGAATTAATAAACCAGAGGTATTGATTTTTTAAAATGATCGAGTTGACGTAATAAGAAACGATCCAAATGGAAAACAACCAAAAATCGATGGCAATCGTGTTTAAGAAGTCACAGAATTTTCCCTTATAGATCGGTCATCGATTGTTATCGATTATCGATTTAATTGATTAGTCAGGCCGGGAATTTACAACAGTTTTCCGTAAGACTAACAATAGAATTAAGTCATTGACATAAGAACCCGCTGAATACGGACATCCCGTTAATACGGACACCCCGTTAATACGGGCTCCCCATTAACACGGACACCCCATTTAATACGGACACCCCCTTAATACGAAAACCCCGTTAATACGGACACCCCGTTAATACAGATACCCCGTTAATACGAAAACCCCGTAAATACGGACACCCCGTTAATACGGACACCTCGTTAATACAGACATCCCGTTAATACGGAACACCCCGTTAATACGGACACCCCGTTAATACGGACAGTTTCCGTGGTCCGTTCGGCGTCCGTATTAATGGGGTTTTACCGTATTTCCCATGAACATATTTGTTTTTTTACATCATATTAAATTGATAAACCCTACGGTTCTAACCTTTATAATTGAATTCCTCGTTTAATTTATTTAAAATATGCTATGCCAGAGTAAAAATCTCCAATACAGAGATAACATTTGAATACAAATATTAACCTTTCAACATCCCAAGCAGCTCCAAGCCTTGTGCATGATCTAAGCACAACACAATAAATTTAAGGGAGCAACAATAAGTTAACTACTCCTAATTGAATTTTCTTTTCTTTTTCTTGTGGTCGTTCCGTGGACAAATCAGCATGTAAGTATGCTTTTTTCATTCACTTTTATTCAATACACACTTCACTGTTAATTTATTTATTAATAACTAATAAACAAAGTTATCGCTGCTTAACCGCCGAGTGCTTAACTTGCTTTTGTGCATTTAACTTACAACTTTTAGCTGTCTCTAACTAATGACAAATGTTGTTTCATGCATCCTATTCCTGATGCGATTAAATGGGTATTAAAAGTGAAAAGGTCGGCATAAAAAGATTACTTTTACCAACTGCAACAGCTATTGGATGGGAACAATTTAAAAGATCTGTCCCGAATAAGTTACGTAAACAAGGTAAGTTCAATTCTGGTCCAAAGAAAAGGGATGACTGACGAAGACTGATGGGGCATAAAATGACTAGAAGTATGACTACTGCACCCTAAATGGTATGCTGATCCATTGCAGGGTTAACAGTTTGCTTGCGCTGGCACCCATTTGTTTAATAATTTACTTTGCGTTGGAGGCCGAAACAATGTGGATTATAATTTCTTGTCCAAGGTTACAAGCCATGGTAGAGACTAAACTCAAACCACCCTAACCAGTTGACTACCATGTTTCCATTATAACAATTAATTGATATTTTTCTCTGTTTCTCGTTCCATGTGGATGTTCTGGGATAAACCAGGCCGTAAGTCTGTTTTTATTTTGAATTCATTCAATACCCGTTATTACTTTTATTTCAACCGGAGCAACTTATGGTATCACTACTTGAAGCATTTCTATACCAACAACGTCGTGATCAAGGATATTGTCCAAATTGGTATGTTGTCTACATTAAGTGGATTAATTTTAAAGAAAATGTGACGACTATTATCCAGCCATCTCAGTTGACCTCACGCTTCGTCAATGACGCATATATATTGGTACAAGTTTTTACACCTCGCGATGGCTGACTGAAAGATTTGGAGAAGTAAAAAGATGTCAGTATCGCAGTTTTTCATATTTCGATGTAGTTTTTGAAAAAATAATTCTGGAAATTAATAGGTTTATAATAACTATCTGTCACAAACATGATCTTCTTCTTTTTAACTTTCCATGTGGACTTTTGGGACAACTCAGGGAGTAAGTTATTTTTCTATTTTAACAAAATAAAGCAGTATTGTATTGTTGCTAAACTATGGGAATATTTCTATCATTTAATGTAAAAGACACAAAATGTATATAGGTTTCTCGCTCTTTAAGAACATCTTTAAAGGCCGACACTGTCCCGGCTGATGTAGCAGGTTTCATGATTATGGCCAGGAGCTTGCTTTAAGCTTACTTAGGAAGAAAAAAATTGCCAAATGTGATAAAAGCAAAGAAATATTAACTAAAGGCACAAAACAACGCCTAAAAAAGTCAAAATTCCACAAGAATGGCAATTTGGATTTCTTGACCGCCTGTCACGAAATCAAATTTAATGAACTGTAATCCACTTCCATCCTTGCAATCCTGCACTTTTTCTCCAAACTAATGCTGCTGTTTTGCCGGCGCTTTAGAATCTTTTTCTCCACGTTGTATATTTGCGCATTTAGCCATATAACATGGAAATAAGGTAAGCAAAAATTTTGTTATTTCGGCGGGACAGTGTCGGGACAGTTTCCCTTTAAGAAAGACACCAGTTTACAGTTAAACCATAATTGTAATAAAATATTACTAATGTTTGAATTTGTTTTTTCCATCTTTTTTCTTTTCTTTTCTTTTTTTCCATGTCCATATGCACTACGTCGACAAACCAGACAGTAAGTGTCTTTTCACCTGATACGCTTTTTTAAAAACTTTCAATAAAACCTTAAAATATCCTTTTTAAACTGCTTTTATCGGTTGTTCTCTTTCATGTCCATGTGTACTGTTGTGGAAAAATCAGAATGTGAGTACTTTCATTAATTGCAAAAACCACTTGATACTTCCGTATATATTAACAAAATTACTTGACGTTGGAGCTGGTTAAATACAGTTTAAAGTAAATCTTACACTGCATGCTTAACAGCAGGTCAGTCTACTGAGTGGCAAAAGCGTAATTTAGTCCGCGTTATACACCACAAGGTTGCGGCTGTCTTGAAATCCTTTGAAGGAATCGTTCCCGCTTTTGATTTCGAGGATATCAGTTAGACTGCGAGCCGTCTCTTATTTTTCTTTTAGTTAGTCGAGCGAGCACGCTTCTCGTGGCTTCCCCGATCGCGCGCGTGCTTACTCGACTAACTAAAAGACAAAAAAAAAGACGGCTCGCAGCCTTAGGATTTGTTAACACTCGGGTAGAGTTGCCACAAACCGAAAATGTCGGTGCTAACTTGCTTATTTCCCGGCGTGTCCGATAGGTTGTCAAAAAAAAATTTTTTTTGAAAACTCTCTGGCGATTCTTATCAAACATGCATTCGGCAAAGATACTGTTTGTTTTTTTTCGATCACTAGGAATTTGGAAAATCTTGAGAGCCAATCAGATCAAGGCTGTTGTTGTATGACGTCATGACTGGTCCGGCATTCTACTCGAGCATTTATAACCAAAGTGTGCGTTAAAAAAAGTAAAACAAGAATTTTGCACGCGTCAGAAGTTTAATTAGCGAAACGGTAGATTCGCACGTGCATTAAAATAGTTAAATTAACAAAATAACAGTTAACATATGCGGTAACAACATTTTTGGATCATAGAAATCTAGCCAAGGTTGGAATCTTCTTTTCTTTTTCTTCGTTTCTTCTTTTCCCGAGTCGTCGCTTTACCTATTACTGACGGTGAAAATGAAGCGTGTTATTTGTGAAAAAGTACCAGAAGACGCCTTCCGTGGACGGGAAGATTGTCATTGGCGATAGGCATTAAGGGTAACTAACCAACCACCCTTTCAGCGGACGGCTAGCCCAATGTCAACTTGAACTATTACATAACCGTAACAAAATGACTTTGAACCGTTTCTTGAAAGGATTTCCTAGTCAAATCAAATCGCTTTTATGATCATATATTCACTTACCTATGTTAGAAACCAGTTTTTGAAAGCAGCAGTTTTGTATAGAACAAAACGGGATACTGCTCCTTTAGGACATATTTGGTTATTTCACAGTTTCGAAGTTACTCATAATGTTGTGATTATGAACTGTTGGTAGCGTTCACTTGATGTAGCAACACGCACAGTTTCCAACAACGTTGCCATTGAACCATAACTTTCAAAAATCAAGGACAGAATTTCGCGTTTGCTCATTCTCGACCCCAGAGCTCTTCTTTTTTGCACATGACCGAGGGCGGTCGCACGGCCAAAAAAAGAAAGCTCTGGGGTCGAGAATGACGTTTACTGTGTTTAAAAGCGAAGTGCGCGTGCGTGTGCAGTGAAGAGGTGGCAATTTCGGCTGCCGTGCATGCTATTCCATTCTTTCCGTATTGGAGCTTCTTGATTCCCCGATGTAGAATGTGGTGCAATCACAAAGAATCCCGTAAACCACAATGTCTAAATAGGCAAATGGATATAAAATTCAATTATTACAATTTGTTAAAAACGTGACGAGAGAATCCGCCATATCTCTGGATCTCTTAACTCAATTCAATTCGAAAAAGTACTTCTGGCTAAGGTAATAAGCCAATAAGACGTATCGCGAATTGGTCTTTTGTACCGGCGCAAATTCGCACATTAATATTGAAAGATAACCTTTAAATATGCTGTGGGCATTTTGCCGAGACCAAACTGAAACGTTCGGCGTGATAAACTTGTCTTATTAATGGCATTGCTCTAAGGAGATGTTATTTTTACTGGGGTAGGGATGAACTGCCCGTCGGCACGCTCATGCATCAGGTGCTAATATGGAAATATCCACTAGCCACTGAAAACATTTCTCTCGCCTATTTTCTTTTTAAAAGTAGGAGTCTAAACGGTCTGATCATTTCTGAAATAAAGTCAAGATCTCACTTCAGTACCTTTGGATTTAATATCTAAGCGGTAGTGAAAAATGAAAAAAAAATAGGAAAAATAAAATGAAAAAAAATGTTCATTCTTTACAACTCTCGGCTGTTTGCATTGGATGTATGTTGATGAATTCCACTAGATTCTTGGCAAATGTAAGACATGTTATATTAAAGGAATAAAACATCATTTCCCTTGACTTTGTACTCTGATGCATGCAGTTCTTAGCACGTATACCTGGTCTTCGATATGGCGTATAGAGAACCCCAGGCAGAAAGAGATAGAGGGTTCTCTTAGCGATGCTAGGAACCGGAAAACGTGCTATGAACTGCATCAGGGTACAAACTCGTAGGAACTGATGTTTTATTTCTTTCATGAAATTGGATTGCCAAGGAATGAAACTGCAATTGAGCGAAGCTACAACAATTTTTTATCAATTTAGCTGCATTTGAAAACTGACCAAAGCTGAAATTCTTGATACAACAGCTGTAGAACTCGTGGAGCGAGTCTGCGAACGTAGCTCAGATTTATCTTGTTGTTTTCAAAACACAAATCATACATGCCTTGTCACTAGGTAACTTGAACATAAAATATTTCACACTCACAGTTTGTCCCAAAATCTTTGAATGAAAAATATACACTCTCGTAACTTTCTGTATCGATCTCAGACGCAGCAAACTTGCACTTTGCAAACAACGTTTTATGTTTTAATCCCCGTGCCTAGAAGATAGTAAGCTAATTTATTATAAAATAGACAACCTATCTCAAATCTCCACTTTCGTCAGTGGCAGTTAAATCGGCCAAAAAATAAACTACGATTAACAAATTGATTCAAATGGCGATTTTTCTTTCAGAAAAAAAAAACATCCTCGCTTACTTGGATCCACTGATTTCCCGCTTAAAAATGTCGACTGTCTTTGTTATACACACGTTGAGGCTGAAATTAACCCATATTTTAAAAACATGCTAAGAATGTACCCAAGCTGAGACTATTAAAAAGGGTAAAGCATTTTTATTCAGTTCTGCACCCGTTTTTGCATCTAGGCTAGCCAGGCACGTGTATGTCAAAGAAATTTGATCTCATATAGCGCACGATGGTCTTTGTTAGGGCTGCTGGTCATGTTCATATCGGAGGGACTCCCAGGGGTTTTAGGGAACAAGGGAACATGGGTATTTATTTTTAGGGAACAAGGGATATCTTAAAATTACTTTTAGAGAACAAGAGAACTTTTGGGTATTTTTCGGGAACAAGGGAACATTGATTATTTGGATTTTCAAGAAATTGTTATACTTCTTTATGGCAAAAAAGGTCAGAAGAAGGCCACTCGTTTCCTTTTTGTCTCCCGGTGCAGGAGGAAAGAGGCCTGGGCGCAATTTTGTTCTTCACGAAAGAACTGGTGACGAGCTCTTGAGCGCGCGGTAACCTGGGAAATTGTGGGGAACATTCAAGAATATTTTTGGGGAACACGGGAACATGGAACATAATTTCAGGGAACAGGAGAACACAGTAAAATGAATTTTGGGGAACATTAGAATTTATTTTTGGGGAACAAGGGATAAATTACTTTTTTTATAGGGAACAAGGGAGGCACTCATATCGGTGTTCTGAAATTCATGCTAAGAACGTTTCAGGCTCAAAACTTCAACAAAATAAGAACATTCAGTTTCGGTTCAGCCTCGGCCGCGAAATTAGACGTTCTTATAAAAAAAGAAGAGTGTAGTCATATCCCCATATGACTACCTTTTTCAGTAGGGAAAATATCTCGCGACTCACTCAGCTATTTATATATAATACGTCTCTGAACGTTTACTTTTTTTAAAAAAGACCATTTTCTAGGTGCTTGTTTTCAATATGTGTAAAATTAGAAAGTGATAAGATTAGCAGAAGAGATACTTGCCGCAACTGACTTTTTGAAAAGAAAATACTGTAAATTTGTAAGTAAAATACGCTGATCACTCTGAATAATTGTTTCGTTTTATTTTATCTTCTCCTTGCCGTCTGAACGTTTGGACACAAACTAGGCAGTAAGTGTATTTTCAACTTTTATTTGATACACATAAAAAATATCACTCTTATTTGTTCAAAGTAACTTATAAGCGAAGATGTCAGCCTTACATGCTGCTGCCCTAAATGACACCATTGATCGTCGTATGCGATTATCGAATCATCACAGCTGATGCATCCTGACCTCACTTTTAATTACTGTAATTTTTACGTTATACGTAGACGTTATATTTTATCGAAACTGTGTTTATAGAAAAAAAAAATTCTGTTTACCCATACTGGTCCTAATACTTTGTTATATCTTTTCCCTTGCAATGTTAACTCTTGGGGACAAATCAGGTGGTAAGTACGTGCAAATAAATCATTTTGTTGCTTAAAACTTCCGTGGTCGATCTTCTCATTTGCAAAAAATACAGTTCTAGACAAACATTTAACAAACGTCTAAAAATCCTTTAAATCCAAAGAAGACTTGATTAAGTCGAAGTAATATCTTTAAGTAATATCTTTTTAGCCTCGTATGGTATATAATGGTAATTGAACTTCATGTCGTGCAATTTGGTCTGAAATCATACGCGTGATTTCAGACCAAAATTGCACGACATGAAGTTCAATTACCACTTTATTACATCCATTTTGAAATCGCACATTTTTAGTCAGTACCAATATTGATGTGACATATAGATGCGATTTAGAGCATTCCAAAGAATAGTGCGATTTGGGAATAAATCGCACTGCTGAGAGCCAATCAGATTGCAAGAATCACCAGTGATTTCAAAATGGATGTAATAAATAAATTGTATCAATATAAACAGAATGCAGAAGTAATATATTTTCGTAACTTTTTATGAAACGAAATGAAAACTCCTAAACATTAATTTTCTCTTTTCCCTTCAATGCGGTATCCTGGAAAAATCATGTTTCAAGGTGGTATGTACATTACAAGCATTATTGACAAAACTGTGCATTAAGACCTTTATAATCTACTCAGGGGCGGATCCAAGAATTTCTGAAAGGGGAGTTGTACACCTTAATAACTTTCCACGCCATGGGCTAGGAGGGTCCACTCCGGTCCGAATATTTTACCAATTTCCTCTAAAACGCCATTTCCAGCATTCCGGAGACTCGAAAAGCGTCAAGATATAAGAGAGAGACATGAAGAGTCAAACAAATTTAAAACAAATTCTGCTCGAAGGGGGGAGGGGGAGGAGGGTTTGTTTGTTTGTTTGTTTTGTTGAATATTTATTCAGGAGCATCTGATGTAGCATACACAGCTAGTTTGAACAGAGCCCTGTTGGGGTTGGGGGTTGCAACCCCCTCAACCCCTCCCCTGGATCCGCCCCTGGTACTCTGAACTCTGCAAACTGTGCCCCTCTTATTTACTTTCCTGCCCTCACTCCAGGCGTACGATAGCTTTGACCAACAATGTATTGTTCAATTTCTATTTCCTGACAATTTTTCAGTAATTGTATGATGTACTATACTATCGTATGGAGAATTCGTGTGATAAGTAATTACGTTCCTTGTTAATTTACACTTCTAATGCCACTGGGGATCTCGGAGTACGCTTTTTAAATGCTTCTTCAATGCAAATCTTCAGGTCTTCTTTTAAAATATGATACACTTTCGCATACGATCACCTAGAATTTCCGTTTATATCTTGAAAACGACGGCTCTGCCGGCTTCTCTTACATGTTAAGTCACCGAGGCTGAAATTATCGATACCACAGAAGAAGAAATTGCTAGAAGACGCTACAACGTTTTATCATACACTATATCAGTGTTGAGGAAATAAAATCAGGCATGTCCAGTAAACAACTGATCTTTTTCTTTCTAAGCTGAACTTAGATCACAAGTCGTTCTAAAATCGTTGAATGTCGTGTACGTCAAAAACTCCAGTATTGACTTCCTTTTGAGCTCAGAATCGGCGTACGCGCATTTTACAAAAAAGTAAAATAAAATAAATTTAGACAAAAAACGTCATTCGTTGCTTTGCACGATTCGGTCTCTAGTACCCTGTCAGTGTTGTGATCTTTATAGTTGAGTAGAACACAGCGTCCTCTTTTTCAACGTTCCTTTTACTTTCATGCGGTTGACACATAACTCTTACTTAAACTAAGTGTTTATTTACAATGTATCTTTACTTGGCGTTTCTCTGTAAATTAAATCATCAGATTTCGAAAAATAGCCTGTATATATCATGCAACCAAAGAATTTTCCACAACCACGACTGCGGAGCACGGCCGGGCTTTGCCAAGCTCTTTCTTTTAATTATGCAGAAAAATTATAAACTGGAGGAACCTCTCCAAAATTTGTGAAAAAAAAGTAGGCAGCAAAATGTAAATGTAAAGTGTCGCGAATCCTTGCAGTTTGAAAAAAAAAGAATCGATCGAGAATGCTCACTCGTACATTCCTTAGCTTGACAGATTAAAAACCGGGAATTTCCGTGTAAATTGTAAACATGACAACGTTGTTGTAACTTTTTTTGCCCTTTAACACTTTTCGTTCAAACTCAAATATTCACAGCGACTACGTGGACAAATAGTAAAAAAAGTAGCTATAATGGACACATTTGTACTCAGTGTTTTCTTTTTAACTTTTTGCCACCGTAGAAGGTCTGTCTTACAAACATTTGTATAGTTTTAATTGATTTGTAGTGAAGTAAAATACCTCCATTATTTTGTTTCCGCTTTCCTTGGCCTAGCCGTTAGGATCAGTTTGGAGACTATCTTAAATTACCTAATCTGATTGTACTGATCATGTTGTGCAAAAGATCCGGCGGGTACCTCGTTGTTTTGTCACTGTGATTTTGATTTCGTTTTGTGTTTAAACACTCACATCAAAGTTATTTTAAAAGTAGTTGTACTTTGAATTTGATCTTTATTGTTTTTTAACCACGGTAGCTACATTCAGTGGATACTGAAAAGCATAAATAAATTAACTGGTTTTCAAGAATGCCGTGTATAATGTCTACCTATTGCATCTAATACTAATTACTACACTACGTATCCTTATAAAATATCAATAATTATATAAACCTAGCTATAGTAAGTAATGATAATAACTATTAGTGTATACTAAAACAGTGGATAGCGTAGTTGGCGCGCTCTGATTGGCTACTGAAACTCGGGATAGCAAGTGCTATTCACCTCCAAGCAATTTGCGCGCGAAAATTGTTATCGTTGACAGGTCTGGAATAAATGAGTTAAACATCATCATTTTCGTGCTTTATTATTTCACTGTTCTAGTATATACTAAAAATACTATTCACCTCAGCTTCGGGCTTCGGTAAATATCCACCACTAGCCACCTCCACTTTGGTAAATAGTTATTAATTATAGCAATGATAAACTATAATGATAAAAATTGTTTGCGTCTGGTTTAAAAATTCCAAGGGATTCAGCTGATTCTACATGGTCAGATGAGGAATTCCAAATGTATCCGCCGTGAAAGGGGAATCTCCGTTTACCAGCTTCTACGTGGGGGAATGGCATGGCAAATATATTTGAGAAAGCCAGTAAAGAGAAAAAAAAAATAGTTAGTCGCAATACGGATTTTATATGTAATAGAAATATGCTGATCTAATTTTATTACGTGTTTTTCTTTATCCTTAACTTGTGGATCCTTGGTGACGAATCAGAATGTAAGTGCACTTAAGTTTATTTGATTTAACCGTCGTTAACTCTGCCCTTAATCTTATTTGCCTGTCATCGTTTTGCCTGCCCCTCAGTGTCAGGGAAGCCATCTGCGATTATAGCGGAGCTCTGCCGGCCGAAGACCCGCCCTTAGCCCCATACTCATAGAACCCATGCCCGTCATTTTTCATGGTCATGGCCAGCGGAATGTTTCGCGGGCGGCGTCTGTCATGTACGTGTGTCCGTCCGTACGGGCTTTGTTTTTCTTTGTTTTTCAGCCGTCAGTTGTTGGATCTTTCGCTGTGTTCAGCGGAGAAGTAAAGTCGTTATTTCCCTGCGTTTTTTTCGCGGTTTGCTACTCAAGACAGGGATACTCAGGCCCGGTTCAGACGCCGAATTTTTCATGAGCCGAAATTAATTCGAATTTGGACCGACCCAAATTAACAAACGTACGCCTGTTGATTCAGACGCTGAACTTAATTAGCCGAACTTAATTCAGTTTGAAGAAAAACAAATCGAAAGGTCAGCGATTTTCAGGCAAAGATGTCAGAACACGCACCAGTCGTTATAATAATTTATGCATCAGGTTCGGCTCATGAAAAGTTCGGCGTCTGAATCAAAGCCGAAATTCCCGGCTGAGCCGTTCCAAATTCAAATAGCCGTTCTTAACTGATTCAGACGCCGAACTTATCATGTACTTAATTCAAGGAATTAATGTTCGGCTCATGAAAAGTTCGGCGTCTGAACCGGGCCTCAGAAGCCGCTTTAGTGGAAAAAGAAGAGCTTTCAGGTATAAAATCTTGCTTCGAGGATGGGAGCAATGCGGGGAGATGTTTGTCACTTTCGGGTTACAGAACTGAAGAAGCGGAGATTTAAAGAATTTCCAAGCAGTGGAGGGACTTAAGGGTAAAACAAAATACACTTTTTGTGAACTTTTGTACGGTCTAAATGTACTGTGCAAACGGTCGCGTAAGTCTGTTTTTGAGAATTGCTAAAATTGAAAAATAGCCCGGTCGTCAATTTTAATTACTGTGCTTTAGCTTCCGACCTATCACCTCAGTTAAGTTTATTATCGGCTTTCTGTTCATAGAGCGACGCTGTTAGGCTCAGGCTATCCATATATATTATTTATGCCACAGTCTAACATGCAGGTAATATCATGAGTTTCCATCACACGTAGAGCTCGCAAAACAACGTTAAATATTATACGTTCTTAGTCATTTCGGAGTATTGTTTTTGCAATAGCTTTTAATAATTACTCTGACATTTACATTGAAAATGAACAACTGCATTTCGCTGGCGTGATTGGCTAGGTATACCCGATATGTAATATTTTAATACTGGTGAATATATTCTCGTTTATTGTACTGTTTCACAACCTCTCTGTTTTACTTGTTTTGGAATATAAAAGTTACTCATTGGAACTTGTAATTAATAAATTATAAACGATTAAAAGCACTCTATCACACAATAAGTTCTGGCCACAGACTCTCTTCGCCTATCCATAACGGCTTATATTGATGAACGACAAATTCTAGGTGTAACAGTTAATTATTATAAGTAAATATATTTCTCCTAATGATTGATATTCTGTTGTTGATTTATATATTTGAATCTGTGGGGACAAATCAGATTGTAAGTGTCCTTTCAGCCCTTTGTTTATTGTTAACAAGGTTTCCAGTTTAGTGTGAGGTGTTTTAAATGGTAAAATTAATACTCTAATGGATATTAAAATAGCCAACAGGCTAGTATAGAAATATAATTGGTTACATCTGGGAAGGTAAATCAAAACAAAAACTTCCTTAAATCCGTTTATGGGTAAAATAAAATAACAATATTTACATTTCGAACAATTTAACTATATAATATTCGATCTGGAATAAACGAATTAAGCAATGTAAAGGTTTGTTTGTTTTCATATGGAAGATAGATTTTTATTTACGTTCGGTGTAATTGTTGAGTAAGTAAGATTGATATAACTCTTAACAGTAGATTTTTTTGTTTCCTTTTTCACGTGCACTTGTGGGGACAAATCAGGGGGTAAGTGTCTTTACAGCTGTTTCACAGTTAAACCTGTATTAAGCGGACACCCTCCATTAAGCGGACAGTAGCTTAAGTCCGAGAATTTTGTTCCGTTGTAAAGAATACCTGTATTAAACGGACACCTCTATTAAGCGGACGCGGACACCTAAAACTTGACTATGGCGGCGGGGTGGTTATTTTAGCATAACTTTAAATGTATTGAGCATTTCGTTACCAAGCTGGGCAAGTAATAAACAGAGGACATGCATCAAATTATTTTGACACCAATATTGACAGGAGATATCAAATTATGACGTCATACTTGATGACGTCATGCTATGCTCCAGTGTTTTTGAAAGAGAACAACCAGAGAAGTACAAACTGAAAACCGTTTGTCGATATCACAAATATTAGATGAGATATGACACTTTAAATTTTGAAGAGTGCTTTGCCCAGAAAAGAGTGTCCCATCTTGATAAAAATATCATAATTTAAGTTTTTTTATGTCTGCAATTCTAGTTATGTTGCAGATTGATTGTCCTAGATGAGTAGAACAAGAATAATTGAAAAAATCAGGAATCATAGTTTTTCCTAACATTATTTACTTCAAAAACCTGTAGTTTTATGACGTCATAAAATGTGACGTCAAAATTGTTTTATCGCTTCAATTATGGTTTAGAGGAAAAAACCGTACGATTTCTTTTTAAATACTTATCACTTAACTTTACCAAATTGTTTGTTTTACTTGAAAAAAAAAAACTGAAGAAAAAATACCATAGGAGTTAATTTTATGGGAAATGTATGGTTCCGGAGGGGACCCTGAAATGCCTTCAAATTGTTATTACTCGAGAAATATTTGTCATAACGAGTTACGTTTTTCCGTATATTATTCCCTTAGTCAATCTCTTTCAAATGATCTATTTGGTGGTATGAAATTATAAACTTTGTACCACGTGTTTTCTGACGTCATTAATTATGAATTAAAATGATTTGGACAACGTACAACCCAAGTGAATGTGCGAAGTTTGGTGAGGAAGTGTGCAAGAAAGCAAAATTATAGCCCTAATGATCCTTATAGCGACGTTTGGCCCCGTCGTAATGGTTGTTTCTATTGTTTAAAACCATCTCATCTATTCATCGCGTCAATTCATGCCATATGGTCCAGGGTCTGGCTTAATTTACGGATACTGTACCGGTTTGGGAGTTCTAGGGACGGATGAGTTCTGGATCGTTGAACGAATGTCCGGGAAGAGTGAAGTGGTCAGAAACGACAGTGGGTTGGTCAAAGTTTTTTGATTTGAGGATTTTTCGAACAAGCGTCTATGTTCTCCAAATCTGTCGCTTATTTGGCGTTTGGTTTCTTGTCAAGGCCTTTTTTCATTATTTTGTGTGAAGCTTCTGTACGTATTATACTACTCCAGTTGGTATAAAATAGTAAAGATGTCTAATAAGTACGTACAATTTGATTATGAAGTCAAAATATCTCTAACCTTCGTTTCTGGTCGATTTTGCAAACGCAGTAAAACGGTTCCCGTTTTGTCATTTTTGCTCTGATTCTCCTCAAGTAGGTTAAGGTTTTGGTAAAGGGTTTTGACCAGGAAAATGGTTTATTTGTGATTAACATAAGAAACCTCAATTTTTGAAGGCTTTTTCGTCTCCCTTTAGAATCCTCAGTCCGAGCCATCGATACTCGTTTTAATCTCGTACCCAGATCTCACTCGTGCTTGTACTGACCGTATAGATGTGGGTACGAGATTATACTTGTTTATAAACGTTTATCGCTTTAATTTAGACCGAACGTTTGATTATAGATCTTCTTTCTCTAACATGACGATATTTAGTTACAAAACTTGAACGACGGCCGGTAAAAGGAGTACATCTTAGTAAATCTCAAGCGAGAGGTCTGCCTGACCAGGGCGGCGCCGAGAATTTTTCCTTGGTGGGGCATAACTGGAAATATGTGTAATATTGGCGCAGCAGCGCCAATGACGAGTGCTGAAGGCACGAGAATCTAGGGGTGTCTGGGGGCATGCTACCCCGGGAAATTTTGAAAATTTAAGTATTCTAGGATGCAATCTGGTGCAATCTGAACGCTAAAATTTGGTAAACACCAGGATTTCATTGTGGTCAACAAAGTAAGAAAAACTTAATGACCTTTTCCACCTTAGCAAAAAAAAAAATTATCAAATTTGAATACTTTCGTAGAAAACTATTAATTGTCAGTTTATTTTAGCGTTCAATACATGGTTTGAGAAAGTTTTAATTGACATCGAATTTTCTAAAGCGATTTTGCCTGTCATTTGATGCTGAAACAAACTGATTTCCAATAACTGCCATGTTCAATTTGTCAGTCATTTCCTTGTGAACGTGGAAAATCATCAGGGTTGCCACGGTCAGGGAAAATTCAGGGAAAAACAAAAATTTTTCAAGGTCAGGGAAAAGTCAGGGAATTTTGCAAAAGGTCAGGGAAAATCTTAGTTCTTGTCAAAGTCAGTGAAAAGTCAGGGAATTTTGTTTTCAGTTTGGTGAAGTCAAACGCCATGCGTTCAAAATCCCGTGAAAAACGTAAAGAGATCGAAAATGAAGAGAAGAATATTGATGGTCTGCAAAAGAAGCTGAAGCAAATGTAATAGTGGATGTCGCTTATTTGATAATTCGCCTAATGCAAAGTCAGTGAAAACTGTTTTGAGGTCAGTGAAAAGTCAGGGAATTTTTTATGTTCTAATGAGTGGCAACCCTGATCATGCAGTGATTCAATCTTTCTTGCGACATAGTTGTTCGAAGATGCGTCTTAAGCCTTCTAAGGGCAGAGGCCGAGCGCTCACTCGCAGCATTCGTGGCAGGTACAACAAGAAGTATCTTCACAAGGTTAAAAACTTCTGAGAAATAAGATTTTGATTTATTTAAAAAGTCACAGAACATTTCTTTTACGAACGAGTCTAATACATTAAATCGCCTCATACAGTGTATGATCATCTGGTCCAAGGATCTTAGCTTGCCACACTAATTAAAAGTATATCTCAGCCTACGCAATTTTGAGTTGTCCCAAAGTTGAAAGTTGGTGGGGCAAATGCCCCACCTGTAGCGCCGCCCTTGCCGACTGATACAGGAAGTGACACGAAAACCTTTTTGCGAATTCTTATCACCAACTGAGATCATAGGAACGTATGGCAGTATTCTTGTAACTCAGGTTATGTGAAACTGGCTGCGAGTGAATTTCAAGGCCTGGACAATATCCGCTTGCCGGTTTCAGTGCATAAGTTCAGCAAGTGATCGCACAGGGAGCCCACACAACCTGTGTGACCGTATTTTTAAATAAAGAGGAAATGTATGGGAATATCGAAAGGCTCATCATATCGTAAAATATCGCGATGAATATTTACATATAAGTTCAGACTGAACAAACATTATCTTACCTTAAATGTTGTGTATTGTCGTCCTTGTAGCTGACAACGGTGAGTTTTACCGATTTGAAGGGTTTTATACGTCCAGGTAAACCGCGTTAGACGCACACTCCTTCAAATTTGATATCCCATACATTTCCTCTAAATTTAATAATACGAACGGTCACACAGGTTTTGTGGGGGCCCTGTGGTGACCTGCTTTTTTACCGTACGATATTTCAACATTTTCATAAAGTGTCTTCTACAACATAAAATGATCATGTGCCAATAATTACATGATAAGACGTAAAATAAAAAAAATAAATAAATAAATGATCTTTATTTACCCTTGGTACATGTTTAAATAAAGCACAACTCTCAGCAACAAAAAATAAAACAAACAGCGGTGATAAACATGGTAAACCAACGCATTTTTATAATAAACTTGACGTTCCGTATGCTAAGCAACACGTATTTTCAAAAGTAACCGTTGCTTAGCATACGAAACGTCAAGTTTATTTTAAAACTGCGTTGTTTTACCATGTTTATCACCGCGGTTTGTGTTTTATTTTTAATCAAGTTACGATGGCCTAAGAACAAGAGTTTATATGTTTTAGTAACAAGGTTAAGAATCCCATCTTGTAGAAAGCAGACCAGTTAGTTAATTTACAAGCTTGGCCGAGGAGTTAAATATGACCTCCCTACTATCGTGTAGAGCCGCAATCTTTTTTTTACCGTAATGATTCGAATTGGCGTCCGGGGCGCTTATTTTCTTTTGGTAGATCAAGGAAGGGCGCTTATTGGAGAGGGGGCACATGTTTTTTTTTCATTACGAAAAGCATGCGAACGTGAAAAAAGCACTTTAATAAACAACAGAAAATGTACAATTCGCGTAGTCAGAACATTAATTACTCGTGGCGAAGCACACGAGTTATAAATCCGGCGTTGACTTTTCTTGTTTTTTTTCGTGTCACATTAGCGCATGCAAATTTATGCACGCATATTTAAGTCTATATAGACGACTATATGGCTTTCGGCCATGAAATACATACCGTAAAATCTCTCCGTTTGTGTACTCGAGAAGCAAGATAAAGAACTACTGCGTACAACTGCACACTTTCAAGACAATTCAAGGCGTTCATGGATGGATAGGACCGTTTGATATTGTGTTCGCCGCTTATTCCTGTGGGATTTTTGCTCTGGCAAGTTCTGTGTTTTATATATTAAACTTGCCATTTGCTTAGCGATCGAGCTCCGGGTCGAGCTTAAGTGTCAGCTACTGAATCTAGTGAATGCAGTGTAGTCTTACTTTTAAACCCGTGTATACGTGAAAGCATGATGAACAGGTTATCGGCAACGGTGTTTAAATAAAATTCATTCTCTCACTCACTCACTCACTCGCTCCTTCCATCAGCTGTAAACTTAGTGAGCAAATGCTTTGTTACGAACACGTTTCAACAGGAGTCAAATTGTTCCTGGAGTGTCAAAATGTTTTTGTAGTTCAGGATAATATTCGTACCATACAGTGTTTTACGGTTATTATCCGTACTTTAGGCGTCAAAGTAGTATATTAACCGTAAAATGTTGTTTTTTAAGAATATTAACCTTCAAAGACGCCACTTACGATTATTATGCATGTAAAATACGCATAATAACCTGAAAAAGTACGCATAATAAAGGTATGTATCGCGCTTTCAGGTTATTACTCGTATATGTACCAAAGTTGGATCGAGAGAGATTGTCCCGAATGCGGCCGCCATTACAGGAAAGATTCTAGAGGGATGATATTAAGAAACGGATGAGCATTTCTTTAAAAATAGTATTTATGTGAAGTCTATTCCTCTTAACCTTTCCATTGAGCAAGTTAACGACCGAATTTTTTTCGAAACAACTAGCATTTTGAAAAAGTTCTGCGGAGTCGCAGCGATGCGAAGCATCACAGAGCGATCGAGTGTCGACTTGAGGAACTGTTGTCGCTGTTGAAATCCACTGTTGCACTATTAAAACTAATGTCCGCTTCCAATGATAAAATAAAACAAGTACCTGTGTGTTTACTGATTTAAATGCCTACAAAATTAAGGAAGATCAACTTTACACAACGAAATATAACTCCACGGCAATGACCAAATTCAGAATCGGCCGGCGAAGGATTCAATTGAAAGTGGCCGGACGAATAAAACTCCAAGATTCGCGGTTCGTATTTCACCATGGAAAAAGGGAGATGTGTGCCGTCCCAGAAAGGCCGTTTTCTTTTGAAAGTTAATGATTATTTGAAAGAAATAGCAGAGAAAAACAAACAAAAAGTTGGCAAAACTGCCAGTCAACATAGAGACGACTTAAATATTAAAATTTAAGGCACTAAGCAGTGTGCCGACCAGTGGTACAGTGGTAGTGCGCTCGGCTACAAGACCGGCACTTGATAAAGATCGCGAGTTCGAATCCGGGTGACGCGATTTTTTTTTGTTTTCTTTTCCCTTGTGTTTTTCTTTCTTTCTTTCTTTCTTTTCTTCTTTTTTTTTTTTTTTTAGAACCGTTGTGGCTAAAAGTCGCGTAATTTAAGCCAATTTCTTCTTCAGTTTTATTTTTATTTTGTTTAAATAGTCTAAAAACACAGTTGCTGAGCTGCGGCGAGGCAAGATATCACAGTTACGTTTTTTATACATTCGACCGAAATGCAGCCAAGCTTTTTTATCAATAATTTATCGTTTTAAACACTGGAAACTGTATTAAGCAATAGGCCGCATTTTCTATGCGTTTACCGGCGCTATTAAAAACCGCTTGGAATTTTGAGAGAACATTCGAAAAGCTTGTAAATTACGAGCCGTGCTTTTTCCGTGTTATCACAACATCCCGCCTGGGTTTATAACGTCATTGAACTCATAGAAGAATGTGGTCTATTGCTTTTTATGAAATAACTATGGAAAACGTCTGTTGAAGAGAGCGCTTTATTATAATTTTTGGCCGATCAAGATGCTTATTCTCCTCACTCCATTAATACATTCATCGAATGCTGCGGGAAAACCAATCAAAGCGGCTGAACTTGACTAGCTTGGAAAGCTTGTAAATCACGGGCCTCCCTTTTCTCGTGTTCTCCCAACATCCCGCGTGAGTTTATAACGCCGGTAAACACATAGAAATGTGGTCTATTGTGTTTACGAAATAACTAAAGAAAACGACTGCATGTTGAAGAGAGCACATTGTTGTAATTTTGTGTCGATCAAGATGCGTATTCTCCTTACATTTGCATCGGATGACACGGAAAACCAATCAAAGCGGCTGAACTTGAATGAACTTGACTCGCTGCCACAGAGAAGTGAGAAAACACTCACAGGTTCAATGAAAGCAACGAAACGTTTTAGCGCTTTGAAATTCACCAGCTGAAATTTATCAGCTGAAAGAAGAAATGTATTCAATGATCCAAAAGTACTTTGAAGGGGAAATCCAAAAAATTGTGTCCGGAATCTGCCGCCGCAAAAGAGAATATGCGAGGAAACTTTCGAAGCCTACAAACTTTGTTTTGGATTCAAAGATTGCCTTCTTGTCAGCATTTTTTCAATTGGAATAAAGGTTAGTTACAGAAACGCAGCTTCTAAATCTCTTTTCGACTTTATGAACTTACTTTGAAGCCTACTGTGATGCCCGTACTTTTTCACATTTTTAGTGATGAATGAAAACAAAGATCATTGTTTTTTTATAACCTGACAAATTGTTGGATCGTTTCATGCAAATTTTCATTGTCTGCTTGCTGACCATCCCAGTGCTTGGACATAATCAGAATTTCAAATGTATCTGCTGCAACTACAGAAATTTTGCTCTCCAAAACAAAACACGACAGCGTAAAAGGAATCGGCGTAATTCTCCTAAAAAACAAAGCGATAGTTTTCAATTCCACTGTGAAAATCAGACTTATTGATAAGCTTATGTTATCTTAGAATTTGTAGGCACATTTATAACATTCAGTTGAAAGGACACACCTTAATCCTTCAGTGGAACTCAGTTTAATTATGAGATCGTCGATATCATTCGATAAATTTGTATTGTATAAAACAACTACTATGCAGTCGTTCGCGGCATTTCCTTTTCCAGAGGAAGGGTAAAGCATACACAACAAGTAATGACAAATTATTTCTTTTTTGTGTTTAGCATTTAAATTATTTGCAAATTAGTTGGAGATTTTAAAGGCAAGGTACGTTTGATCACATTCGTATTCGTACAACAGGTCCGGATGAAAGGTACGCTTAATAATCGTTTTACGCGCGTGCCGTTTAATTTTGTTCACTTTGAGTTCTGTTCATTCGTAGAACAGGTGTGATGCATGGTACGGTTAATAACCGTATAACGCATTTTTCCGTTATTTTGATCGCGTTCAGTTCTGAGCATTCGCATGACAGGTCTGATGGAAAAATACGGTTAATAATCGTCAGTTGAATCACATCTTGCATGTGTTTCTCGTTATTTTATTTGTGAAGCTTTGCGCTTTTTTCGCCTTCCAAAAACTGATAAATCTGTAAGATATTTTAATTTAGCTAATAGACTCTATAGAGTGAATTTTTTTTCCAATGACAGTTCAGTTCGCTATAACATATATGTGGAATTTTGTTCGAATTCGCCTGATTTCCTCAAATCCTTTGACTCCTAGCTTTTATGTACCAGTCAATTCCAAAACCGCCCATCCCCCCCCCCCGGGCAACCCCCCGGGCATTTGACTTTTTTAAAAAAAAATTGTCAAATGCCCCACTATGTGGGCAGTTTATACGGTCAAATGCCCCACCGTGCAGGGCTTCACAGAGCATCAAATGCCCCACCGTCCGGGCAAGGAGGGATTTAAGTAACAAGTTACAGTGGATTTCAGCTTACTTTGGCCTCGCCAGTTGCCAAGTTCATTGGCAAATTTGATACTTGCGAAGTTGTTAATTACATTTGTTAGTTTGCCAAGCAAATTGCGAACTTTGAAACGAAGTTGGCAACTTCGGTGCCAACGAAGCCTGTATGTAAACTGAGTCTGAAGTTGTTCTTAAACGCTATTTGCGAAGTCATAACAATTTTCAGCCGATCTGGATGGTTTTCTTTAACATTATTTTGTAGACTTGCCAAGACTAACTAGACAAATCTATAAACTGGTGCTGTTCAGATTGTTTTCGAGGTGAGATCACGTACGCTGTAAGATGCATGCCACTATTTCAGTTGTGGTTTTGAATTCGACCAACATATAAATCGTATATTATCTTTCATGTTCACTTTAAATATCTAAATCTATGCTTGTGCTGTCGTCTGTTGTTTATATATCTCTTACCTAGATTTAGTTGCAGCGAAAAAATAGAACGAACATATGTTTCGAAATACTAAATGTGAACAAATATCTTGCTTAGTCACTTTCGTTTTGTGCGTTGATAGAAAAAAACAACGCAACAGACACGTGGAACCGGAATGAATGGATTACGAAATCTTTTACCTTGCGACCGCTAACCAACGTTTTTGTTGAAGTCAAATGCCCGCCCCGTCGGGCCTCGTTTCACGTCAAATGCCCCACGATGCGGAGCTAACCTCTCGTCAAATGCCCGGGGTATGCCCGGGGGGGGGATGGGCGGTCTTGGAATTGACTGGTACATTATCAAGGAAATTCAACAATTTATAAAAAATTGCAAATTCCACCCTGCTGAATCAACTATAAACTGAAAAGTTCAAGACACCATAACAAAATGCTTCTCCGTAGCTTCTGTTTAAATTTAAAAGCTACCATTTCACCCACACTTCAAAGATTTAAAACCATCTTTGGACCCTGAAATGATAGGGAGTACTGCCCTAACCTGAAAGATTTATGGGGAATATATCAATTATGTCTATGACGTGTTCTGTAACTGCGGTAACTATTTAACATGTGAATTGATTTAAACAGTTGTTTTAATTTATGTGGTATCTGTCCTGAAAAATACTTAAACATTTAAATTTCCAATTTATTTATCTGTTCCACTTAAGAAGCTTCATTTCTTTAAAATTTAAAAGCCGCCCTTTCCCTATATCCAATTTTAGCTATAATTCTTACGGCCCTTTTCTGAAGAAGTACAATCATAGATACTTTGAAAGATAGTTTGTTAGCCCAAACAATATTGCCATAGTGAATGTAAGCTTTTAATAGCATCAGTGAACAAATAATAGCTTAATTTATCCATGTTTAGTTTTTGTCAATCAGAATAACTATTCCCAAATACTTAAGACCATTGCATAACACTGCTCCGTAGCTTCTGATCAGCACCTCAGAAAAGTGCAGCTCAATTTTTAAGCTATCATTTGAATGGTCACACTTTTGCCGAGTTTAGGATTTCATCCAATGACACAAAAGTTACAACTACATCGTACAGAATAATAAACACCACAGGAAGGTACTAGTTTTATAGTACTGCTCACGGCAGTTAGCTTTCTTTTGAATCGTCTTCAATAATCCTTAAAAGACTCAATTCACAAGCCCAATTGTTAGAACCAGTTTATGCCAGTAATCAGTTAAAGTAGTCTTGATCAGCACACTACTGGGGTGGACCACATGAAAAAATGTGTGAAATTATATATCCTTTGAAATATGGTGTGAAATGAATGTGTAAAATTAACGCTATGTGAAAGAAATGTGAAACTCATTGCAAAATCTAATTTGAGTTTCAATAGTTACAGGTGAAATTGTATTGCCATGTGAAAAAATATGTGAATTTTTAAGTTTGCATTATGTGGAATGTTAGTGATGTGTAATATGAAGTGACAACATTTTTTCAAACTGCAAGATATCTGAGGACTTTATAAGACTTATAAGACTTTAGTCGTTAATTAGCTAATTAACATGTACGTTGTACGTTTTTTTTTTTTTTTTAATCCAAACAAGTCAAATGAAACTGGCTTTCATAGTCTATTTGAGTTAGTCGCGGTTTTTCAATCATGTTCAATTTTGTGTTTTTGCAGAACCGGTTATGGGCTGAAAATGTAAGTTTAATAACCGTAAAAGTACGTTAAAAAACCGTAAAAGTACGCTTAATAACCGCGAAAGTACATTTAATAACCGTAAAAGAACGTTTAATAACCGTAAAAGTGCGTTTAATAACCGTAATAGTACGTTTAATAACCGTTAAAGTACGTTTAATAATCGTAAAAGTGCGTTTATTAACCGTAAAAGTACGTTTAATAATCGTAATAGTACGTTTAATAACTGTAAAAGTGCGTTTAATAACTGTAAAATTACGTTTAATAACAGTAAAAGTGCGTTTAATAACCGTAAAATTGCGTTTAATAGCCGTAAAAGAACGTTTAATAACCGTAAAAGTGCGTTTAATAACCGTTAAAGTGCGTTTAATAACCGAGTACGTTTCTCAACCGTAAAAGTACGTTTATCAACCGTAAAAGTACGTTTATTAATCGTAAAAGTGCGTTTAATAAGAGTAAAAGTGCGTTTAATAACCGTAAAAGTGCGTTTAATAACCGTAATAGTACGTTTAATAACCGTAAAAGTACGTTTAATAATCGTAAAAGTTCGTTTAATAACCGTAAAAGTACGTTTAATGTCCTTTTACGGTTGATAAACGTACTTTTACGGTTGATAAAGGTACTCGGTTATTAAACGTACTTTTACGGTTATTAAACGCATTTTTACGGTTATTAAACGCACTTTTACGATTATTAAACGTACTTTTACGATTATTAAACGTACTTTTACGGTTATTAAACGTACTTTTGCGATTATTAAACGTACTTTTACGGTTATTAAACGTACTATTACGGTTAATAAACGCACTTTTACGGTTATTAAACGTACTTTCATGGTTATTAATTTGATTTCTTGTTGGTTGTCCTGTGGTTTATGTGCAGTGAAATTTTAGTTTTTTTGGTAGCCGGTCTTCCAAATGACCGCCCCTATTGTTTTTTTTTTCAGGGGCTCATTTCCGCCGGAAGTTCCTTCGAACGCGACTCAATAATCTCGATTACTGCTAGTATTTAGTTAATAAACACACTTTTACGGTTATTAAACGTACGTTTACGGTTATAAACGTACTTTTACGGTTGATAAACGTACTTTTACGGTTGATAAACGTACTTTTACTTACGGTTATTAACCCTTTAAGCCCCAAGAGTGCCAAATGGCACTACAAGACCCACTGCTTTTAAAAAAATTGCAATTTCCTCAATCGTGCGAACATTGCCTTAACTATCAGTTGTGAGCATTGACTAGAAAGTTCTTTCAATTGAGATACCCAATAAACACAAAAAAGTCAGCGATTTTTGCAAAATATTAGCGTTTGAATTTCGACAAGAAAAAAATGACCGTTTTTAACGTAATAGAAAAGCAACAAAAATCATGTTTTTGCCTTCAGTTTTTTTTATTGAAATCATCTTTGCAAACCCAAAAGTCAACATTCACAGCAAAATTCAGTCCTAGTCCTACCTTAGAAGTGATTTTGTTTGCTCTTATTCGTTGCCCGGGCCGAGCTACAGCCTCTCGTTCTAGTGCATCCTGGCCTTGCCTCGATTTTCAACATCACCACCGCACTGCATGCTGGGAAATAGCGAGAATTTTTGACAGGGTTCATTCCTTCCCCCACACATTTCATATTTATACTAAGTCCACAGCCACACCGACCTACCACCGAAATTTCGCGCTTGTTGTGTTCTTCAGTGGTCGCAACTTCCAAAAGATGCCGTGGTAGGTCAAGAAATTCATCCAGAGTGGAGTCCCAAGACAACTTCGTTTTTTGGCGGCCATTTTTCCAGTTCAACGAGCAACGAGCCAAATTCGTAAACGAAGTACAACACCTAACTTCTAAACTACCTTCAGGCTTAATGATGCCCATCAGGCAGCTACTAAAGATGAAAAATGGCTGTGATCTTACCAAAAATCGCAGATGCACTACATTTAAGACTTTATTGCAATTCCACGAAGTAAAACCACAACGTCACAATGACGTTTCCAGTAAACACGAGCCTCCAGTGTTTTTCAACGGCAACTTCACATATGGAGAAACGAAAGCCTATGGTGCGTGTGTATGCAGGAAATCGCTCAAAAACACAAAAACCCTTGGGGCTTAAAGGGTTAAATGTACTTTTATAATACGGTTATTAAACGCACTTTTACGGTTATTAAACGTAATTTTACGGTTATTTAACGCACTTTTACGGTTATTAAACGTACTTTTACGATTATTAAACTTACATTTTCAGCCTATAACCGGTTCTGCAAAAACACGAAATTGAACATGATTGAAAAACCGGGACTAACTCAAATAGACTATGAAAGCCAGTTTCATTTGACTTGCTTGGATTAAAAAAATGTTAATTAGCTAATTAACGACTAAAGTCTTATAAGTCTTACAAAGCCCTCAGATATCTTGCAGTTTGAAAAAATGTTGTCACTTCATATTACACATCACTGGCATTCCACATAATGCAAACTTAAAAATTCACATATTTTTTCACATGGCAATACAATTTCACCTGTAACTATTGAAACTCAAATTAGATTTTGCAATGAGTTTCACATTTCTTTCACATAGCGTTAATTTTACACATTCATTTCACACCATTTTTCAAAGGATAAAAAATTTCACACATTTTTTCATGTGGTCCACCCCAGTAGTGTGCTGATCAAGACTACTTTAACTGATTACTGGCATAAACTGGTTCTAACAATTGAGCTTGTGAATTGAGTCTTTTAAGGATTATTGAAGACGATTCAAAAGAAAGCTAACTGCCGTGAGCAGTACTATAAAACTAGTACCTTCCTGTGGTGTTTATTATTCTGTACGATGTAGTTGTAACTTTTGTGTCATTGGATGAAATCCTAAACTCGGCAAAAGTGTGACCATTCAAATGATAGCTTAAAAATTGAGCTGCACTTTTCTGAGGTGCTGATCAGAAGCTACGGAGCAGTGTTATGCAATGGTCTTAAGTATTTGGGAATAGTTATTCTGATTGACAAAAACTAAACATGGATAAATTAAGCTATTATTTGTTCACTGATGCTATTAAAAGCTTACATTCACTATGGCAATATTGTTTGGGCTAACAAACTATCTTTCAAAGTATCTATGATTGTACTTCTTCAGAAAAGGGCCGTAAGAATTATAGCTAAAATTGGATAAAGGGAAAGGGCGGCTTTTAAATTTTAAAGAAATGAAGCTTCTTAAGTGGAACAGATAAATAAATTGGAAATTTCAATTTAAATGTTTAAGTATTTTTCAGGACAGATACCACATAAATTAAAACAACTGTTTAAATCAATTCACATGTTAAATAGTTACCGCAGTTACAGAACACGTCATAGACATAATTGATATATTCCCCATAAATCTTTCAGGTTAGGGCAGTACTCCCTATCATTTCAGGGTCCAAAGATGGTTTTAAATCTTTGAAGTGTGGGTGAAATGGTAGCTTTTAAATTTAAACAGAAGCTACGGAGAAGCATTTTGTTATGGTGTCTTGAACTTTTCAGTTTATAGTTGATTCAGCAGGGTGGAACTTGCAATTTTTTATAAATTGTTGAATTTCCTTGATAAAAGCTAGGAGTCAAAGGACTTTGAGGAAATCAGGCGAATTCGAACAAAATTCCACATATATGTTATAGCGAACTGAACTGTCATTGGAAAAAAAATTCACTCTATAGAGTCTATTAGCTAAATTAAAATATCTTACAGATTTATCAGTTTTTGGAAGGCGAAAAAAGCGCAAAGCTTCACAAATAAAATAACGAGAAACACATGCAAGATGTGATTCAACTGACGATTATTAACCGTATTTTTCCATCAGACCTGTCATGCGAATGCTCAGAACTGAACGCGATCAAAATAACGGAAAAATGCGTTATACGGTTATTAACCGTACCATGCATCACACCTGTTCTACGAATGAACAGAACTCAAAGTGAACAAAATTAAACGGCACGCGCGTAAAACGATTATTAAGCGTACCTTTCATCCGGACCTGTTGTACGAATACGAATGTGATCAAACGTACCTTGCCTTTAAAATCTCCAACTAATTTGCAAATAATTTAAATGCTAAACACAAAAAAAGAAATAATTTGTCATTACTTGTTGTGTATGCTTTACCCTTCCTCTGGAAAAGGAAATGCCGCGAACGACTGCATAGTAGTTGTTTTATACAATACAAATTTATCGAATGATATCGACGATCTCATAATTAAACTGAGTTCCACTGAAGGATTAAGGTGTGTCCTTTCAACTGAATGTTATAAATGTGCCTACAAATTCTAAGATAACATAAGCTTATCAATAAGTCTGATTTTCACAGTGGAATTGAAAACTATCGCTTTGTTTTTTAGGAGAATTACGCCGATTCCTTTTACGCTGTCGTGTTTTGTTTTGGAGAGCAAAATTTCTGTAGTTGCAGCAGATACAGTTTAAATTCTGATTATGTCCAAGCACTGGGATGGTCAGCAAGCAGACAATGAAAATTTGCATGAAACGATCCAACAATTTGTCAGGTTATAAAAAAACAATGATCTTTGTTTTCATTCATCACTAAAAATGTGAAAAAGTACGGGCATCACAGTAGGCTTCAAAGTAAGTTCATAAAGTCGAAAAGAGATTTAGAAGCTGCGTTTCTGTAACTAACCTTTATTCCAATTGAAAAAATGCTGACAAGAAGGCAATCTTTGAATCCAAAACAAAGTTTGTAGGCTTCGAAAGTTTCCTCGCATATTCTCTTTTGCGGCGGCAGATTCCGGACACAATTTTTTGGATTTCCCCTTCAAAGTACTTTTGGATCATTGAATACATTTCTTCTTTCAGCTGATAAATTTCAGCTGGTGAATTTCAAAGCGCTAAAACGTTTCGTTGCTTTCATTGAACCTGTGAGTGTTTTCTCACTTCTCTGTGGCAGCGAGTCAAGTTCATTCAAGTTCAGCCGCTTTGATTGGTTTTCCGTGTCATCCGATGCAAATGTAAGGAGAATACGCATCTTGATCGACACAAAATTACAACAATGTGCTCTCTTCAACATGCAGTCGTTTTCTTTAGTTATTTCGTAAACACAATAGACCACATTTCTATGTGTTTACCGGCGTTATAAACTCACGCGGGATGTTGGGAGAACACGAGAAAAGGGAGGCCCGTGATTTACAAGCTTTCCAAGCTAGTCAAGTTCAGCCGCTTTGATTGGTTTTCCCGCAGCATTCGATGAATGTATTAATGGAGTGAGGAGAATAAGCATCTTGATCGGCCAAAAATTATAATAAAGCGCTCTCTTCAACAGACGTTTTCCATAGTTATTTCATAAAAAGCAATAGACCACATTCTTCTATGAGTTCAATGACGTTATAAACCCAGGCGGGATGTTGTGATAACACGGAAAAAGCACGGCTCGTAATTTACAAGCTTTTCGAATGTTCTCTCAAAATTCCAAGCGGTTTTTAATAGCGCCGGTAAACGCATAGAAAATGCGGCCTATTGCTTAATACAGTTTCCAGTGTTTAAAACGATAAATTATTGATAAAAAAGCTTGGCTGCATTTCGGTCGAATGTATAAAAAACGTAACTGTGATATCTTGCCTCGCCGCAGCTCAGCAACTGTGTTTTTAGACTATTTAAACAAAATAAAAATAAAACTGAAGAAGAAATTGGCTTAAATTACGCGACTTTTAGCCACAACGGTTCTAAAAAAAAAAAAAGAAGAAAAGAAAGAAAGAAAGAAAGAAAAACACAAGGGAAAAGAAAACAAAAAAATCGCGTCACCCGGATTCGAATTCGAGATCTTTATCAAGTGCCGGTCTTGTAGCCGAGCGCACTACCACTGTACCACTGGTCGGCACACTGCTTAGTGCCTTAAATTTTAATATTTAAGTCGTCTCTATGTTGACTAGCAGTTTTGCCAACTTTTTGTTTGTTTTTCTCTGCTATTTCTTTCAAATAATCATTAACTTTCAAAAGAAAACGGCCTTTCTGGGACGGCACACATCTCCCTTTTTCCATGGTGAAATACGAACCGCGAATCTTGGAGTTTTATAGACCGGTTCACGACGTGAGTTGCATGATGGGTAATTGGGGCAAGACGGCGGGAATTTCAAAGATTTGTATTGGAATTCAAAGCCATCTAATTCTTCCTGAATTCATATATTTGACACTTTCTCTTTGAAAAGTGTAACTTATGAATTCAAAGACACAATAAGCTGAATCTGGAGTGCATAATAGTCCAAGATCACTTTTTAGAAAACCTCAATTTTTCCCATACATTTTCTGTAATTTTGATGCTGTCGAATTACAGAAAATGTATGGGAAAATTGAGGTTTTCTAAAAAGTGATCTTGGACTATTATGCACTCCAGATTCAGCTTATTGTGTCTTTGAATTCATAAGTTACGCTTTTCAAAGAGAAAGTGTCAAATATATGAATTCAGGAAGAATTAGATGGCTTTGAATTCCAATACAAATCTTTGAAATTCCCGCCGTCTTGCCCCAATTACCCATCATGCAACTCACGTCGTGAACCGGTCTATTCGTCCGGCCACTTTCAATTGAATCCTTCGCCGGCCGATTCTGAATTTGGTCATTGCCGTGGAGTTATATTTCGTTGTGTAAAGTTGATCTTCCTTAATTTTGTAGGCATTTAAATCAGTAAACACACAGGTACTTGTTTTATTTTATCATTGGAAGCGGACATTAGTTTTAATAGTGCAACAGTGGATTTCAACAGCGACAACAGTTCCTCAAGTCGACACTCGATCGCTCTGTGATGCTTCGCATCGCTGCGACTCCGCAGAACTTTTTCAAAATGCTAGTTGTTTCGAAAAAAATTCAGTCGTTAACTTGCTCAATGGAAAGGTTAAGAGGAATAGACTTCACATAAATACTATTTTTAAAGAAATGCTCATCCGTTTCTTAATATCATCCTTCTAGAATCTTTCCTGTAATGGCGGCCGCATTCGGGACAATCTCTCTCGATCCAACTTTGGTACATATACGAGTAATAACCTGAAAGCGCGATACATACCTTTATTATGCGTACTTTTTCAGGTTATTATGCGTATTTTACACGCATAATAATCGTAAGTGGCGTCTTTGAAGGTTAATATTCTTAAAAAACAACATTTTACGGTTAATATACTACTTTGACGCCTAAAGTACGGATAATAACCGTAAAACACTGTATGGTACGAATATTATCCTGAACTACAAAAACATTTTGACACTCCAGGAACAATTTGACTCCTGTTTTTCGTAACAGGAATTCAACGTGAATCCAACGATAACAATAATTAATTTGATGTAAACGAATATAGACAACAATAAGCTTACAGATGTTTCGCATTTGGAGTTTTTAGTGCAACATTAAAATCGATCTAAAAGGATTTTGCAACCTATGCACGCGTTCTGATGCGTATCTAGCTTAAAATAATAAAATTTAATTCGTAGGTAGTATGTGCTCTTGGACAGCGCAGTGGTTGAGTTTGTGGCTTAGTCCCGGACGGCCCGAGTGCGAATCTCCATCAAGTCCTCTTTTTTTTGTCTTTTTTTGTCTTTTTTTTTTCTTTTTTCGAACTGGACATTATGAAAGTGATGTCCTTTTTTTTTTCGTTCGTCAAAAATCCTTACGTTTAATTTAAAAAAATATATATATATCGAACTGTGTCAGTATGAAAACGTATTAAAGCTTACGGCAATATTGCGTTACGCGTTACGCGTTAGCATTTCTTCTTCTCGGGTTGGCTCTTAGGAGCCTTTGATTAGATATAATTTTAAGCTTATGTTTCTCTGTAAAAGCACTCAAATCACTTGGGAATCAATGCTGCAATGAGTTAAAGGCGCCACGAGTTCAAGCTGTGTACAGCTTCTTGTTCGCTATAAAACCTCAATGTACTCAATATAACTTTCTTCGATAACATAGGTTTTTGTCGTAGCATCTTTAACGTCCGATTCTGTGATCCTATCAAAAGGATCGCTTTCGCGGGATTTGTCGATAGCTTGGTGCAGTGCCTTGATCAGCTCTTAGCTTCTTATCCTTAAAGCAGTGTGGGTGGAGGCACTTTTTAGAAAGGGGGCGCTTATTAACAAAACGACACTCGAGGGGAGGGGCGCTTATTAGAAAGTAGGCGAAATTGCCTTTATTGATCCAAAATTTATAAAAAAAAAAGCAATAGAACAGTGCAAAAAAACTTACACAAATAAAGATACCATTGAAACATACAAAAGAGAGAAATTTAAGATGATAAGAATAACATTTAGATATTTCTAAAATACGTGAGATTGGAAGGGGGAGCGTTGGCATCCCCCCACAAACATGGAAAACTAATTCAACATTATTTTATAAGAAGAGCATAATAGCAAAGCGCACAAATGACGTCAGTACTCATGTTTGTCTGAGTTTATAATTTATTCTTGTTTATTCTTGCATTTCTGACAATAGAAATTCCTTATTAGGATCCCCTGAGAGTCACTTTTGGTTTGTTTGTCTGAGTTTTAGTTCTATAAATAGTAATTGTGCGCTTCGCTATTTCAGTCAGTATTTATCGGGTCGGGTAAAATTAATGGACCTTTTCAAACTACTTTAAACTGAAACTTTAGAAATTTTTAAAAACAGTTTGTTAACCGGCGTTTCTCCATGCATTTTTTTCTGGCTTATTATTCATTTTTGGATTTTGAACGATATTCGTTAGTGTCTATCGCTTCCTTTCTCCTACGATTTGGATAAGGAACGTAAGCATAATATGAACTAATCAGGTATCCACATAGCGTCAAAAGAAGCTAAAGCCGAGAATCCCAAACATTCCGTTCTTTGTCAATTGTCATGTTATTACCAAGTCAACCTTTATCCAGTGACCAGAGTTACTTGAACCACAAGAACCAATCCGCTAGAACCAAACCTCCGGTGCAATTGAAGAAAAAAAGTTATTATTGCTGCTTAATTATTGCGGTCACTGAAGTGATATCATCTTGGCTAAACTAAAGAAGGATCTAAGAGCGATTGATAGTTACCTTTGATAGTTATGCAATACAATAATTTACAATATTTTCCGTATCAGAATTAAAATTCAAAATGTTAGGTATACGGACATTTGATAGAGTATTCCTATGGTACGAGTCTTTTTTATATATATTGATTTTTTATTTTAATTTGCAATCTAACATTTTTGAGTCCACCGCTATACCAGGTTGCAAAAAGTAAACTCAATCAGTGACGAGTGGCAATAAAAGTAACGAAACGTTCTTTGCAATTGAATCCTTGATGTTTCTCTGTGTTGCTAAGGTGTAAACGCATCTTTATAGCTACCTTGTATTTAAACGCTGAGAAGGCAGCTATGTGTGAACAAAGTCCAGGGCCACTTTCTTATCGAACAACAGGCGTTAGTCTTGCTCACACCTGCAGAAGAAGTAATCAGTTACTAATAAATGTTTAGAAAATAAATCTTTTAGTTTTGTCGTAGCATAAGCTTTTGTATTTGCTCCCCCCCACCCCCCCCCCCCCCACCCGCCTCGGTTGTGTCCTCTACAAATAAGGTAGTCACGTGTCGATAATCACATACCTCTATATGGCAACGTCACACGTCAAAATGTGTCCGAGGAAAAACTCAGCAGCTACTAAAAGCCTTGGGTTCCCAAATTAAAGTCGCGAAAGAAATGTACAAAGATGTTGACAGGGGAGTGGCACCCTCCCCCTCCCCCTCCCCGCCCATAAACCCTTCCCTTTGTACGCCCAAGTGTTAAAAATTCTCAGTATAATACATATAATCATTTATCTTGTCATTTTTTTCTTATCGTGGACTTTTCTGGACACAACAGCTTGTAAGTACATTTTCTATTTCGTTTAATACATGCATTTCCTTTATTATAAACAAGTAGTAACTGGGCATTTTTTAGGCCAAATACACTATTTCTACTGAATTACTAAAATATACTCTTTCTGAAAGCTGGTTTGCCTTTTTTTTTCCTTTTTATTGGATGTTTGGCGACAAACTAGGTCGTAAGTATCTCTTGACGTTCAATCAATACACGATTCAGTCTTGTATGGACTTACACCTTACTTTTCATTCTGGCAAAAACTGGTTCTATATGTAAACAGTGTCTGACCGTTACGGTAATTGTATTTTTCTGTTTCATTACATGCATGCATTTCCCTTGTTATAAACGAATAGTAATTGGGTTTTTCAATCAAAATCAATCATGCGTCAGAAACTTTATGAACTTTATTCATGCGTCAGAAACTTTCTAGCTCAATTTTTCAATTGAGCTAATTGGTAACACAAACTAAGAACTTAAAATTTAGAAGAACTAAATGGATGTTTGACGACAAACTAGGTGGTAAGTATTCCTTGAAGTTCATTCAGTGCACGATTCAGTCTTGTATGGACTGCGCCTTACTTTTCATTCTGGCAAAAACTGGTCCTAAACACTGTGTCCTTTACGATAATTGCCTTTTTTTGTTTGATTCATTACATACATGCATCTCCTTTATTATAAACGAGTAGTAACTTGTTTCTTTTTTAAATCAAATACACTTTTTCTACCGAATTACTAAAATACACTCTCTAAAAGCTGGTTTGCCTTTTTCCTTTTTATATGCCATGTTTTGCGACAAACTAGGTGGTACATGTAAGTATCTCTTGACGTTCATTCAATGCACGATTCTGTCTTGTGTGATGGTATGATACTACGATTATCAGTTGAGCAGGGCACAAGCGATGTTTGGTGACAATTAAGTTTTACCGTTAAAACTACGTTGTTGTCAACGGCAACTTGCTACGTTTCCAACGGTAACGCGTTTTGTTACTGATGACGTCCAATGACAGACAAGTTACCGTTTGAAACGCTGCAAGTTGCCCTTGACATAACGTAGTTTTAACGGCAAAACTTTGTCGCCAAACATCGCTCGTGCCTTGCTCAACTGATAATCGTAGTACCTAAGGCCCGGTTTAAACTTCGCATCTAATGAAGTTCGACGTTTAACTCAAATTAAATTCGAGATAGGACTTCTGGCGCATCTTCCACTGAGCCAGTCAAGTATTTGTCAATAGTTGTTTTATACGTCGAACTTCACATGTGCCGAATCGAATTTTAAATTATTTTTTATATACAATTCTACATTCTATATTCTATAAAAACCCGCTCATGAATTCAACGTGACTCTATTAAATTCGACGTCTTAATCAAACGTCGAATTTGATTATTTGAGTCGACCCAAATAGGTATTAGATGCGGCACATGTGCGGGAATGCGACGTTTAAACCGGGCTTTACTTTCATTGTGACAAAAACTGGTCCTAAACAGTGTCTGACCGTTATGTTCATTTTCTAAACCATGTTCATGCTGAATCGACTCAGACCGTGTACAGTAGCCACTCATGTCCAATATAGACGGACGGATACAGTCTGTCAAACCCACGTTACGATCTGTACCAGTCTGTACGACGCACTGATAATTATATGCATCAATCTGGCGGGTAACGGGTGAAACGGTTTGACAGTCTGTACGGTCTGTACAGACCGTAAAAGCGGAAGTCGGTCTGTCGACAGTCCGTAAATTGCATCTCATTAACAAAGATACACGACGAAGGGTGAACCAACGCAGCACAGCGAAACTGAAGAACGTGTATACATCTCGTTCTAAAAGCGTGTGCAATGGAATTACACGTTTTAATAGACCGTGTGCAAAGGAATTACACGTTTCAATACACATAAATACAAACGAAGATACAAAACGAAGGGTGAACCAACGCAGCACAGCGAAACTAAAGAACATGTATATATCTCGTTCTAAAAGCGTGTGCAAAGGAATTACACGTTTCAATAGTCATAAATACAAACGAAGATACACAACGAAGGGTGGACCAACGCAGCACAGCGAAACTAAAGAACATGTATATATCTCCTTCTAAAAGCGTGTGCAAAGGAATTACACGTTTCAATAGTCATACAAACGAAGATACACAACGAAGGGTGAACCAACGCAGCACAGCGAAACTAAAGAACATGTATATATCTCGTTCTAAAAGCGTGTGCAAAGAAATTACACGTTTCAATAGACATAAATACAAACGAAGATACACAACGAAGGGTGAACCAACGCAGCACGGCGAAACTAAAGAACATGTATATATCTCGTTCTAAAAGCGTGTGCAAAGAAATTACACGTTTCAATAGACATAAATACAAACGAAGATACACAACGAAGGGTGAACCAACGCAGCACAGCGAAACTAAAGAACATGTATATATCTCGTTCTAAAAGCGTGTGCAAAGAAATTACACGTTTCAATAGACATAAATAGAAAGATAAAAATTAAAGCAGCGGAATTTAAGCCTGGTTTCCATATAATCGCAACTCCGCAACGATCGCAGCGATCGCTACGATCGACGATCGCTGCGATCCTTGCGATCATAAGCCTGGTTTCCATATAATCGCAACGATCGCTACGATCGACGATCGCTGCGATTCTTGCGACCCTTGCGATCATATGGAAACCAAATCGTTGCGATCCGTTGCGATTGCGATCGCAGAGATAGAAAAATTATCTATCTCTGCGATCGCAATCGCAACGATCGCAAGGATCGCAACGTCTTGGTTTCCATATGATCGCAAGGATCGCAGCGATCGTAACGATCGTCGATCGTAACGATCGTTGCGATCATATGGAAACCAGGCTATAGCAATTTTTCTATCTCTGCGATCGCAACGGATCGCAACGATCGCAACGTTTTGGTTTCCATGTGACCGCAAGGGTCGCAAGCTGCGAAGCGAGCGTGCTTACGTTTACTTTATAAACGGTGCGGGCAGCGAGTCTGTTAGGAGGCCGCAGAGAGATAATGCTTTGTCTTTGTTGAGAAAAATGCGTCTTATTAAGAACAAACTACGTCCAACTGTCTAAAAAATCATTGCTCAGCATTTAAGAGATACATTTCGTAATGACTGGTTTTATCTTTTTCATCTTTTATGGACATTATAATTAATGACCAAACCTGCACTCATTACGCGCATGGCTTTTCTTTAACTTTTTACGTCAGTACGAAGTAAATTCGTACATTGTTTTAAATAACTTTATCATTAGAAAGTTAAAAGTCCAGCCGTTGGCTCGCTTGGGTTTAAAGTTAAAATACTTTATTAGAGTTGAAAGAAAAAAACATAAATTGTATTACTCCTGCATTACATTTTCTTGTTTTTCCTCCCCATATGGAATTTTGTGGACTCACAGGGCAACGTAAGTATCATCATTTAATACATGTTTGTAGCTTCACTTTTATTCCTTGCAAAGGTTATTTTAGTTTAGTAATTACTTTGTGTATTAATTATTTTTAATAAGTTTAAAAAAGTCATGGAAAGGCCGGTGGGCCTTGACAGTCACATTTGTCGTAATTTGGTTAAAGAATTGGGGCCGTATTCACGAAACGCTACCTAATGTCACGAGGGCTTGTGCTTATCACGCAAGTGAGAACCATTATCAGTATGTGGTCTGGATAAGTTCGTACTGCGCATGATAATATAGTCTTCAATATTTGGGAAGAAATAATTCACCGAAATACGACGTTATCTGTAAATGTCTAAACAACATAGGTACTTATTTTTCCATGTGGCTTGCTTCTACTGATTAGGCATTCAATAAACCTTCACCATTTCCAACTGTCTAAAAAAGCTACGTAACGTAAATTGTCGTAATATACCGGCACCTGATCGAAAAAAACGTCGGATAAAAAGTATAAACCATGGACGATATGACCGAATGGTTCTCTGGAAACGGGAAAAAAAATGTGTTCTCAGATAAATTCACATTATTATAACAAAGTATACCCAAATCATCTTCCGAAAATCTTTTAGGAAGGAATAGATCTTAAAAATAGTTATACCAACAGTGATAATAATATTGTGTGTATCCACGGTTTTATGGATTGTGAATGTTTTCCTGATAACGTTTCTTTAACCCTATTCAGACTGGGCTTTTTTAGGCAATCTGTGACTGGGGGGGGGGGGGGGGGGGGCTCCTCGGACCCCCCCTTCATATCTCTGGAACCAGTAAGGCTATGACCATGAAATTTTCACACAATGTTCATCTCCATATAAGGAAACCTCACACTCAGTTTTGACCTGCCACACCCAATTATGACGTCACAGTGACGTAATTTTTGTTTTTTCGATGTTTCTTTGATATTTTTCCATCCAGATACTTAAAATATCAAATATAACTGTAAAATCATCTCTTTAATATTAAAACATAATAAATACAAACAAGGACACACTTGTAAAGCGAGAAAAGGCAAAAAAAGGCGATAAAACTATAATTTTGTAAATTATTGTCCGCCATCTTGGATCCGCCATCTTGGATCCGCCATCTTGGATTTCCTTTTTTTTTCGTTTAAATTAAAATTTAAAAAATATCTAAAAGAGAAAAGGATCAGAATGTATAAAACACGTATCAAACTAATGTCTATTATCCAAACAATGAACTTAGAAGCGTTATTTAATATATAGTACAAAATTTTTCTCTAAAAGTAAAAGTGAGCAAAAATTTACCTACCCCTCCCCCCCAAATATTTGATGTTAAAAATTTTTGATGTCTTTCAAGAACTAGTCCCAAGAAAAAACTATTCTAATAAGAAAATGCACTATAAGTCAAAAAACAAGATCTTAAAATAAAAAATTCACCATATTTTAATATTTTGAAAACCTATGTGTCAAAAACCGGTTGCCATGGCAACATGGTTAATCACACTGACATGTTATAGATACCAAAATGTTCCTAGATGAATTCTAGGAAAAGTCAGAAAATTTCAGCCTCATAGCTATTTCGGTGTAAAAGTTATTACATTTTTACTGGAGGGGGGGTTCGAAAAGCCCCCCCCCCCCCCCCCACCCCCAGTCTGAATAGGGTTAACAAGGTATTTATAAATATTGGCTAGACTAACAGCGGTGGTCTCAATGTTGAACGTTTACTTGTTGAACGAGAGACAGACTCGAAAGTAAACGTTTAATAGTCCAGCCCTCCGTTTATTACGATGTATCTGTTCTCTGACCGACGAAATATTCAAAGCTCAATCTACTGAGTTAACTACATACCTGCTTAAACGAGGTTTACCACAACTTAGTTACTAGACAAATACAACGCGCTGCTGACATTCCCCAGAGACTCACTTTACAACGGCCAAAGACACTAACAAACCCAAACGGGTACCTTTTATTATGACTTTCAATCCTTCCTTCCTCGCAGAAGTATAATAACGGCAAAACCACAGCGACAAACCAATGAAGAGTGCCGGATCTATAGTAGATCTGGATCAGTAAAAATCTTGAAATAGTATAGGTAAAAACGGCAAACTGATCCTTACGGCAAGGCAGAGGAGAAGAGATTGAGACAGAAGTGAAATAAAAAAAAGAATTGAATATATTTGCCCGATATTTCGGTTTGCAAAACAAACCTTCTAGGGGGGCTAAAAAACAGAAATGAATACAGATATAAAATGACCGTTACATATAAAACTTTCGAAATATGACATAACAGAATAACAGGAAATGATTGGGGGCGGGCCATTAGAAATCTTGGGAGGGGGGGTGACAATTACCAAAAAAAAAATCCTGCAAAGGAAAATTGTCCCAAAAAAAAATTCCTGCAAGCAGTTGACCATAAAAAAATAAAATCCTGCAAGTTAACCGGCTATATATACATATATTTATTTATTTATTTATTTATTTTAAACTGCCTCAAAGGTCTATCTGGTACATATACCGATATCTTAATTTAGTATACATGTATACTGAAACAGTGGATAGCATTGTTGGCGCGCTCGGATTGGCTACTGAAACTCGGAATATTCACCTCCCAGCAATTTGCGCGCAAAAATTGTAATCGTTAATTGACAGGAATAAATGAGTTAAAAAGCATCATTTTCGTTATATTATGTCACTGTTTCAGTATATATATCCACCACTACCCGGCACCTCCACTTCGGTGAATAGTTGTTAAATAACCAAAACCTTGTTTATGTACATATTTGAAAACACTGTTAACATCATGAAATATGTAACCTGCTCTACAGATTGTCCAACCGTCCCGATTTCGTCGAGATTACCCCGATTTTGCTTGAAAATCCCGAATCCCGACCAATATGTGATCGGGATAGGAAAAATCCCGATTTTGACATTCGGTTCTGTCACTTTCGTCAAATTCTCGTAATACTTACTATACAAAAAGACGAAATTGCGTATACTTAACTCTGATATCCAGATAAACTAAAAAAACAGCAAGAAATATAAAAATAATGAAATCGAGTACTTGTATGTGGAGCCACACAAAGAGACGCAAAGCGACGAGAAGCCACATCAATTCGCCAAACATTTTTGACAGAAATTGTTGTCTCAGAACACTAGAAATGGAGTTTCAGAGCATCAAGATTTCAAAATTTTCTGGTGGGGCATGCCCCCACACCCCCTAGCGGCTCGCGCCTTAGGCGCTCGACCACTCCATCTCAATTCTTATTTCTCCACATATTTTATGCAACGGTTCGACAGTCTGACTTGAATCTACTCTCCAGCGTTTAATACAAAAAATGAATTGGGCCAAGTATAAACAAAATTGGAGCTTGCACGCATTTATAAAGAAAATCTGAGGAAAAAAAAAAAACCTGCAGGCTTGCACCTCCCCAAAAAAAAATCCTGCAGGAAACTCAGGCCGAAAAAAAAATTCATACACTGAAAATTTTTTGACCCCCCTCCCAGGATTTCTAATGGTCCACCCCTTGGTAAGAAAGAAGCTAAATGTCACTAAATACGTTTATCACGTCTATTTATACCATGACGATCAAGTGTCATTGCTTCAAGTTATCTATAAAGGCCCGTTTACACAGGCGATTTTTTGTGCAATTTTGTCGCACTTGTCGATGCAATTTTTATCACGCGCAAGTTGCATCTTCAAATCGCATGTGTAAACGGGCGGCGATTTCACTGTGCGATTTGGGCGCGATTTGTTGCGCGATGTCGCAGGGGTTTCGAACATGTTCGAACATGTTCGAAACCTGATGCAACTTGGCGGCGATTTTTAGGAAATTACAGCAAATTAAAGCAAATGTCGCACCTGAATCGCACAGGAAATCGCCGCTAATTTACACTTGCGACAAAAGTTGCATTGGAGAGCGCGACAAAAATCGCATGTGTAAACGCGCCTTAAGATGGGCCACGCGTGCCTTTCTGACAGAGTCGCGGTTGTTGTGGATGAGTTCCAAGGGAATGAACAGGATGTTGCTGATAGAGTGGCCAGGTTGGTTAAAATGTATTGAAACAGGAGTAGGATTGATAAGATGGTGGTGATTGAGGATGGAGCGGCCATCCCCAAAGCGTTCATTCAGTTGGCGTTTGGTTTCCCCAATGTACTCTTTTGCGCATTTCTTACATTCAATTAAGTAGATTAATATCGGGCAAATATATTCAACTGTTTGTTTTTTTATTTCACTTCTGTCTCAATCTCTTCTCCTTGCCGTAGGGATCAGTTTGCCGTTTTTACCTATTCTTGGCTTTCACTTACGTCATATCAAAATTCAGAAGCATTAAAAAAAAGATTTCGAATCCAAAAAGTTTATAGAATTGTAGAGAGTTTAAAACTACACATCTTGGCCAAATTTTGAAGCGTAAAAGCATTTCGTTCAAGAGTTATAGGCGAACGAGTATTAGATATTTTTAGTAAGAAATGTATGGAGCGGCCAAGATGGCGGCCAAAAATTCAAAGTCTTAATTACACCAAAAATCACATCCAAAAATATTGTATTTGCTATAAGCTCAATTAACTCGGCTTATAAGCACTTATAATGCAAACAATAACTTTCAGCTGATTCAATTTTGTTTATTTTCGCGGCTTATCTGAAATAGCGTGACGCATTGCGTGACACATTTAAAACCTTTGTAAATCGGAAGCAAAACATCGTTAAAACCTGAAACTTTTTGTGAAAGATTATAACACTTGTATCCACATACCATGTTAGAAACAGCTTTGTAGGACGTTTTCTTTAGATTTTTTAATTTTTATGACGTCATGTGAAAGCCAAGAATATTATTACCTGAAGAAGGCTGGTTTGGCCAGCCGAAATATAGTACATATTTTTAAAAATTTCTGCCTACGTTGTATCTCTCTTTGTTTCTATACAAAACTCACTAGAACGGTTGTTTTTTTCTTTCAAGTGCGGTTTAACCCCCGGGTGGGGGGGGGGGGGGGTGGGGGGATGGTTACTCCCTTATAAGGGCTTAATGGGGACGTGCGGCCAGCCAGGGTATGTTTTTCGGGATTTTTGTCTTAAACAGGGTATCGATTTTATCATTTTTTTGTCTTAAATCAGGGTATCGATTTTATCAATTGTTGTCTTAAACAGGGTATCTTTTCTTGGACGATAAACAGCCTGCGCAGATTTTCTACGAACTAAACTACAGGAAATTTTTTTCGGGTTAAATGTCTTAAACAGGGTATCAAAAATCGGAATGTTGTCATAAACAGGGTAGGAAAATCAGCGATTTTTGTCTTAAACAGGGTCAGGGTATGAGGGGCCGGGCCGCACCTCCCCACCTAAGGATATATCGAGTATATAAACTAACGAAACTCATTGACGATATATTTAATTCGATATATATATATATTTAATAGATATAATTCGTTTTAATATATATATATATATATATATATATATATATATATATATATATATATATATATATATATATATATATATATATAAACGAAAATGTGAGGGTCAAGAGTCCAACTCCAATGTAGCTTTGCTGGTTTATTCGCTCGACGTTTCGACCATAACGGTCTTCATCAGGAGCATCTGAGGTATATACTAACTGTTACAACATTCGAAATTTGAAAAGTTCAACGGAAAGAACACACGTGACATGCTGACGTAATAATCAGATATGAAGCTATAAAGCTAAACTAAACTAAACTAAACTAAACAATATATCACGTGAATTGAACTAGGCTATTTATAGAAGGCTTGAATTTAGAAATCCAATAACTTTCTCTTGCTCTTCTAATGTCTTGATTAGGATTTCTAACTTTTTCAATGACTGTTAATTTTAAATGTTTAACCCCACAGTTTTTGAAGTGTCTGACAGTGGGAATGTTCTTATGACCTGCGTTTATGTCGCTACGATGTTGGTTCGTACGGCGGTGAACAGGGTTTTTTGTTTCCCCTATATACTGATTGTCGCATTTTGTGCATTGAATCAGGTATATAACGTTGCTTGTTTGACAGGTGGTGTGTTGCGTAAGAGTGAAGGTTTCTCCTGTAGTTGTGCTTTTAACTGTTTCTGTGAATCTACCATATGTTTTGCAACATGCACATCTATTATCTACTTTACAAGGCCAAAATCCTGGATTAGTATGTTCGGCGGATGTACGTTGCTTGTGTTTATGTGAAGAGTGTATCCTAAGGTTTCTGTTGGTTTGAAAGGAACGACCACATATTCTGCATGAGGTTTCTGATGTGTTTGGCGTGTCACTGCTAATGGTGGTGATTATTACGTCAGCATGTCACGTGTGTTCTTTCCGTTGAACTTTTCAAATTTCGAATGTTGTAACAGTTAGTATATACCTCAGATGCTCCTGATGAAGACCGTTATGGTCGAAACGTCGAGCGAATAAACCAGCAAAGCTACATTGGAGTTGGACTCTTGACCCTCACATTTTCGTTTTTATTTGCGTTTTCAAGTGTCCACGATCGCTTTAGTGATCCTCCAGCAAGCATTTTACGTTGGTTAAGGATCTGCATTGTTTGCGAGACCCCTCACAAGTTTTACGGTTATATATATATATATATATATATATATATATATATATATATATATATATATATATATAAATTTTGTTTTATTCTTTTATTTACTCCTTCATCGCCTTGCCGTAAGGATCAGTTTGCCGTTTTCGCCTCATTAATTTATTCATCTTATCAGTTACAACAAGAGAAAGAGAGCATAACAGAAGATACTTTTGATTTTAACTAAGTTTACTTACGGCTGCAGCTTTCTCGGATAGCAACTGACCACAATTGAGATATTCTGTTTTTATTAGCATTGTCTTTAGTAAATGAGTAAATAAATATACTTTACCGATAAAATACAATTAAACCAGGGCTTCTGGTCAGCGGTTATTCTTTCTGCGCTTGCTCAGTGACATCGAAAAGTTGGCGTCCATTTTGAAAGTGTGAAGGTATAGTAGACGTATCTGGAATAGATTTCAAAGGTTTCGCCTTATTCAGGGAGTTTTTCGGTTTTGTCTTGCCTAATTGTAACCACGGAAATAAGAGCAATAACCGGCGTTGGATTACTGTACACTTTTATCGGACTGCCAAGGCTCGAGATCATGTATACCGGATTCACTCAGTGGATGAACGTAAACACAGTTAAAGGAGGTAAGCCTGAGATATTTATGGATATGACATGTTTTACAAATATACTTTATACTAGCTTCCAATGGAGACGTCCGTAGGGCACGCAACACGCTTCTCTCCCACAAACGTCTGCTAAACAGAGCTGTCAAATACATTTTGATAAGGTGTGCAGTGTTTATTTTGGACATGTACACTGTACACAATCATTGCTGTCTTGTCTTGCATTTTGGGCATCCTACTGATGAACAGTTACGACAGATATATATATATATATATATATATATATATATATATATATATATATATATATATATATATATATATTTTTTTTTTTTTTTTAGCAACTACTGTGATTTGCAGTCTGTCCATTTGAATTGCTGTCTTGTACAATGTACATGTAATTTAATTTGACTTCCACTGTGACTGTACACTGTACACAATCATTGCTGTCTTGTAAAATGTACATGTTATTTAAACTGACTACCACTGTGACTGTAGCCCTAGATTTTAGATATACATGTACAGTACATGTATAGCATGCAGTCTCAACCTGGCGCCTGTGTATTAGAAAAAGTTAATTTTGGGCCCTATTGTACATGTATATGTACCTGTATGTCAAAATAATGCAAGTTTTAAATCGAAACAATGCTCCCGAAGGAATATTATCATTCTTCTTGACTTTGCAAGTGATTCCTAAAATGAATGGTTGGTTTGGTTTGTATGGAAGCTGTAATTGTTATATTTAGTTTCTGATACTTTTTTTGATGGACACAAACTTCATGAGAAAACAGTGCATGAGATACATTGTATATTGTTGAAGGTACTGTAGCAGGGATTCAAGTTATCCGATAGTAATTGACTGATTAGTAATTGAGTGGTCCAAGGGAAATGAGTCAGTGTTCAAGTTAGCAGGGTGTTTGAGTTATCTCACTGTGGGGTTCTACACTGAGTACTGTATTATTTATTGTATCAATAGAAAATTAATATAGAAAAAAAGATATGTACATGTACTTTTTCTCAAGTTTTACAGTGTACAGGGTAGTTACATTGTACCTAACCATTCCTCATCAAAGTCAGTCCTGTTTTGCTTTGTGGTATTGCCATATATTTTTTTATGGTTTAAAAGAGCCAGGTCCAAGTGCCAAATTGTTGAGGTGTAGTGGTTAGCATGTTGGACTTATTGAAGGTGGCTTGAAGCTTGTCTTTGTCATCATGTTGTTTTCTTTGACAAGAAATTACAGTGTAGTCATTTATTCATTTTAACTCATGAATACAATGTACGTAAAGCGTTGACTGAGGACAGATATCCAAATTATTTATTTTATTTTATATTATGTTATTTCATGATTCACACATTTTCTTTTGTTATTCAAGAACTTTTATTTAACTTACAACCCAGGTGATTAGTACACTACAGTGTAATTTAAAGTCCGGGGAGGGCTTGATAAAGTAGCAGGGAAGAGCAGGGCTAATGAATTGAAATTGAAGGGGTGAGTGGAATAAAACCCGAAGTGACTTGTGATCAACTGCTAGATTCTCCTTCCAGTTTGTCTTGTATATGCTCATGTAACAAAGGGAGAATTTGGTTTCAGATCAGGAGTCACTGAAGGACTTATTCCAGTTTGGGATAAGGCCCTAAGTGATTCCTGATCTATAGCCAAATTCTCCTTTTGTTATATGAGCATATACAAGACAAACTGTAAGGAGAAGCTAGCAGTTGATCAGAATTCACTTAGGGCTTTATTCCACTCACCCCTTCAATTATGATTAAATCATATATACAGATCCCTGAAACGAGGGTTTTATCTGTATAAATCCCTCATTAATAGTCATAATTTCAATTCATTGGCCCTGCTCTTATCTGCTACTTTATCACTGCCCTCCCACGACTTTCAATTTTAAATCCACTTCATTACGCTATTATACATGTAAGTGAGCCTACTTCACAGAATCAAATTTTTCCTCTGGATGAACTTAACCCATTGCAAGGCTGTGCTCTAAGGAAAATTTCAGGGAGCGCTTCGGGCTCCCAAACATTCCAGCTGAGGAGCCCAGGCCTCAAAGTTGGTCGCCCAAATTAAATAATCAATTAATTAATCAATTAGTTAATTAATCAATTATCAATTAATTAATCAATTAATTAATGATTAAAGATCAAATTAATTTTCTTTTTCTTTGAACCGATCGTCATCCGAGTTACCAGTTGTTTTCCTTTATCTGTCAGTCCAAGAGTTGAAACAATGCAGCAAGATCTTCGTCCATCTCTCTTTCTTTGAATTGTTACATATTTAGCCATCAACAAAACAAAGCTACTGATCGCTTATCTTGGTAATTTTACAAATGTAGTTTTCGGGTGAGAAAAACCCGCATCTTGTCATATGAAACCCATCAAAGTTTTCACGCCACACTATGAAACGTGGGCAATGGTGCCACATTTGTCGGGTTTTTAAGACAAAAAATTAAAGATTCCGGTAGGTTTTAGGATTGTCATAAAAGATGTTTGGTACAAACATAGGAACTGTACTTTTTACTGGTTATTTAGGTTAAAATAAATCTTCAAAGGGTGAATCAATGTCGCCTGAAATAAGTGACTGAAATCCTGTGGAGCTTCCTATGAAAACTGCAGTGAAACCGTGGCGACAGCCCCAAAACTTTTAAATAAATTAATTTGCCGTATTATCAGTGAAATGTTTAGGTTAACTGAGCTTTTCATGGATTTGGTCTTTTGCCGCTAAATTTAGCCATTGCAAATTTATTTCTAGTGATATGTAAACAGAATGATTTGTCACGAAATCAAAAACAACGTGGGGCTGCCCTGTTTCTAAAAAGAAACAAAAATCTCTTTTCTAAATTCTTTCCGCCATTTTGCACGTCAAAATAAATAAAACAAAAGACTGATACTTACGACAAACAAAGACAAAGGAAAAAACGATCACTCTACCATTTGATTTATCTTCATGGTTTTTGCTGTTTATTCTTTACATTTTTCACGTCGCTACAGTTTACCCAAGCACCAAGTGCACAGAATCACTCTCCGACACTTTACTCTGCCCCTTAGGTGTCGGTAATTAGACAGATTAAAACGAGCAATCTATAAAACGACGAATAAAACTCAGCTCACTGAAGTTCACAAAGAACTGATTATTCTTCCGAATTTTTTCTTATAAAAGATGACAAGCCTAACACAAATCCTGCTCGTCACTAAAACCATTTTAACCCAGCTTTAGAATATTCAACAAGTCTACCCCAAGTACCTGCCTCATACACTTTTCTCACCACCCTAGACACAATGAGAGTGCCCGCACCTAATACCTTTAACTACAACATTCTTTTTTTATTAACCTCACATTCTAATGCATTAACGAGATGGCTTTAAGAGTCCTTTGATTAGTTTTGGTGAACTCGATTTGGTTTTGCATGAGGCATGTATGTACACTGCAAGCATGTACACTATTTTCCATTGGTTATGTACATGTACATGTATTACTCTAATGGATATCTGAGAGAATATTGACAAGATTATATTAGTGCACTGCACTGCAGATGAAAGGTCAGTTTTAAGAGTTCCTTGCAGTGGTTTTAGCTATTGACATTGCAAGCAGTTGCAAAGAAAGCCTAAAGAAGGCTGCAACTGAATTGACACCCATCAGTTTGAGTGATGTACATGTACAATGTAATCACTAATGGTACAACACTCTTTGCAACTGTGCTATCAACTACAATACAGTGTTCTCACCAGGATTTTGCCTTGGGGAGTCGCAGGGCCCCCTCTGCTGAAAAATAGGGGCCCTGTAAGAATATTAGAGGGACAAAGTTACTCCAAAAGGTCTGTTACATGAAGTACCTACCTGATCCAACATGGCGGACAAGATGTTTATGATTTGATAGAGATGCTTACGCAAACTTTCACCACGTATGTGTGACCAACGAGGGTAAAGGCAATGAAATTAAAGGCTTTAAATTTTTTGATAAATGTTTGTATTCATTTGTACAAGCAAAATGCTGGGTGCTCGATTGACCATTAAAGTACTCATAAACATTCAAAAGTCTGTTTGACTCGAAGCTTGCTCCTGCTTGCTCCTTACGGGCGCATCTTCTTGGTTTTTGGTGTGCCATCTCAATTTCAATTACCTAAAAAGCAACATGCCCGAGCCCTTCAATTGTTTTCACTTACGGTACATGTACATGTATTTCATTTAAGTTGTGCTTGTTTCACAAATTACAATCAGTTCAAGAGTTGGGAACAGACTTTCTGAAATAATCACATTATGCACAAGAACCAGTAGCAGTGTGTGTGTGTTGTTTTGTGTTTGTACAGCACTTGTGCAATGTACTTATCTCATACATGTAGTAGGAACATCCTTTTTACTTCCTAATCTGATACTTGTAAGTAGCAACCAGGATTAATTGGTACTGAGTCTTTGGTTCGTGATATGTAACAGTTACTGTACAGTACTGTTAGGGAGTGATGAAAGTTGCAGTGTACATTGTATATTTTATTATAAATGGTTTGTATACTATATGTATTGATGTACTAGCTACATTGTACAATAATTTATGTAGTAATGGAAATTTTATTTTATTACAAACATGTGCTTATAATATACTGTACATTGCTCATATCTAGCAGACCATCCTGGTGTGTGATGTTGGTGACAGGAATAATCCCCAAGCAAGGCAGGATGGAGGATTACTAGATTATCACAGATCAGAGACACATGAGCCATGGGTAACTTGTTATGAATGAACTGTAGTTGCTGTAACGCAGCATTTGAAATCTTGACTAATCACTAGCAAACAGTGCTATTGAAGCATTAAGCCCTGGCGCATGATAGTTGGCAAAAGTTGATCAAAAGTCACGATAGCAAAGACACCCACTGACTCCTTGCTTAACTTCGCAACTACTATTTTCATGGCGATTAAACAACTTGTTGGCTGATAATAAATTTATTTGTTTTTAGGCCTTGATCCCACAAGCAGTTTAAGGCCTGGGTTTAAAGTGTGTTCAGAAAATATGGTTGACATTCGCATTAATGTAATATCTTCGGCTAGACGGCTGTTGAGGTTTTGCGACCAATCGTTATAGCTACAGCTGAGACTGCTACTTGATGTGTAGGTGGCAACAGTTCACCAAAAAACTATCATCAACTACATGTATCATGCGCGTGGTCAATGTTCTGCTGTGCGTTATCGAGTCTACACTGTAGATGCTTGTCCACCACACACTTCCGTAGAGTGTCTATCACAACGTTGTAGGATGAACAGAACAGAAGACCAATAATCCATGTGAAAGGTACCTGCTAGGTATTTTCTTGCCCTCTCTTTTGCAGTTATATTTACTGGAAGGTGTGAGCTTTTTGTTTCTGTAGAAGACACAACTGGCATTTTAACAACAAACTTATCCAGTAAGACATAGTTTCGCATTTGACAAAGGCAGCTACATTGTACATGATTTTTCCGTCTTGAAGCGTTTTCCCGGTTTGTTTTCCGCCCCGGGAGGGGTGCGGGGGGTACTTTGCAAATTTTTGGATGGGGTGTGCCGCTGGGACTCTGAGACCCTTAACCTATACTAGACCATTTCCAGACTCACTATTTTCCAGAAACTCGTTCACTATCACAGTTATTAGTTAACAGGGGTCAGTAAAAATGCCGCACTGCCCGCCGTACTGATTTTTAAATGCCATTTGCCAGTAAACCTTGTCTAGACTTAATTTCTTCATGCAACTGATCAGTTTCACGGAAAATGATACCCTATTCTAGACCAAAAATCTCTGATAACAATACCCTATCCCAGACTAAACTGCCTGAAAACCATACCCTACATGTATTTGCAGCACGAGTATACAGTAGATATCATGTCATGAATACATGTATTATTATATCAGCAATTCTGATTTGTCAACTCACAGAACCCCTGAAAACTGATGGGAAAATACGCAATCGGGAAGGCCGATTGCTCTTAAATTTTCTTTATTACTAGAAGAGGTATGCAATATCTAAATGTGAATGCAAAAAAAAATCACTTCTAAAGGAGTTTAAAGGATAGTTTGAAAATTTAGAAAGATGGCTATTAAATAGAAGAGCCTTTTTTTCATGGAAAAATTGACCGCGTTGCATTTTCAAAACGCTCTCATACATTTCTTTTAAAATTTGCCCAGTTGAAGCCCATGGTCTAATCAATTAGTCCACTAACGTGTTTTACAAAAAATTCTCTTGGTCTACAGAAACTACGCAACTTGTGAATTTCAGAGGGTTGCCATTCCGTTGCCATGGAAGCATTGATGTACATGTAAACAAATCCTATACTCCCATAAAGTTCAATGTATTGTGTTTGCATGCAAAGTGGCTTGTCTTTTTATGTGCTACAACACCAAAAGATAATAAAATGGACCATTAAAATCGAAAAAGTCTAGAGTTGAGAAATGGGTACGAGCCTCCTTAAGCTCGATTATCACTAAAAATAAAATTATTTTTCTGTATTATTATTTTATCATATTATTGCTAAATAATACTGAAGCTGTAAAAACGTTTTGCAAAGTTTTATAGCCATTGGTTTAGGGTCGAAAAGTTATGACCCAAAGTTTATCATAGACGAGTGCACCCGAAATAACAATGGAGCCACCTTAAGCTCCCCCCCTTTGGAGCAAGAAATTTATTAAGCCCGATCACTCTTTTAAGCACCCCCTGTTTTCCTTTATAACCAAAACAATAAACAACAGACTGTATTAGTGGTACATTTTTACCGTGCCAATCTGAGCACAAATTCACATCCAGTACTCGCAAGCTTTGGGGTAAAATTAACGGTACTTTACGGTAATCATGAAATATGTATAACACTTTCTTGATCAATCAAAGTATGGCTTATGGACATTTATCCACATCTGGGAACTTAGTAATTGATCCAATAGACACTCACTCTCTAAATAATGTTTCTTATCCTCAATAACTGCCCATTTAAAACCGCAAAAATTTAATAAAATGCCTTGGGCATCTATCTGATCAGTTACGGTATTGAAATTTATGTAGTACAAAAAATGTGTGTAATTTTTTTTTTTTATCTTCGCTCCCAAAGGGTTTTAGGACTATATTACAATTTATTTAAGAAAAATTAATAGTTTTATAGGCCAAAAAAATTACAAGACAGGTTTAAAAGAAACTTCATGTAAATTGCATGAATACATTTATTTGGCCTACATGTACATGTAAGCCAAAATACATGTATGGATCAAAGTTAATGAGATTTTAAAAATAATATTTTACTTTGGGTAAAGCACATCAGCCCTTTTATTTATGACTCAACAATGACAACTCTACATGTGCATGTACAGTGTATGTCATTTAGTTTCACCAAAACATCAATTTTCCCTACCCTGGGGTCCACACTTCATGTCAAATTCCCAAGGGTGGTGATGACTGGCAATAATTATACATGCTCTGCTTAGTCATGTACATGTAATAATTATGTAATATGTCTTTGAAATCCCCAAAAGGATGTTTGTGCTAATTGTTGACATGCATCCTTACTGCACATGGAAAGGCAGAAATCTACTTTTTTGTAAACACACAAAGGGCTGGTATCCATTGCATTAACTTTGCTTAGATTTAACTCGCTTAGATGGTTGGTGACCCCTACTTTTTTGGCTAGATAATTTTCTTTTCTTAAAATGACAGGTGAAAAAAAAGAAAAAAATCAATGTAGGAAGTTAAAAATTCCCATTTTTCTGCCCACTCAACACCGAATCCTGCCAACTTGTGGCTGCCTTTGGATACAATTTTAACATCTTCAGCAAACGTCAGGAAAATTTAGAAATTAATGATCACAAAGTTGCAAATAGCATTGTAACAATATCCAAAATTTTCTGGAAAATTGTCAGAAATCTTTGAAGGCCTTTGTCATTCCAAAGTTATAAAGGCACATGTATATGGCATAAAAAAAATTAATAATAGTTATGCAATGCTTTCTCATTCCATACCATCCTGATGACATATCCCACCTATGACTTGATTTTTCTTTGTATTACATACTGGCCTAAAGTCACTCAAGGGATTTTCATGGTATACAATAAAACACACAACTAGTACAGTTCTACATGTTTTCATCCTACAATGTGAGTTCAGAGAAGTTTAGCTGTCTCAGGAAAATTTCAATATTAACCCATTGACACCTGAACCGCCCGTACAAGACTCCACTGCTTTAAAAAAATTGCAACTTTCTCAATTGTGCGAACATTGCCTTTTAACTAGCAGTTGTGAGTATTGACTAGACAGTCCCTCAAATTGAGATACCCAATGAACAACAAAAAACAACAACAACAAAAATCTTTATTAGTTAATTATTATACAATTTACAATACTGGCCTGCAGGTAGCAAAAGCTAATCTTGCCGGGTTTGTACGGGTCCTGGAAAGTCCTGGAATTTTACTTTGGCATTTTCCAGGACTGGAAAGTCCTGAAAAATGACTACAAGTCCTTGAAAGTCCTGGAGATCTGTAAGCTAAGATAAAATGGCAGCCTTGAAAGACATTAAAGAGGAGCTGGATGGAAAGCTCCAACAGCTGAAAAATAATTAAAGTGAATTTGGGAGTCCTGGAAAAATCTGTCTGAGTCCTGGAAAAGTCCTGAAAAAGTGCTGGAAATTTGTTTCTGAAAAAAGGTATGAACCCTGATCTTGGCAGGCCAGTGAAAAGTCAGCGATTTTTGCAGAATATCAGCATTTGAATTTGGACAATAACAAAAATGACCGTTTTTAACGTCATAGAAAAACAACAAAAATCATGTTTTTGCCTTTAGTTTTTTTATTCAAATCATTGTGGCAAACCCAAAAGTCGACATTCACAGCAAAATTCAGTCCTAGTCCTAGCTTAGCAGTGAATTTTTTTTGCTCTTATTCCTTGCTCGGGCCGGAGCCTCTCATTCTAGTGCATACTGACCTTGCCTCGATTTTCAACATCACCACCGCACAGCATGCTGGGAAATAGCCACAATTTTTGACAGTATTTGTTCCTTTCCCCACACATTTCATATTTATACAAACTGCACATCCACTCCAACCTACCACCAAAATTTCGCGCTTGTTGTGTTCTTCAGTGGGACTCGCAACTCATCCAGAGTCGAGTCCCAATGCAAGGCTACTTCGTTTTGTGGGGGTCATTTTTCCAATTCAACGAGCAACAAGCCAAATTGGTAAACAAAGTACAACACTTAACTCGCTTGAGAAAGTGGACTCTGAACTACCTTCAAGCTTAATGATGCTCATCAGGCAGCTACTAAAGATGAAAAATGGCTGTGAACTTACCAAAAATCGCAGATAGACCATATTTGAGCCTTTATTGCAATTTAACGAAGCAAAATGACAACGTCAGAATGACGTTTCCAGTAAACTTGATCCTTCAGTGTTTTAGAACAGCAGCACTTTCGATGGTAATCCCAAATATGGAGTCATGAAATCCTATGGCTCGTTTATATGCAGAAAATCACTCAAAAACGTAAAAATTCTCAAGAGTCAGTGGGTTAAACAGTCATCTGTGCATTTACAGGAAAAAGAGCAGGGGTACAGATGGGAGTCACAAAGAGGGGTCCAGAAAGGGTGGTCCACATTTTGTACCAACCCCGTCAAAATCTTCTTTTCTTGAATTCCTTCAGAGTAGGCTTGTCAATTACCTGTCTCCAAGGGTAACTGCTTAATACAGGTTTTTCACTGTTTATGTATTTGTTACTGTTTGGAACATCAGTGATATCACTTAAGCCTGGTTCACACATACGAGATAAGCACAAACATAAGCATAAGCAAGCGTAGTGTGAACTGGAGTAACGTACATGTAAGCATAAGCATAAGCACAAGAAAATGGAGACATTTCCATTTTATTATGCTTATGCTTATGTCACGTTATCGGAAATGTGAACCGGACAACATAAGCATAATGAAACAGCAGTATCCGATGTAAGCGGAAATTCACCTGAAAATAAAATCCAGTCTTGGTGTAACTAGCAGTTACAAGATGGCTTCTTCTTCTTTGTCATCTTCGTCGTCTTCAACATCATATTCAAACACAGAATTTTATGAGAAACTCGCTAAGGCAGTCCGCAATTTTCCCTGTCTATAATACGACAAATTGTTAGGAGATTTTAAAGACGAAAATACAAAGCAAGCAGTTGGCATCGAGAGTGGTAAGCTTGCATGATTTAACTGAATACAATTTCATTTTTTAAAAACAGCTGAGGTTCGTCTGCCATTTTAAAAACACAACTAGTCCCATTCCTCCCTAGATCATACATTAAGTCCGAAGCCCAATGTGCTTGTGTACAGTATGTCACTTTTCTTCTGTTTACATCACAAGTGTGAGCAACCTTATGCTTATGCCGTATGTGTGAACCAGGCATTACCTTGACTTTAGACACCATTATGCTGGTGCATGGTGCTGCATTGTTAGGAAAGTGAAAGTCCAAATTTCATGTCAACTGAATTGATAAGGTAAATTTGCCACTGTAAAGGAATTCAAAAGCTGACGTTTTGAACCAACCTCGTTCCCAGGGTCCTCTTCCCTACAGGGGACGGGAAGAAAAGATACCCTGGGGACGAGGTAGGTGATAACCAACCATGAGAGTGAATCACACTGAGCGCCACGCACTTGAGACATCAGATTTTAAATCTCTTTATGGTGGCCAAGATACCTTATCAACTCAGTTGATGTTGAATTTTTCACTATTCTTGGTTTTCACATGACGTCATAAGAATTAAAAAATCTAAAGTATACATCCTACAAAGCTGTTTCTAACATGGTATGTGGATACAAGTATAATTAATTTTTTACAAAAAGTTTAGGTTTTTAATGATGTTTTGGTTCCGATTTACAAAGGTTTTAAATGTGTCACGCAATTCGTCACGCTATTTCAGATAAGCCGTGAAAATAAACAAAATTGAATCAGCTGAAAGTTATTATTTGCATTTTAAGTGCTTATAAGCCGAGTTAATGGAGCTTATAGCAAATACAATATTTTTGGATTTGATTTTTGGTGTAATTAAGACTTTGAATTTTTGGCCGCCATCTTTGTGCCCCTGAGTGGGGCACAAAGATGGCCGCTCCATACAGCTGTACATTTCTTACTTAAAATGTCTAATACTCATTCGCCTATAACTCTTGAACGAAATGCTTTGGCGCTTCAAAATTTGGCCAAAATGTGTAGTTTTAAACTCTCAACAATTCCATAAACATTTTGGACTCGAAATCTATTGTTTAATGCTTCTGAATTTTGATATGGCGTAAGTGAAAACCAAGAATAGTTGCTACATGTACATGTCTTTACATATAGTATTACCAGAAACCCATTAGTGGGTTGAAACATGCAACTGTCTCTTGTACGCTTCAAAACAATCTTCCGATTATTCAACTTGCTAAGAAGTTGTTACAGCAATATTTGGAAAATCAAGATTAAAATATTAACCAATCAATTCACTAGAACAACTTGCTTCCAATCTCCCTGGACCAAGGGGTTTCCAAATATGGTACTAAACAAAAAATTTATGGGTTTCTGGTATTACATGTACCTCTTCAGAAGTCATTTTTACTTGCTGCACTGAGTAATAATTATAGAGAACCCTGAGGGCTGGTTATTTAAACAAAGTTAAGATGGTTTAACAAAACCGCACTCGAAAACCGCAGTCTATAAAGGGGTCAATATTGACAACCCCAATGTTTACTGTAAACAGCATGAAGAAATTAAAGCTTAACGCAGAGTCTAGAAAGACATTTGATACTTAAAAAGACAACCTTATAACAGATGCATTCCATTATTATTGATTTAATCCGCGGTGTACATGTAAGTAAGTTTTTAAAATAACTGTCCCTGCCTGTGAATGTTTTAGGCCCACCTCGACTTACATGTGGCATGTGCACCCCCTTAGTGTCACAAAATCTACCATAAAGACCACCACCCCTCCCCTAAAAAGCAGTCAGGCCAGTTCTTTAATTTGACCACCAAGTAATGTATATATTGTATACATGTAAATGTAGAATTCAAGCTGTTTTATTCACGTTTAGACTGCACAACAGGCTGTATTTCTGTTTGAGTCCACCAAAAAAAAAATAGACGAAAGCTTAGAATTAAGCCAAAAGGATCTGGAGGGGCAGTCTGAATACAGAAAGCAAGACTGTTTTTTCCCACACCTCGTGCTAGGATAGCTTGCACGTGAGTATAGGTGTTTTGCACCACTCCATATGTGTTTCAGCATTTCAAGCTTCCCTTGAGCAGAGGAATAACTGACTGTTGCAGTCAAATTCAAGTTGAATAGGGACACTTTAATATTCAAGGAAAAAGTAGTTTTAAAAAAGGAAGGCTAATAATTATGCAGATTACTTTGTAATAGTTTCCATACTGTCACTTAATTTTGACAAGTGTAAGTTGGTGAACTGCAATTACAATGAAACAGCTAGGACTTTTAAAACTGTCATTTGCTTCCTAGTGAACTTTTAATGCTAGGAGAATATTATTGTTATCTTAAAATTAAATAAAACATAAAGCAAAAATAGTTACCAAAGTGAATTTTCATGTGTGTTTAACTTACATGTACTGGTAATTGTAGGAATGAGCACGATAATACTACAGCTACCAAGCCAGTTATTGGCACTATAAATTTTATTATATAAAATAATAAAATTCCTGGGACACATCTCAAGATATGGTGTAAACTAGTGTTTTTTCAATATGGCAGAAACAGCCTTTGTGAAAACGAATGTTACGCACATTTTTATACCTGGATTAAAAGGGTAGTGGATATTGGACATCCCTGACAAAGAGAAAATTTGCTCCACTTTGTCCTCTCAAATGTTTCCTTTGAACGTGTTCATCTATAATTTGAATATATTTGTCTGTACTTGAACATATCTGTCTGTATTTGAACTTGTTTATCTGCGATTCAACTGGACAAATATCACATTTGTCTCGCATTTATCGCGCTCGAAGAATTTCGTGTTGGTTGTCCTGTGGTTTATGTGCAGTAAAATTTGAGATTTTTTGTCGGCCGGTCTTCCAAATGGCCGCCCCTATTGTTTTTTTTTTTTCAGGGGCTCATTTCCGCCGGAAATTCCTTCGAACGCATCTCCATAATCTGTGATTACTGCTAGTATCATAATTTTATTGGTCCACGTTTGTCTCCGGGAACAAATGCATGGTTATTCTATTTTTTTCCCATTTGACCCTGCACTACATCCCAGCCGGTGATTCCTATGTAACATTGACGGGTGTGATCGTCGGAAATTTTAAGAGGAACCCTTAAAAGGTACCAGCAACCCGCTTTGTGGGTGTGGCTCTCATTGATTTTTACCCCTAGGAGGTACCAGAAACCCGCTTTGTGGGTGTGACTCTCATTGATTTTTACCCCTAGGAGGTACCAGAAACCCGCTTTTTGGGTGTGGCTCTCATTTATTTTTACCCCCAGGCCGGTACCAGAAACCCGCTTTGTGGGTGTGGCTCTCATTGATTTTTACCCCTAGGAGGTACCAGAAACCCGCTTTGTGGGTGTGGCTCTCATTGATTTTTACCCCTAGGAGGTACCAGAAACCCGCTTTGTGGGTGTGACTCTCATTGATTTTTACCCCTGGGAGATACCAGAAACCCGCTTTGTGGGTGTGGCTTTCATTGATTTTTACCCCTAGGAGGTACAAATTCTTTCTGAAATGTACCTGCCAGCGCCCTTACTGCTACCAAAACACAAATTTTGAGAGGAACCGTTAAAAGGTACCAGAAACCCGCTTTGTGGGTGTGGCTCTTATTGATTTTTACCCCTAGGAGGTACCAGAAACCCGCTTTGTGGGTGTGGCTCTCATTGATTTTTACCCCTAGGAGGTACCAGAAACCCGCTTTGTGGGTGTGGCTCTCATTGATTTTTACCCCTAGGAGGTACCAGAAACCCGCTTTGTGGGTGTGGCTCTCATTGATTTTTACCCCTAGGGGGTACCAGAAACCCGCTTTGTGGGTGTGGCTCTCATTTATTTTTACCCCTAGGAGGTACCAGAAACCCACTTTGTGGGTGTGGCTCTCATTGATTTTTACCCCTAGGAGGTACCATTTTTTCTGAAAAGTACCTACCAGCGCCCTTGCTGGTACCAAAACACAAATTTTAACTCCGATACGACGATCACCCCCGTGACTTTTATCTGGGAGTCGCCATCTCAGTCCATTGTTGAGCGCTGGTAGCTACTGGTAGCTACTGGTGGCGTTTCATTATATAATATGGCTGCTTCTTTATACAAAAGGAGATTCCAGTTTTGATCACAATTGAATACACAGTGTTGTTGCGGAATAATTGTATAAAGAAGAAAATAAGTATCTTTGCAAGTGAAAACGATGTATTAGAATCAATACCGCTAGGTGTACCCGAGAAAAATTAACACTGATATCCAACATGATATGTGTATGCTCTTAAGACTTAGTTTGCTTTAATGAATACGGCCCCTGGTAAATTAAAAATAATTATTAAATTTATAAAATATACTAATCATTATACTGTATTTTACCATTTGCCTTTCTGTGTGGACTTTTGCGGATAAATCAGAATGTAAGTGCATTTCGCTTTAATTCAACACCTTAACTCCTTTATTCGAAACAAGCACATTGTTATCATTCAGAATTTACGGTCAGAGTTTTGGGGTATACGCGGTATACAGAGATTTTTCAAATTAAATAGTAGGGTATCTTTCATATCTGAAATATTAGGGTACTACTAATTTTGAGTATACGGTATAGTAATTAGCTTGTTCCATAAGTTCAGATAGCGCGGAGCACAGGATAGGCGAGTGCTCACGAAGGAGGTGATAGGTCGCCTTTTTCGCCATTCGCATTTTTTCCCTTGGCGTCTCTCCCCACTATCTGAACACCTGCAGCAGGCTATATACTACTGTGCTTATTTCACTTTTCGGTATATTGGTGGACATATTGCTGGGTATTTGGGGTAGTTTTTTTCGGATGTATTGGTATACCACTACCCCCACCCCCTAACCTTTTTTACAGCCATGTGATAATCTGTATGGTCGTTGGAGTTATACCGGGTACAAAAGAATATCCGAAAGCTGGCGTCAGAAGGCGGTTTTGATTCAATTCACTGACATCAACCATGTCAACCCATATGGCCAGATTTATCCAACATAGTTACGTACTTTTATCAGCTACACACAGCAAAAAATGCCGCTTCAAGCAG